>QEYB01000911.1:0-572115 GCA_017562135.1 Dipylidium caninum | reverse complement strand
AAAAAAAGAGAGAGATTCCACTTCCACGCGTCACTCAACACTCTCATCTTTCACTCAACATCACCTCCAATTTGGCTCTTCCGACTACGCTTTCCGCGCACCGGCCATGGTCCTCCACTGCGACCTTCACTGCGTCATACCCACTGCGCCCTTTCTTTGCGGCCACCTCCCAGCGGCGACATCACCTTTTGCGTCTCGCGCCTTGCCTCCTCCGATCTTGCGTTGCCACACTCCTCCGCTGCTACGTTTCGACCAGCGCAACACACGCGGAGCTCCTCACCGGCGGCCATTTTCCACGTGCACCACAGAACCGCGAACTGCCACCTTCGCTCCTCTCCACTAAACACCCATTGCGAACCACATCCGACTGCCACCTCTGGCGACCACCGACGTTCCAACAACGTTTCCATTGCTGAGCGCTCCATTTTCCAACGATGGACAACAGGCAAGGGCGTACCACGAGGGGAGAGCTACCTTTCTCGACGCCTCGACGGCGGTGAAAGATGACCTTCCCAATCTCCCTTCGTTCCTCCACTACTGCCACTTCCTTCTTTGCCTTCGCCACCCTCTTACCTCCGTCTTCCACATGGCCTCCGACTAATCGAGCTTCGTTCCCCCATCTTCCTACTCCTCCAGCAACATTGCCCCCTCCCACTCTTCCTTCTTCCTCCTCTTAACCAGTCACCGTTCAACTTCACCTTCACCTTCACTCTCGATCTTCACCTTCACCTTCACCTCTTCAACATTTGCCTCTTAATCCGACTAACGCTTTCCGCCGCACCGGCCACTGCGTCCTCCACTGCGCCCTTCTTACTTGCTGTCACCATGACGTTCATGTCACCAAATGCGGCTTTCTCGGCACGTCCAGCGGCGACGCATCACTTTCGTCTCGCGCCTGCCTCCGATCTTCGTGCCAACTCCTCGCTGCACGGGATCGACCAGAAACACCACGCGACTCCTCACGCGGCTTCTTCACGTCACCACAAACCGCAACTGCCACCTCGCTCTCTCCACTAACGCCATTGCCGCCACCATCGACTTCACCTCTGGCACCACCGACTTCCACAACTTCCATTGCTGAGCCGCTCATTCCAACAACCAGCAAGGGCGTACACGAGGGGAGAGCTTACCTTCGACGCCTCGACGGCGGTGACCTTTCCAATCTCTCCTTCGTCTCCACTACTGCCACTCCTTCTGCCCTCGCCAGCCATCTCTCCTCCGACATTCCACACTGCGGTCCGACTCGAGCTTTCTGTCCATCTCCTACTCCTCCTCCCCGTTCGGCTCCCACTCTTCCCTTTCCTCCTCTTTTCCACTCCACTTCAACTTCACTTCAACTTCACCTCACCTTCACTCTCACCTTCACCTTCACCATCACCTTCCAATTTGCCTCTTCCTGACTACGCTTTCCGCCGCACGGCCACTGCGTCCTCCACTGCGCCCTTCAACTGCGGTCATCCACTGCGTCATCCACTAGCGCCCTTTCTCTGCACCTCCAGCGGCGACATCACCTTCGTCTCGCGCCTGCCGCCTCCGATCTTCGTGCCAACTCCTCGCTGCACGGTCGACCAGCAACACCACGCGACTCCTCACGGCGGCTTCTTCCACGTCACCACAAACCGCAACTGCCACCTCGCTCTCTCCACTAACACCATTGCGCACCATCGACTCCACCTCTGGCACCACCGGACTTCCACAACTTCCATTGCTGAGCCGCTCATTCCAACAACAACAGCAAGGGCGTACACGAGGGGAGAGCTACCTTCGACGCCTCGACGGCGGTGACCTTCCAATCTCTCCTTCGTCCTCCACTACTGCCACTCCTTCTGCCTCGCACTCTCTCCTCCGTCTTCCACATGCTCCGACTCGAGCTTTCGTTCCATCTCCTACTCCCTCCTCCGTTCCGGCTCCCACTCTTCCTTCTTCTCCTCTTCCACTCCACCTTCAACTTCACCTTCACCTTCACTCTCACTTCACCTTCACCATCACCTTCCAATTTGCTCTTCCGACTACGCTTTCCGCCGCACCGGCCACTGCGTCCTCCACTGCGTCCTCCATGCGTCCTCCACTGCGCCCTTTCTCGGCACCTCCAGCGGCGACATCACCTTTCGTCTCGCGCCTGCCGCCTCCGATCTTCGTGCCAACTCCTCGCTGCACGGTCGACCAGCAACACCACGCGATGACTCCTCACCGGCGGCTTCTTCCACGTCACCACAAACCGCAAACTGCCACCTCGCTCTCTCCACTAACACCCATTGCGCCACCATCGATCCACCTCTGGCACCACCGACTTCCACACTTCCATTGCTGAGCCGCTCATTCCAACAAACAACAGGCAAGGGCGTACACGAGGGGAGAGCTACCTTCGACGCCTCGACGGCGGTGACCTTTCCAATCTCCCCTTCGTCCCACTACTTGCCACTCCTTCTGCCTCGCCACCTCTCTCCTCCGTCTCCACATGCCTCCGACTCGAGCTTCGTTCCATCTCCTACTCCTCCTCCGTTCCGGCTCCCACTCTTCCTTCTTCCTCCTCTTCCACTCCACCTTCAAACTTCACCTTCACCTTCACTCTCATCTTCACCTTCACCATCACCTTCCAATTTGCCTCTTCCGACTACGCTTTCCGCCGCACCGGCCACTGCGTCCTCCACTGCGTCATGCGTCACCCACTGCGCCCTTTCTCGGCACCTCCAGCGGCGACATCAACCTTTCGTCTCGCGCCTGCCGCTCCGATCTTCGTGCCAACTCCTCGCTGCACGGTCGACCAGCAACACCACGCGACTCCTCACCGGCGGCTTCTTCCACGTCACCACAAACCGCAACTGCCACCTCGCCTCTCTCACTAACACCCATTGCGCCACCATCGACTCCACCTCTGGCACCACCGACTTCCACACTTCCATTGCTGAGCCGCTCATTCCAACAACAACAGGCAAGGGCGTACACGAGGGGAGAGCTACCTTCGACGCCTCGACGGCGGTGACCTTTCCAATCTCTCCTTCGTCCTCCACTACTGCCACTCCTTCTGCCTCGCCACCTCTCTCCTCCGTCTTCCACATGGCCTCCGACTCGAGCTTTCGTTCCATCTCCTACTCCTCCCTCCGTTCCGGCTCCCACTCTTCCTTCTTCCTCCTCTTCCACTCCACCTTTCAACTTCAAACTTCACTTCACTCTTTCACCTTCACCTTCACCATTCACCTTCCAATTTGCCTCTTCCGACTACGCTTTCCGCCGCACCGGCCACTGCGTCCTCCACTGCGTCATCCACTGCGCCTTTCTCGGCACCTCCAGCGGCGACATCACCTTTCGTCTCGCGCCTGCCGCCTCCGATCTTCGTGCCAACTCCTCGCTGCACGGTCGACCAGCAAACACCACGCGACTCCTCACCGGCGGCTTCTTCCACGTCACCACAAACCGCAACTGCCACCTCGCTCTCTCCACTAACACCCATTGCGCCACCATCGACTCACCTCTGGGCACCACCGACTTCCACACTTCCATTGCTGAGCCGCTCATTCCAACAACAACAGGCAAGGGCGTACACGAGGGGAGAGCTACTTCGACGCCTCGACGGCGGTGACCTTTCCAATCTCTCCTTCGTCCTCCACTACTGCCACTCCTTCTGCCTCGCACGCCTCTCTCCTCCGTCTTCCACATGGCCCTCGACTCGAGCTTTCCGTTCCATCTCCTACTCCCTCCTCCGTTCCCGCTCCCACTCTTCCTTCTTCCTCCTCTTCCACTCCAACCTTCAAACTTCACTTCACCTTCACTCTCACCTTCACCTTCACCTTCACCTTCAAATTTGCCTCTTCCGACTACACTTTCCACCGCACCGGCCACTGCGTCCTCCACTGCGTCCTCCACTGCGTCCTTTGTCGGCACCTCCAGCGGCGACATCAACTTTCGTCTCGCGCCTGCCACCTCCGATCTTCGTGCCAACTCCTCGCTGCACGGTCGACCAGCAACACCACGCGACTCCTCACCGACGGCCTCTTCCACGTCACCACCAACCGCAACTGCCACCTCACTCTCTCCACTAACACCCATTGCGCCACCATCGACTCCACCTCGGGCACCACGACTTCCACAACTTCCATTGCTGAGCCGCTCATTCCAACAACAACAGGCAAGGCGTACACGAGGGGAGAGCTACCTTCGACGCCTCGACGGCGGTGACCTTTCCAATCTCTCCCTTCGTCCTCCACTACTGCCACTCCTTCTGCCTCGCCACCTCTCTCCTCCGTCTTCCACATGCTCCGACTCGAGCTTTCCGTTCCATCTCCTACTCCCTCCACCGTTCGGCTCCCACTCTTCCTTCTTCCTCCTCTTCCACTCCACCTTCAACTTCAACTTCACCTTCACTCTTCACCTTCACCTTCACCTTCCAATTTGCCTCTTCCGACTACGCTTTCCGCCGCACCGGCCACTGCGTCCTCCACTGCGCCCTCACTGCGTCCTCCACTGCGTCTTTCTCGGCACCTCCAGCGGCGACATCACCTTTTCGTCTCGCGCTGCTCCGATCTTCGTTGCAACTCCTCGCTGCACGGTCGACCAGCAACACCACGCGACTCCTCACCGGCGCTTCTTCCACGTCACCACAAACCGCAACTGCCACCTCGCTCTCTCCACTAACACCCATTGCGCCACCATCGACTCCACCTCTGGCACCACCGACTTCCACACCTTCCATTGCTGAGCCGCTCATTCCAACGACAGGCAAGGGTGTACACGAGGGGAGAGCTACTTTCGACGCCTCGTCGAAGGTGACCTCTCCAATCTCTCCTTCGTCCTCCACTACTGCCACTCCTTCTGCCTCGACACCTCTCTCCTCGTCTTCCACATGCCTCCGACTCGAGCTTTCGTTCCATCTCCTACTCCCTCCTCCGTTCCGGCTCCCACTCTTCCTTCTTCCTCCTCTTCCACTCCACCTTCAACTTTCACCTTCAACCTTCACTTTTCCAATTTGCCTCTTCCGACTACGCTTTCTGCGCACCGGCCACTGCGTCCTCCACTGCGTCATCCACTGCGCCCTTTCTCGGCACCTCCAGCGGCGACATCACCTTTCGTCTCGCGCCTGCCGCCTCCGATCTTCGTGCCAACTCCTCGCTGCACGGTCGACCAGCAAACACCACGCGACTCCTCACCGGCGGCTTCTTCCACGTCACCACAAACCGCAACTGCCACCTCGCTCTCTCCACTAACACCCATTGCGCCACCATCGACTCCACCTCTGGCACCACCGACTTCCACAACTTCCATTGCTGAGCCGCTCATTCCAACGACAGGCAAGGGTGTACACGAGGGGAGAGCTACTTTCGACGCCTCGACGGCGGTGACCTTTCCAATCTCTCCTTCGTCCTCCACTACTGCCACTCCTTCTGCCTCGCCACCTCTCTCCTCCGTCTTCCACATGCCTCCGACTCGAGCTTTCGTTCCATCTCCTACTCCCTCCTCCGTTCCGGCTCCCACTCTTCCTTCTTCCTCCTCTTCCACTCCACCTTCAACTTCACCTTCACCTTCACTCTCACCTTCACCTTCACCATCACCTTCAATTTGCCTCTTCCGACTACGCTTTCCACCGCACCGGCCACTGCGTCCTCCACTGCGTCATCCACTGCGCCCTTTCTCGGCACCTCCAGCGGCGACATCACCTTTCGTCTCGCGCCTGCCGCCTCCGATCTTCGTGCCAACTCCTCGCTGCACGGTCGACCAGCAACACCACGCGACTCCTCACCGGCGGCTTCTTCCACGTCACCACCAAACCGCAACTGCCACCTCACTCTCTCCACTAACACCCATTGCGCCACCATCGACTCCACCTCGGGCACCACCGACTTCCACACCTTCCATTGCTGAGCCGCTCATTCCAACAACAACAGGCAAGGGCGTACACGAGGGGAGAGCTACCTTCGACGCCTCGACGGCGGTGACCTTTCCAATCTCTCCTTCGTCCTCCACTACTGCCACTCCTTCTGCCTCGCCACCTCTCTCCTCCGTCTTCCACATGCCTCCGACTCGAGCTTTCGTTTCCATCTCCTACTCCCTCCTCCGTTCCGGCTCCCACTCTTCCTTCTTCCTCCTCTTCCACTCCACCTTCAACTTCACCTTCACCTTCACTCTCACCTTCACCTTCACCATTTCACCTTCCAATTTGCCTCTTCCGACTACGCTTTCCGCCGCACCGGCCACTGCGTCCTCCACTGCGTCCTCCACTGCCACTGCGCCCTTTCTCGGGCACCTCCAGCGGCGACATCAACCTTTCGTCTCGCGCCTGCCGCTCCGATCTTCGTGCCAACTCCTCGCTGCACGGTCGACCAGCAACACCACGCGACTCCTCACCGGCGGCTTCTTCCACGTCACCACCAAACCGCAACTGCCACCTCGCTCTCTCCACTAACACCCATTGCGCCACCATCGACTCCACCTCTGGCACCACCGACTTCCACAACTTCCATTGCTGAGCCGCTCATTCCAACAACAACAGGCAAGGGCGTACACGAGGGGAGAGCTACCTTCGACGCCTCGAGGCGGTGACCTTTCCAATCTCTCCCTTCGTCCTCCACTACTGCCACTCCTTCTGCCTCGCCACCTCTCTCCTCCGTCTTCCGACATGCCTCCGACTCGAGCTTTCCGTTCATCTCCTACTCCCTCCACCGTTCCGCTCCCACTCTTCCTTCTTCCTCCTCTTCCACTCCACCTTCAACTTCACCTTCACTTCACTCTCACCTTCACCTTCACCATTCACCTTCCAATTTGCCTCTTCCGACTACGCTTTCCGCCGCACCGGCCACTGCGTCCTCCACTGCGACTGCGTCATCCACTGCGCCCTTTCTCGGCACCTCCAGCGGCGACATCACCTTTCGTCTCGCGCCTGCCGCCTCCGATCTTTCGTGCCAACTCCTCGCTGCACGGTCGACCAGCAACAACGCGACTCCTCACCGGCGGCTTCTTCCACGTCACCACCAAACCGCAACTGCCACCTCGCTCTCTCCACTAACACCCATTGCGCCACCATCGACTCCACCTCTGGGCACCACCGACTTCCACAACTTCCATTGCTGAGCCGCTCATTCCAACAACAACAGGCAAGGGCGTACACGAGGGGAGAGCTACCTTCGACGCCTCGACGGCGGTGACCTTTCCAATCTCCCTTCGTCCTCCACTACTGCCACTCCTTCTGCCTCGCCACCTCTCTCCTCCGTCTTCCACATGCCTCCGACTCGAGCTTTCGTTCCATCTCCTACTCCCTCCTCCGTTCCGGCTCCCACTCTTCCTTCTTCCTCCTCTTCCACTCCACCTTCAACTTCATTCAACCTTCACTCTCACCTTCACCTTCACCATTCACCTTCCAATTTGCCTCTTCCGACTACGCTTTCCTGCCGCACCGGCCACTGCGTCCTCCACTGCGTCATCCACCACTGCGCCCCTTTCTCGGCACCCTCCAGCGGCGACATCACCTTTCGTCTCGCGCCTGCCGCCTCCGATCTTCGTGCCAACTCCTCGCTGCACGGTCGACCAGCAACACCACGCGACTCCTCACCGGCGGCTTCTTCCACGTCACCACAAACGCAACTGCCACCTCGCTCTCTCCACTAACACCCATTGCGCCACCATCGACTCACCTCTGGCACCACCGACTTCCACAACTTCCATTGCTGAGCCGCTCATTCCAACAACAACAGGCAAGGGCGTACACGAGGGGAGAGCTACCTTCGACGCCTCGACGGCGGTGACCTTTCCAATCTCCCCTTCGTCCTCCACTACTGCCACTCCTTCTGCCTCGCCACCTCTCTCCTCCGTCTTCCACATGCCTCCGACTCGAGCTTTCGTTCCATCTCCTACTCCCTCCTCGTTCCGGCTCCCACTCTTTCCTTCTTTCCTCCTCTTCCACTTCCACCTTCAACTTCACCTTTCACCTTCACTCTCACCTTCACCTTCACCATCACCTTCAATTTGCCTCTTCCGACTACGCTTTCCGCCGCACCGGCCACTGCGTTTCCTCCACTGCGACCTGCGCTCCACTGCGTCCTTTGTCGGCACCTCCAGCGGCGACATCAACTTTCGTCTCGCGCCTGCCGCCTCCGATCTTCGTGCCAACTCCTCGCTGCACGGTCGACCAGCAACACCACGCGACTCCTCACCGGCGGCTTCTTCCACGTCACCACAAACCGCAACTGCCACCTCGCTCTCTCCACTAACACCCATTGCGCCACCATCGACTCCACTCTGGGCACACCGACTTTCCACAACTTCCATTTGCTGAGCCGCTCATTCCAACAACAACAGGCAAGGGTACACGAGGGGAGAGCTACTTCGACGCTCTCGCGGCGGTGACCTTTCCAATCTCTCCCTTCGTCCCCACTACTGCCACTCCTTCTGCCTCGATCTCTCTCCGTCTTCTCACATGGCTCCGACTCGAGCTTTCGTTCCATCTCCTACTCTCCTCCGTTCCGGCTCCCCACTCTTTCCTTCTTCTCTCTTCCACTCCACCTTCAACTTCAACTTCACCTTCACTCTCACCTTTTCACTCTTCAATTTGCCTCTTCCGACTACGCTTTCCGCCGCAACCGGCCACTGCGTCCTCCACTGCGCCCCTCACTGCGTCAGCGCCACCTCCAGCGGCGACATCACCTTTCGTCTCGCGCCTGCCTCCGATCTTCGTGCCAACTCCTCGCTGCACGGTCGACCAGCAACACCACGCGACTCCTCACCGGCGGCTTCTTCCACGTCACCACAAACCGCAACTGCCACCTCGCTCTCTCCACTAACACCCATTGCGCCACCATCGACTCCACTCTGGCTTCCACAACTTCCTTGCTGAGCATTCCAACAACAACAGGCAAGGGCGTACACGACTGACGCCGGCGGTGACCTTTCACTTTCGTCTCCACTACTGCCACTCTTTGCCTCGCCACCCTCTCTCCGCCACCTCTCGACATGCCTCCGACTCGAGCTTTACTCTACATCCCTCCTCCGTTCACTCTTCCTTGCCTCTTCCGCTACGCTTTCCGCCGGGGCCCTGCGTCACTGGCCCTTTCTCGGCACCTCGGCAATCTCCCAATGCGAGGACCGAAGGGCGTACACGAGGGAGAGCTACATTTTTCGCAATCTCCCCTTTCGTCCCCAACGCGCGTGCTCTCCTCTGTCTCGCTCGAACAAGACAAGCGAGGAGATACTTCTCGACGTCTGTTCGTTCTTGCAGAAGGACTTTTACGTCTCTCCTATCCTTCCATTCTTTTTCCACTTCACTGTTTTTCCATCCCCTTTCGCCTTACATGCTCTCGACTGGAGCCTACTGGCGACTTCGAGGCTTCGTTCTCCACGACTCCTGTCTTCCTCTCTTCACTCCGAAAGATACACACGCCAGAAAAACTCTTTACTTCAACTTTAACTTCTTCCTTCCCTTACACTTCCACCTTCTCCAACTTCCTCTTACGACTACACCCACCGGCACCGGCCAGGGTCGCCACTGCGTCCTCTCACTCCCTCCACTGAGCGTCTTTGTCGGCCGACTTACCAAACCACTGCGACATCGACCACGTCCGGCCTTTGCCACTCATACTTCGTGCCACTCTCCCGACTCATACCGCAACAACAACCCACGCGACCTCACCTGCCTCTCTTTCCACAAAATCACCACCAAAACCGCCCATAACTGACTCTTCGCCACTCGGACATCCGACCTCGCGACTTCCACACCTTCATTTCTGAGCCGCTCATTCCAACGACAGGCAGTGTACACGAGGGAGAGCTACTTTCGACGCCTCAGTCGAAGCGTGACCTCTCCATCTCTCCTTCATTCCTCCACTAAACTGCACTCCTTCTGCCTCGACCGCCTCTCTCTCCGTCTCGTGGCTCCTACTCGAGCTTCGTTCCATCTACTACTCCCTCCAAGCTCGCTCCCACTCTTCCTTCTTCCCCTCTTCCACTCCACCTTCAAACTCACCTTACCTTCACCTTCACCTTCACCTCCAAATTGCCTCTTCGACTACACTTTCCACCGCACCGGCCACTGCGTCCTCATTTGCCACTGCCTCAAACAACTGCTCTCCACTGCGTCCTCCACTGCGTCTCCATTGCTTGGTCTTTTTGCACCTCCAGCGGCGACATCAAACCTTCGTCTCGCGCCTGCAACTCCGATCTTCGTGCCAACTCCTCGCTGCACGGTCGACCAGCAACACCACGCGACTCCTCACCGACGGCCTCTTCCACGTCACCACCAACCGCAACTGCCACCTCACTCTCTCCACTAACACCCATTGCGCCACCATCGACTCCACCTCGGGCACCACCGACTTCCACACCTTCCATTGCTGAGCCGCTCATTCCAATGACAGGCAAGGGTGTACACGAGGGGAGAGCTACTTTCGACGCCTCGTCGAAGGTGACCTCTCCAATCTCTCCTTCGTCCTCCACTACTGCCACTCCTTCTGCCTCGACGCCTCTCTCCTCCGTCTCCGACATGGCTCCTACTCGAGCTTTCTTCCAATTTTTCTCCTTTTTTGCCCTTACTTCTGCTGCTGTTTCTGCAACTTCGCTTTTCACGTCTCTATTGTCTCCTTCTTTTCTTTCAATTTTATCTTTCCATTCGAAATCTTTTTCTTTGGACAAATTCCTGTTTTTTTCATTATCTTTTTCGACATCTATCCTTGTCGCTTTCTTCGCCGTACCGTAGCGCCCTTTTATTTGCGGTGTCTCTTTCTCACTTATCCCATCACCTCTTTCTTGTCGAATTATATCAAGCTCAAACTGAATGCATGCACGCAAGCGAAACATGTGGGTAAATGCGACACATACGCATATTACAAACGTGTACCACGTTTCATAATTATGTGGAAGTGATAGAAAAGGAAGAGAAACAGCTGTGTTAGTTTAGACACGGATACAGGAAATGCTAGTATTTTGAATTATGCACCAGAAGTTCTGCACCTCTGGTTGCGTTTAAAAACTTACCGAATGCCCCGTTTTGTCGATCGGGTACTTTCCCTCGAGTATCCTTCCTAATGGCGTTGCCTCTTCAATGGGCTTTTCGCCTGAAAATCTGCCTTTTTGCAGCAGACCTGCCATCTCCTCTGGCCGTGAAATCGCACCCTCGTCAAATCGATTTAAATCCTCAATATTTAAGGGAGTAGATGTTGGTTTCTCAAATTCAGGCGATTCAAGGTGTCTGTGAGCAGTTCTAGTGCTTGGCCAATGATCTCCTTCCTCAACAGCGCCATTCCCACGATTTTCCGAGGCTATATTTTTATTAGCCATTAAATCATCGGAATTTCTGCAAATTCGGTCGTTGTTTTCCTTCTCCGGATCCTTATACCTCTGCTCCAACAGAGCGTCTCTTTCACCTTGAAATATATCAATTAATTTAAAGGGGCACTTACTTTCTTCCAAGTCTTTTCCACAAACTCCTCCAATTGTTTTAAATTTATCTGCCTCATAATTTTGTGTACCACTTGCATATCTTTGCTCGCCAAAATCGGCGCTTCCACTTTGTAGCTCGCCTGACTGTGCTCGGCCGTCCAGTTGTTCTTTGGTTGCTTTGTAGGCCCTTAATCCAGCTATAAGTGGAGCACCAACGGCAGCCGCTAACACCCCTCCAATGCTCGTCAATACCTTCTTGAAACCTGAATGCCTTCTATGTTCCTCCGAGGATTCCACCGAAATTGATGTTTCTTCGGGAATGTAATCAGGAGTTTTGGAAACGACTCCTTCGACAGCATCAGCATCAATAGATGTTTCTTCTAATGCACGTGTTAATTTACTTTGAGAACTCAAAATATGGGAACCGGATAAGCCCTCACCTGTATTTCTGTCTATTTCGCATAGTTCAGAATACTCAAGATGTGTAGCGTTCCACTCCGATTCTATTTCGAGAGAAGATTCAACATGTTGCAAGGTGGGTGAATCAGTCAGTTCATTCTCTTTAGCGTCTCTTGATTTCTCTATTTCATCCACTGTAGCTGCTGCCGCAGTATGAGACAGTAAATTGAAAGCAAGCTTGCTACTGGTCATTGTACCTTCTGCCTTAGCTTTCACTGAATCGGGAACAGGACCATATGCTTGATTTTTCGCCTCAGAATATAAGGAAACTTCTCTCTTGCCTCCAGAATACTTTACAGAATCTGTAACACAGGCATCATCAGCATTACCTTTTTCAGCTGCCCCCTGTTCCTGCA
The DNA here is from genome assembly GCA_017562135.1 of Dipylidium caninum. Taxonomy (NCBI): domain Eukaryota; kingdom Metazoa; phylum Platyhelminthes; class Cestoda; order Cyclophyllidea; family Dipylidiidae; genus Dipylidium; species Dipylidium caninum. The sequence continues at coordinate 559,942 of QEYB01000911.1, read as the reverse complement.
TTAGACCTTCTCCCCCTTTCACTGGTATCAGCGTTTTTTCTGACTTCCTTTCGTACTCCGTATGTTGAGGCTTTGCATGACTTGGTTCGTACCTAACCAGTCCCCCGGTTGGTCGAAGTTCAGAGTCTTCCATACTCCTCAGACGGTGTAAAAGTGAAAATTCTTCTCTCTGATTCACGGCCTCTCTTTCTTGGTCTGAGGTTTCCGATCTCAATTTTTCACCACCTCTTCTCATTACCGCATCTTGTGGACTTTTCTTCCTGCTTCCTTCAGTCGCACTCGAAGCTAACTCCTTTCTCGTAGCCACAGCACATCTTTTTGCAAGTGGAGGTGACGTTTGCTCAAGCTCATCATTTCGACGCTCTAACGCAATTTCCATAGGTCTTCGGTCCTCTTCTGACCTCGGTTGCGTTTCATAGTGGGGTTCCAGAGGAATTTTCTTCTCATTAAGTCTTCTCACAACTTCAAGATAAGACCGAGTAGAGGGTTTGGGTGTCTCGCTATATTTTATTTCCAGAAAATCACCATCACCTTTCAGTAGCTTAGGCTCTTCGTCTCTCCTCGGCACGTCGTTAACACTCCTTTGTTCCCAAACCTGCGCAGGGTAACTCGCAGACCGGAGAAGTTCAGGCGAGTCGGCTCCAACTGGGGGACCAAAAGCAACATCACCTTCACCTGCAGTCCTCCCTTGTTCCCGGGTTTCGATCACGGCGGTAACGAGACTCGGATGTAACTTGATGGTATCTGAACTGGCCTCCCCATATTTTTGCACATTTCCAGGCTTTTTACTTGTTGACATTTCTTCCAGTCTCCCCTTCTTTCTCACCTGATATTCTACTTCACTGATAAACTTATTTTCATTTACTTTTGGACCGTTAAGTGTGCTTGAGGAAGCCGTACCTTTATCATGAAGTTCATGCGCCTCAGAAGTTGTTGTCAAAGTGGATTCAATGACAGGTGCAAGAGTGGGTGACTTTTTTCCACTGTAGCCTTCCACTGGCGGCTGCCGATTGTCCTCCGCACAAGCCAAGTGTACAATGTAAGGCACGTTAACCGGTTCTCCGCTCTCCAAGATGACGCTGAGTGTCGAGATTTGGTGGGTGATGGGATCCTTGAAAACCGTCCGATTGGCATCGATCAAACCTGAACTCACCGCCTCCTTTAAGAGGAGACGATGTCCAGTGCAGGGATCATTCACAAAACCTGTTTTCCTGTCAACCCACCCAAGACTAACAGCAGTTCTTAGGTCTACGGGCACATTTACAGTATATGATTTTCTGCCAGCGGAAGGAAGACCAGGTACATCGGCCAGTGAGGTAGCCCCACTGACACCTTCGCCAATATCCTCTTGCAGTTCAAGGCACAAGGAACGATTGAAAAGAAGCTCACTTATAACATTCTCTGGATTTGTTGAAATTAATTCATTCACGGGTATGTATTCTTGCGTCGTTCTGAAGTAAATAACGCTTCTCAGACCGCAAAGAGGCCCTTCCAGGAAGGCATTCAGTACTGAGACGTGATTTTGATTTCGTGGATCTAGTACCGTTCTACTCTCGGCGTTAACCATACGAAGCGCTTGAGCTGCAGCATAGGGAATGTTTTGACCACGATCCAATCTTTTGCAGCCGAATGCTTCCACCTCTTTTGGCGACAGAAGTGTAGCCATCGGCCAATGCAGCCATATTTCTATAGGTACGGTCAAATCCTTTAGGTAGTGTGCAACACTTCTGTAACGCCCTGTGCGTTCATCTTGAACTAGGGAGATCTCTTCGTCAATAATCTCCAATTTAACAGCCTCCTCCAGGGTTATTTTCTGCATTTTCCTTGTTGTAATGGTTCCTGTTGTAGGGTCAAAACGCCCAGCATGAATGGCTCGAAGGAGACTCGTTTTCTCCTCTGCAATCTTTTCCTTCGTCTGTCCTTCTTTCTTCTTGGTGGATTTCAAAGTAATCTTCGCTGCACTTATCTTCTTTTCTCCCTTATTATGCTTCACACCGTGATGGACGATGATAGATCGCAGACGTGAATAATCTTCCGGCGAGATATTCTCGCATACTATGCCTTCAACTGAATTTGTATTTATTGCCATAAACTCCTTCAGTAGTTCATTGCGCCAGCTCGCCTCTGATACGAACTGTTCTGCCTTCGCTATGGTGTCAGCTGCGGCCAAGACACTCGCCAAGGAATAATAGCGGATTTCAGGCGCTCGAGAATTACTGCCACCCACACCACCACCACTGACACGGACAATGATTGAATTTGAGTCCACGAAATGCTGTTCCACAGCTTCGAATAGATTCAGTTGAGAGACGGCGCCACAGGCACTCCTAAGACGACCGGTACGGGAATCAATCCATCCGCGTCGGAGAGCTGTTGCCAAACTTATACGTCTGGACGATTCGAGCTCACGACGGGTTACTTGCAGAGTCGGAATATCCTGTGACGCAAGACGTCGAATGAGAGGTAACTTGATTGCCGAAATTGCTGTTCCATCAGTCATTGGGACGGGTGTAAGATCGCCCATAAGGTGCAAGTCCAGAGGCTGTTTGGGATTCTTGACCAGAATCTAAAGAAAGTTATAGAGTGGATGAAAAACAGGTTACACCAGTGGCTGGGACAAAGATTTCTTTTTGGAGAAACCGTACCAACTAGCCGAAATAGACTTGATAGATTAAAAACAATTTTACTAAATTCAGCTGCAGATCTTCGTCGCATCACAACTATTGTTTCACAGCCGGTATGGAAAATATTTGTTGGATTTTGAGTTTAACCGTAATCAGAAGAGTGGTGACAATCATGGGGGTTTCACTGACAGCCATAACTTTGAAGTTGTGTTCCATAATTCATCCTTCCGCTGCCGTTTACAGAGAGTGTCATTAGTGAAAGGTGACGATAAAAGTGCTCTCAAAGGACTCTCTCGCTTTTCCTTTAATTTGTCAATATTTCTACCATTCATGACGAACTCTCCTTATAGGCTAATTTCATAAACTTTCTACTACGGTATTGTCCGGTCAGTGGATTATTAACGCGAAAAAAGTGCTCAAAATAAGACCTCTCCTTCGTTCCTCCTTCACTTTCTTTGATGCGAGGTCCTCACGTGTGTTTTAATTTCCAGAAATATTGTATGCTTTATTTCCTCCACAAATACTTTCTACTTGTAACGGAATCCGAAAAAACTTCAACGGAAATAAGATAACGTGTGGAATTCCTCGCGCCTCAGCCCCTTATGACAAGCAATAGTGGTATAAAATTAATCCAACCCGATCGGGTCACTGTCGGACCATAGTGGCCAAGAGCAGGTGACATGATGAAAAACCTACTTTAAGAGACTCTGATTGAACCGTTTCTTTTCGTTGGACAAATACATCCTCCTTCTGCTTCAAGGGAACATTCAGCTGACGAATTGCGAAATCTTCTTCCACCGTTCGGTAGTGAATGGAGTCGAAAGGTCGGGCGGCAAGGTCTTCACAAGGCGGACGCAGGTGCTGAACAACTTTGATTAAGCCTTGCTGATGAGCATCCTCGAGCGTGATTGTTTCTCGCGTTCCCGTGTGCATGTATAGGCCACGCTCAGGATCAACAAGGTTTGAGGCCAGGGCCTCGTCAACCGACACCACCGTCCTCGCGTTAACATCGTAAATCCCCTCCACGAGGTAGACGTCATGCCTCTTGTGAAAGATCTCCAGCCAGCAGGTCTTCTCGCCTGTCTGCTTAACGAAGGATTTTGTGAAAACCAGGCCGACTATGATACTCTTGCCTAATGCCTCCCCGACTGTGATCATTGCGCCAGAGTCGGAATCATAGACAAGATTGCGTTGAACATCCACACGACCTTCACGAATCATCGCTCGGGTGATGGCTGTCTCCACACGTAGAGATTGCGTCGGTGAGGTGATGTAGAAACCCGAGACCACACAGTAACGCACGAGTTTGCGCTTCAAAGGTCTGCGCTTCAGCTGGCTCTCTCCGGGTTGTACTGAGGGGGATATTTTTCGTCTACGGCGATGGGATCCACCGGTTGCAAAGTAGTCCCCCGTGTCAGTGACTTCTAGACCGCCAGTACCATAAGGTGAGGCAATTAAAGGCATGCTCTTCGTAGACTGAGTAGAGGAGGACATGTTGCGGGGACTTTGGACGTATTCAGCTCCACCGGCCTCAAAAGTTAGAGAAAAGATAGTGTATTTCTCAGTACGAAATACTCGCACTCTCACGAAATCAGAAGGACAAGAACTATCATTGCATGTTAATGCCAGCAACTTAAAGTACTTTTTAGAGAAATACGTGCAATACAAGGGCGAGTACACGAGAAAATGGTAGAAATTCTTTAACCTTCAAACTCCTAAGGCATCCAGAAAGGACCAAGTCATACTTATAGGCTCAAACCAACGAAATGAAAAAAACTTGCGCTGTGTTTTAAAACAAGCTTAAAAACCTTAAAATTTTGGGTAAGTTTTTTTTGCCAAAACGGTTTAATTCTCCCTAGCCCACACATTTTGGATGGAGAACTGAGTAACTTCGCTCTATGGCGTTATCAAACTTACCGTATTCGGGAGCATGGCTAGATCCACATGGATTCTGTTCTTCAACCCTTGAAACTGTGCATCCAGTTGGGTAACGTGAGCCTCCAAGGCGGCGAGGTCCACGATTCCAATGCCGGGCGGTCCGACAAAGCGTGTGCTCGAGGTTTCCATTGCTGCAGACGGCAGGCAGCTGACTGTGCGTTTGTAGGCGTCTCCTCGCCTCGCCGACTCCTACGTGCAAAATAGCTTTTACTAGTGTTTACAAAATAGGCATTTCATGGGTGAAATACAAACCTGTCCTTAAGTATAACTCTAGAGGCTGGTACTGATATGAATAGCAAAAATACAATATGATTCGGGAGAAAGTGGAACTGCTCGTTTTGTCGTTATGAATACCTTCGTCTGCGGGAGTTGGTTGACACAGAGGCCAGGCGTAAGAGTACTATGCGTGTTGGGGTCTCGAGTTTAGTAAAAATAAGAGTACAAAGAAGGAAGACCACGTAGTCCTGGACAACTTAATACTCTACTTAAAAGTCCTAGGCTATAAATGGAGCAAGTAATCTACATGGGATTAAAAATCGAGCTCCGAAGCATGCTGTTTAGCATAAACCGTGGGAACAACTATGTCAGACGAGGATATTGGAGCTGTATGTCACAAAATGACGTTTGTCATCAAATTCTTTACGTTCCACTGCTCTGTAATGACACTGAGGATGTCTTTTTCTAGTTGTATCGCCTATTAGGCTGATTGTAACCTTTACTGATGAAAGAAATGAAATGCCGCACTTCATTCGACGTTATGCAGCCAACCCATCGAGTTATTATTTGCATTAAGTGTAACTCCTTAACCATAAACAAAGAACACGTCTATAAGTTATGACGTCCATCTCGATTAAAAGTGGAGGCAGCACATGGGTGTTATACTGGCAGTAAAAATGTCGCGGCGAGTCTCACCGATGTTAAAGAAATCCATCTAGTTCAGTCTATGCTTAATTCACTACTTCGGCGATATTAACGCGGACTACCGGTTTCCGTTTACGTCTTAAAAGCGAACAACGAAGGGGCAGCAGAAATAGGAGAAGCAGCCAAAATCATAAGTCAGAGACTGAATGATATAGTATTCCAAATCTGCTAACTCACGACTAAAATAGATTGAGAGAACATACCTCTAAGAAGGTGCTCAACAATCCACAGATTTGGATGAGTTCTCTCAGCTTCGTTTCACTATGCACAGCTTCTGTCGCAGCTCGCTCCAGATTCCTTGCAGCAGCGCTGAAGGGAAGAGTTTCACGAGGCCCGTTCTTGAAACTCTTTTCCGCGGCCTCGACAAGATCTGATGTATTTCTAAGCCATACAACCAGACCCCTGCGCAAAGTTATCGCTGTCTTCCAGTTTTCACTCGTCTGTCTCAACTGATGGCTCCTGCAAATCCAACGAATAGCAACGTGTCCCAGTATGGGCAAGTAACGAAAATGCTGGTCACGGTAGTTTTATAAGTCATAATAGGAATGTTTATGTGGTACATGAATGTTTAGGTCATGAACAACCTCCTTGTGAATGGACGAGTAGCCATCTGAATTAAGGATTTTCATTTAGAGGCCGCCTCAGGGCACATTTTTAGACTAAATAGGCATTCAAAGGATGAAAATTCACAGAACTTGTGACATTTCGAAGTATTTTAACAAGGAAACCAATTTGAGAATCTGCAGTGGATAAAAGTAACACTGTTTGAGTAGTCGGACATAAACAATACAGCTTCTCGCACTGGCAACTCAATAACGACACCGTCACCAACTTTTTGCAAGATAGACAGTTCTGAAAGTGAAATATTTCGCTCCACATTTCGGCAGGGGATAGCAAAGTCGCTCAGCATCCGACACCATTAATAAGAACCTCCCATTTAAGGGCAAAAAAATGTAAAAATGTTTACAACAGTTTCCAAAAAACCTCGAGAATATTCCACTAAAGTAATTACTTCGTTATCAACATTTCTTGTTCTGAAAAATTACACTAGAGTAGCCCCAACAAAATATGAGGCTCACTTAAATGAAAACTTACAAGGAGTCAATTTGACTGAGGAGATTTTCCAGTCTCGTGCTGACGGAAGAAATAGCTTTCTCCAGAAGTGACGTATTCGGGGGTGGAAGATGACGATTCCTCCAACTGCTGTCGGCAGTGAGGCCGCGTGTGGACAAAGCGGTCAGTTGGTGAGGCAAATGATCCAGTGTTCTTTGTGCCCCACCCAGTGCTAATTTCACCTCCTATTGAAAAAGAAACACGCAATTGTTAGACCCTCGAACGATGTCCTAAAAAAGAGGCATTTAATGAATCGCGGGAAAGGTTTTCCGCTAGAATGTATTCCTTGCAATCGAGCACACTGAGAATATGTCGGTTTTTTTGATGCCAAGGGGCTTTAGTGAACAATCGTGGGGGAAAAATCTGCCTTGCCTGTGTAGTGACTTGACGGTATTCTTACCTATAACTAGATCATTCACTGGCACCGGGAAACTGACTGCTTTGAACAATTGCGAATTCTCATTTAAACTACCGGAGTCAATGACGTAAGAGAAATGTGTTTAGTTGATGTCTTCGGATATCTCGAGAGAGAAAATTTAGTTAGGAAAATGAGGAACACGATAATGCACTTCACCGCATATGCTTCAATCGGTGACTAGGGCTTTTAAGGCTAAAGAAGCATCAACGCAGCGTCTGACTCTCAGAGTCCACAGCTCCAACTCCCCTTTCGTCAAACTGTTTTAGGTGGTTAAGACGGACAAAAGTGGAATTAGGTGAGACCAGAGATGTTGGAAATCGTCCGTATGTGGGACAAATTGGAAGGGCGTTGAGATCTAAGGCTCACCGCTCATGCATAGATTAAATTTAGAACAGAATAAGGCAAGGTAATTTTATATACGTCTGAGTGAGAAATGACAAATTATAGGGTGGTAATAGGAAAGAGCCTGTGCATATTTGCGTGAACAATCACCTTTAGTCGATCGTGGATGTTCTGCACGTTAGTGATCTCCATTTCAGACGAGTCGGTGTGGACTGACGACTTGGAGTCCAAGAAGCCTTGGTGGGGGGAATGAATTTGAGCTGTGATCTGCACAACCTTCTGTTCTGCTCCAGCCAATTCACGTTGAAGACTGTCGAGACGTGTAAGAATCGCGTCCACCTCGGCCAGACGGCGTGCGGTGGCTTTTCCAGCATCAACTAGCTCGTTAGTTGCAGCCATCAATGCGGCACATTGGGAGCTGGCGTCAGCAGTCGGCTTCCCAGATATCCTCACGTCTGCACTTGTTGCAGCTTGTAAGTAATTGCGTATTTGATTCACTGTTCTAGACCACTCCTAATCCACCAAATGGAACAAGACCAGACATGAAGAAGAGGGCAAAACTCAATGATTGATGAGTAGACGTTCAATTCGAAATGCAATTCGACTGACCTTGTGGGCCTTGAATACAGCCTCTAAAGCGGCTAGTTGATTTGGTAAGATCTGCAGGTTTCTCTCTCTCAAATGGTCAGCCAATGCATTGATGGTAGTTTCTATACGCTTGTAATCGGTGCTGGTACTGGATTTCGTGGCTTCCACGGCATTCACATCACCGATTGGCGAGAACTGGAGGCACTTCTGACTCTCCTGTTGGAAAAGCTCTACCTCATGAATCGGCTTATTTGCCAATCGCATTCCAACCAAATGACGTTGAGCATCTTCTTGCAATTGCTACAACCGGAAAGAAGAAATGAAATCTCATCCAAACTCTTATTGGTTTTGTCGTTCATGATAGCCTGGATAACATCAGAAAGCCGAACCAGGTTGTGGCTGGAAGTATTGGATAAGTGGACCTCTCTGTGGAGCGTTACGAGTTAGGGTTGGTCCTTTTTATTTTACCAAATTAGCATGATCTAAAGACATTTCAATATATCACGAGAGGGGACGATGGCACTGTGGCCTTTAGAAAGCGTGAAGACCGTGCAATTAAGAGAAATGCGTACACCTGACATCTACTTCTCCTAGATGAGCCACGAAAGTGGTCTCCATTCGGATGCGATTCGGCAGAACTCACCTCTTACGCTCATTTCTAGCTTATGGAAATGTTTGGATAAGAGGTTAAGGATTTAAGAAAAGGTTTGTCCACATCTCTTTCCCGCAGACTGGGCTTTGAAGTAACGGACCTCACGAGCTTTAATACCCTGCCCTCTGGGGAAAAAAAGTAGGAGTAACTGTGAAGTGTACACAACCGCCACAGTTTTTAAGTGGTAAATCATCCATTGAGTTTCAAACAACCCTTATTCATGACACTAACAAGGAAGCGTATATCACCGGTTGGATAGGTCCAACTGTGAATTGCTTGCAGTTTGGCATAAATGCTGACACGCAGGGTGTTCACAGGCTCTAAAGAGATCTGCACCAGTCGAGGAAAAGTTAATTGAAATTTATTCAATAAAAGTCAAATATGTGTGTCCTAAAAGGTCTACCTGCATGAGTTTTTTCCTTTCGACGGGTAAAGTATTCGGCAGATTTTCGGGAAGAGCCTGCATGGTAGCCTTCAAGAGTCGTCCTTGAAGGGCCAATTCGACATCCGTCCAGAGTAAGTGTAATTGCTGAAAACTTGCGACCAAATCTTGAGCCCGAGTTTTGGCGTCCCGACACGGGTGCGCCGGCATGAAACAAACCGCTGGTGCGTCTATTTCTTCGCCATTAGAGCGCCTCAGCTAAAAGGTTGACAAAGTAGTCAGAGATTAAATTCTTCATGAATGGCATAATGCCACCGATCGGCTATTAAATTGGAAACGGGATTTTACCTTTAGAGTGAATTTCGATGTATGTGCAGAGGCATTCATTAGCTCGCCTTTCTCAAAAGTACCGCAAGGCCACGGGATGACGTCTGTTTCACTTGGTTCTGGCGCCAGTTCCATGTAGTGGGGTTCGCTGTTGGGAGTGAAGAAGCATATGGAAACCACCGTCTCGTTTGGTTCAGCTGGAGGCGCCAAATCGACAATTTCATCACTCATCCCCACCAACTTATCCACAAGGGCACTCTGTTTCCTCATCGACTCTCCCAAGTCCTTTAAAAATTAATAAATGGCATTAAAATGCTATGATTTTCCAAAGTTACATCGAATGAATTAATGCTATGTCCTCGTAGTAACTTACAACAATCTTTTCCCTGAATTCCTTGGCAGCCGCGGCAGAGAGATTCTCTGAAGTGGAAGCCAAATTAATGTCATTGAGTTGTTTCATTATAGAGATGAGGGAGGCCTCCACATCTTGTGCCTCAGCAAAGAACTGCTGAAAGCGGACCGTCTGATTCAGGCGGGTCTCCAGGCAATGCGTTAGTTGAAGCAGCCACGCCCAGTGACTGTCCAAGGAGGTTAAGTAGGTCTTTGAGGAAAGGAAAAAGACGATGTATGTGAGTAAGAACGCTTTGAGGCCACCTACTTACAAAAATGCAGTGGTTAAGAGTCAGATGTTTAAAGCTGTGATAAAGTGTTCTCTATAACACTTTTCAAAGTATTATGGAAAGCGCAATCTAAACCGCCCGCACTTTTTACTCAGCATGGTATGGAAAGGAAAATAATTACTTGAATCAAGTCGAAGGATGGATGACCTTCAAGATGCAAAGATGAGCCGAGTGTACTGATCTCATTGAATTGTTGTTCTTGCGATTGTATTTCCCTGAGGAGACCCTAAAAGGAAGTAGGACGACCAAAGTAAATAATATTGACCCTTCAGAGTTCTGATACAATATCCATTCCTCCGAGACACACACCAAAGGAACATTATTTGGCCAACATCCATTAATTCGTTGAATAGAACTTTTACACTAGACATCGACACATTCCGGCACACTTCCGTTAGCGACTCCACTAAAAAGCGGGTGAAAGTTGCCTTTTCCTGCTCTCCACCTTCTACTACGCCTCATTAGGGGCGTTTCATCAACAACTACTGTGAATTCAAGTGGTGGCGTGAAAGAAACACGGCTATTGCACTGATTCCTACTTAATTTTTCGGTGAGAAGGAAAAGGGAACAACATGCGACACCGGATACTCACTTGAACGAGGTTAAAATTGTACTAGAAATAAAAAATGAGTTATTCGTGAAAATATGCATTACAGAGCCGAGAATGTTTTTCCTTAATAGTCAACCCAAAGTTTATCATAATTGAGGAATAATTTATGGTTGAAGGTTATATGGTGGAGTCTTAAACCTATCATAAACGCGGCAAAAGGAGGATTAAAGGAGAATGGAGGGAGCAGCGAAAGTGATGCCTTAACTGACAGTTGATAGTATAACACCGGGACGTACTTCCTCATCGCTATTTCGGGAGCACATGAAACGGGACACAGGGTGAATTCGTAACTGGGAGGTAGAAGACAGGCGATCAACAGGAGAAAATTCGTCTTTTGACGAGGTTCTTCATACACCTCGTGCCACCTACGCAAATAGCACTACTCGCAATAAAATTTCTTCCCTCGACCCTAAAAAGCCTCGATGCTCACTCCTCCTTCTCCCCCCACCCCAACTCCCCCAACTTATAGCTGTATAAAAAGCGAAAAGGACCTCCACATCACTGCTACTTTGCTAGCCTGTCAGTCCAGCCTCTGTTTGTAGGGAGTGGAGCTAAATATGGTTATTGCGACAGAATTGGGGCGCTACATGGAATACTAATTCCTCATTGACGATGAATAAAATAAATAAAACAAAGATAAAATAAAATAAAACTAATTTGATCTAAACTAGTCAGTGTCAGAAGGATAATGAATGAGTGGTAAGTGGAAATTAAAATAGTGGATTACTCGGAAGAATTCGTAAATCTCATCAGTTTGTAACTCGTGAGGAGAAGACCAAATACGTGTTACTTCTGTCTGTTCCTTTCCTCGCAGCCACTGAAGCGAGCTGCTGGCACGTTCAACAAAGACGAGAAGCGAATGGCCGAAAGCCAAGCGCTTTGTTGACATTTCCTAAAATGAAATGGGACATACCAAACCGTATCCTTCCTCTCCAAGAGATGAAAATAAGCAGAGTAAGAAAGAGAACGTACCAACAATTCATTGTACTGACTTTTAATCTGATCTACGATGACCTCAAAAAGTTGGATTTCATCGTCTGAAATTTGAGGCCTCAAGGCCGGATAAGACTCAATTTCAGAGCGAAAGGCTCCAATTTCCTTGTGAATGAGTTCAAAGCGTTTTGTAGCATCAAAAATGGCTGAAAGTGTTGAAAAGAACATATTTTGTACACTAATGCGCAGCATTGGTGTCATAATTGGCCGACGAATCGGTGGCAGTTTTATTCCCTGCACTGCTCTTCCACGTGATTGTACACTGACACAGAGTTAAGAAAGAAAAAGGTACCAAAGGACCGTGTTTGTGTCAGTGCAAATGATTTTCCCCCGGGACATAATGTATTTCCCACATATGGACACGAGGGAATCATAACTGACGTGGAAATATACAAGGCAAGAGGAAAATAAAACACTAAGTCGATTGATAGTCTTATGCGGCAGTGCTTTTCATTTCAGCTTTAACGAGACGAGCAGTCATTGTAAAATAAGTAAAGTGAGAGGAGACAAAGTCCAACCTTCATCCTGGATTTATATTACAGCTGTTTCAATCGCACATCGTGAGAGTGGAACCGATTCCATCTTCAATTGTGAATGTGTGGTGTGACTACGATTGTCACTACCAGAATACAAATAAACGAAAGGCATCAAAGGCGTTAATGGGATCCACAACGTGGAATGAATTAACATAAATGTCGGGTTTATGGTTGCACATTTGTGTTGCTTAATGTAAAAGTGAGATTCATGATATACACAATGAGTTTCGGCTTGTTATTCCGATCACGAGCAAACGCGACACGCTCGAGTGAAGTAGGTGCGCAGACTGATAAAACCGACGCCCTAATCGGCTGTTTGATGAGCAAGCACTTCTATCTTCTACTCACAAAGTGTGTAGCCCGTTGTCCACGATCTTTAGCCAAGACTTTGATCAAGCTTTTAAAAGAGACTTTTGTAAGTTCGCTTTGGCAACAAGTACCTATTTCATTTCACTCATTGAATTTATCACTGTGGCAATTACTGAAGTTTAACTATTCAGCCAAAGTGAGAACAAAGCACCACGCCTAAAAAGACAAATATTTTTGATGCTAGGCCTTGCACCCTTCAGGTGGGCCTCGACCTTACACTTTCTGTTATCGCCAAACGGTGATTTTTCAACAACTTTCTTTCGTTCTTGAACCCAGTCCAAAGCTGCTTGCAAGGCTTCAAAATGTTTGCTTCTCTCTGCCAACCATTTCAAGCTGCCTCGGCTACGACCGTCAGGAGTCATCAAGTCACTGCCATTGGCTAGCGAGGCTCGAATCCGATCACCTGATTGGCTCATTGAGGTGACCTTGAGGAAGTTCCGACAACGTCGCTGCAATTCGAGGAAACGCTGGTGCAGTGTACACACTCTGGGGAAAAATGCATTTAATGAGTCATTTGGCAGTGGAATCAGTGAGAAGTTATCAAATCAAGATATCCTATTTCTAATATGTTTGAGTAAGTTCTGATAAGTTAAGGCTATGTGCAAGCAAATTGGCGTGATTGCAGGATAGGCTGAATAAGTTCGAAGTGAATTTGCTTATGTGGTAGCAAATGGGATTTCAAAGACACTTTTGAAAATCTGATAAAGTAAACGCACTTCCTGTACACCTGTTCCGTTCTGATATGTCGGCCACCGCGAAGGACTTGAACTTGACCGAAAAGACTATTTACACCATTTTCAACCACCTCCAGCTGTGCCATCCACCTTTTCAATTCGCCATCCACGTCGACTGAATGCGATGTTGCAAATCGAGAATCCATCTAGAAAATGAGACGCAGTCTGATGTATAATCAACTTTTCTAAAATGGCTTTTTAACACTGCGGAAACAGGTGCCAAATGGTACCTAACAACTGAAAAGCTGATGATGTCTAAGTGATTTGGTGCATAATGACAATATCGTAGATAAAGTTCGTGAACCACATTTTTAAGTTCACACATTGGTAAACTTTCTACCCTGTTCCACATCATGATCTCGATATCGCCATTCCCAACGCCACGTTCGTTTGCCTCAATTTTTGGTGAGTTCATCTAAATCACCCTCGGAGTCACACTTATTTGACGCTTATTCTAGATAAGGAAAGTGGAAAGAGGGACACTCACTTCCTAACCACTATTTTTTTCGAAATAGTGAGTCATATAGGAAAATAAATTAATGTGGCCTCATGATTCCACGTTAAAAGGGCGACTTCTCCCTCACACTGGGCACGCAACGATGACTTGTGCATTGCTTGGATGAGCGGTAGCGGTTGACATTTTCACTATACCTGGCGGGATGGTGGGAGGCCAAAATTGGGATTATTAACATTTCCCTGTTTGTAGATACATAAGTGTGCCCACTTCCATAGCACGCTTTTCACAGCCACCAGGAGGCCGGAGTGGAAGTAATGGTTTCGGAACGCTCGAAGAGAAGTAATTTACGCTGTATAAACACGTTAGGCAGAGTGGTCGTGAGGCTTTGGATGGAAATGCGTTTTCAGAGCGCCAACTCATTTGCAAATTGTAAAATACAAAGTGAGGTGAATCATCAGATGAAGTAGCACAGAAACCCCACCGGACCATGTCTGGACTACTAACTTCTTGCATTAAATTATCCTTCCCTTGTGAACAAAATTGTAGGCAAAATAAGGGCAAAGCGGATAACTTGTACGATCACGAAATCCCAGCGACGGCTTCTACGCACTCCTACCGTAGCGCCGTTTTTCCGAAATATACATAATTTAAGCTACGAAAGGCGGAATTACAATACGAAATCTTGGTGCTTCTTCTTCAAAAATGTCTAGTCTTTTGGAACGAGAATGAAAATTTTTAATACACCGTTGTGGCAAAACAAAATACTGCACATCGAGTGGTTGGTGATGAAATAGAAGACATTGTATGGAAGGCGGCCTTCAGGCTACTTAAAATTACGAATTTCAGAGTTCACCTCATTCATGTGTTTTTCCAGAGCGGCTTCCTGTGTTTGCAGGAGGCCGCATTCCCGTTCTATCTTTGAGTCCGCCATCTGTAGACGTTCCAACCGAGACATCTCGGCTGACACAGCCATCTCCCGTTTCTGCAGAGATAGTTCGTATTCCTTCCACAGTCGAAAAATGTGCTCAATCTTCATGAAGGGATCAATTGTCAGTAGATTGGCGTTCGCGGCACTCTGGAGAATGTATGACAAAGACAGTATAACTGAAGTAGCGTAAAGCATACTTAGAGTGACAAGTAAAAGTCTGTTCTTATTTCCACATCTCCATTGTAGTTATCCTTCGGTTATGAAGTTAACAGGCTAACTTTTCACATCTTTTAATGAAAGGCGTCTGCGCAGACACTTGTCTTACACGTTTGCAAGACTCAAAAGAAAGAAAGATTGTGGAGGTAGATTGCCGAGCAGAGGTCATTAACGCGAATAAAGGGAGATAGGAAGGGGCAAGAGAAGAGGGCCGAAAGTTACACGACAAACTTTCACGCGCCCTTATCTCGCATCAATGAGTGTTGTGGAGCGAAAAACATTATCTCGTGTGGCAGAAGCCGCTTAAGCGGAGCGGGTAGAGTCAAAACGGGTGTACGTGGAACCCGAGATCTTCTAATAATACGCGAGTGGATAAGGAGCAGAGCAGACTGTCTCCTCAAGGTCGATGCGAATGCCACTGACAGTCATAAGGGGGGAAACTGAAGAACAATTCACATGCCTTTGGAAACCGAGCATGTGGTGGAATGCCGTGACGTCACAAGAAATAGAAGCAATGAATGTTTATTAGATAGAGGAGGGATTTCTGTGTGACGGGTGAAGTGGGCACGTGGGAAACAGCCGGTTGTGATTAAAACTCTGTTGATTTTAACCGAGGCGATGAGGGGAAAGGGGAGAAAAGTAGCCCAGTTTCGGTATAAAATCAGGCGTATTCTCATTAACTAACCGTCAAATATTGGCATTTCGAAGGGAGTGGTGTGTTAGCTCTGTTAATGGCTCCCTTTTGACAGAACTTTTAAAAGAGCCTCGAGCACTGGCGCTACTATTCTACACTGGCGACATTCCCTCGGCACTTGGATGAGTTTCGCGTGAATCACTTCGGTTTAAATGGCAGAATCGGCTCTTGTGGTAGTCACCCTAAAGAGCAGTGGAGGCTCCAAACTGAACATATTTTCCTTTTTATTGCGAACTCTTTCCATTGTTAAGTCTATCCCGGAGATTCAGTACTGAAACAACAAACAGAGCTGATCATTTTAGTAGGGAACAAGTAAATAGTTGAATGTAATCAGGCAGTGAAATTTCGCCGCCCCTCCTCCTCCGCCCCCCGCGTCCTCGTTACAATCGAGGTAGTTAGATCAAGTGAACACAGAGCGGTAGGACCACAAAAGAGCCAATGGTGTCTGTGAGCACGGACCGATAGTTGCGGGTGTTGGGGAAAGCGAAAAAATGTGGTGATAACTTCATGGGCTGACCGACCCCACCTGATTCGTCTTCCCCTGCGATGTGATGGCGAAATAAATCGCCAAATGAAATTTTAGTAAAGGACGCGCAAGTACCGGGCTGAATGCCACTGCAGTGAAATGGAAACAGTCCATAGGGGAATGCAAAGGCCTAGTTTCGAAGAGAATACTTCCCTTGATTTTCCTGACGCTTCACTCGACAAGCCATGTGTTACACGGCCAGCGGTCGTCGTTTTTACTTTAAAAAGTGGGGGAAGGAGAATAAACGAAAAAAAGCGGAAATGGCACGTTTAATTGCAGTTGCTGCGGATGTCCTTTCTGCATAACCGCTTCAGACAGAATAAAAAAGGACAAAAATGCTAACAAGTTCAAGGGAATAAAGGACACTGTTAGACGAAAGGTGTGTAAGTTCTCCACAAGCGAGTGCGAAGTGATTCAAACAACATCTCAATTACCCACTTTAAGACAGACTAAGTTTAGCCGAAACATAAACCTTGGAGGGAGGAGGGATGGAGTGATCGGCTGTACGTCCGAACAGAGTCTCTTGAGGAGACAATCGCAGAATTCACAAGGCGTGAGTTCGAGGAGTCAGGACATGCGTCCTGCCGTTTTCAATAGACCCAGTTTGCTTGAAATGCATGCCTGTCTAATGCGATTTTAGCATAGAAGAATGACAAAGAAAGCTTGGAAACTCGCGCCAACAGTTGCATGGACTTAAGACTTGCCGGAAGTGAGGCATATTTGATCGGAAAGGGAACCCCAAAACTGTTTGACAGAGGCGGGAGACGGTGGATGAAAAGAACGTGGACGTAGCATTTTTTCCTCCCCTGATTTTATGACGGCCTTATTTTCAGTCAAGCCCCCAGTGGAGTTGGTGTTGAAGCGAGCGACAGAGGCGAAAACACAAAGTGGATAAAAATTCACTCGCTGCGACAAAGAAAAACACTAACAGTGTTACTTAAAGTGACGAGAGTTGGCATTATCTCCCATGGAACACAAAACGTGGGAGGCTTGTTGAACACTCCAGACAAAAGGAGTCCAGACATGTGAGATCAAACAGAATTTATGCTCAGGGGAAGAGGATGATCGCACTTGATTTCTGTGTCATTGATAACGTTGAAAGTCGTCTTTCGACTGAGTTGTCGGCCGTAACCTCCTCCAAACTAGTTAGTGTTAATGAAATTAGATTGAATGCGACACAATTCTGGAGGAGCAACAGGCGATAATTAGCGAAATTGAGGATAGACCGAGTATTAGTTCGTTTCTCTTACCTTAAGGGTATTTAAGAGAAAAACTAACTGGAGTTTTTCACCATCTGCAGTGCTCTGTTTACTTACACCTACGAAATTACTTTGAAATGTGGTTAATTTAATCCTGGACACGAACGGAGAATTGGTTCCACTATCAGCCACATCTCCATGACGCTAGTCTTCAGCGGTGCTACGGCATATGTGAATTTTTGTTTCTTTGTCAACTCCTTTGCCGCTAAAGCACTCTCCTTTTTAGGCTTATCGTGCGGCTGCATGAGATTGTGGAAAGCTGCAGAAGCCCCATTCTCCCCTGAAATTCCCATCGCTTACACATTCGCATAGGACCGAATACCTTCAATGCTGGACTTAGTTGGAGTAATCGCTGGCCGCGGTTGTTTATGGAAAGGAAGTTGACGTTAAAAAAGGTGGAAAGAAGGCTGAGGAATTGGCTCCCATTGAGCACATTGTACACAGTAGATGGGATAACTTGAGCACAAAACCGGGCAACACTTGCACACTTTTCAAGCAGACCTACCTCCAAATCCGCGTAGAGCCTGACTAACTGTTGGCGTTGTCGCTCTCTAATGGGCAGTTCTTCACGTATGTGTCGCTTAAGCTCAGCCACGACCTGTTGTTGCATGGACTCCAGGTCGGGAGGGAAATGTCGGACTGCCAAATGATCACAAGTTGCTCGTAACCACTGAATCAACTCGGCAGCTAAGAGTCGATACTCGGACCAAAGGGCTCTCAGCTCCTCCGAGACATTTTCCGCCCCTGATAACTGGGATCCCAGGGGTGGAGGGGGCAGGGCAACGTCCACATCAACCGAGAGTGGTGGGATTGGAAGAATCTGCCTGTAACCAGTGATGAGATCACGTGGTGCTAGGGCAAGGGCGTCGTACAGGGAGGAGACGTAGACCATTACCGACCGACTGTCGACTGAGTTCTCACTGCCGATCATGTCTGCAAGGAAGAAGGCCTCCAAGTCGTGACTACAAATCGGGTAACGACTCAACAGTAATCTCATGACTTTGAGGCATCTATGTAGTAACTACACTAAAATCCCAATCCTGCCAACATCGGATACATCAGGTTGATATGTCTTACTGCGATGCCACGCTGTTCATTTAATAATGAGGGCACAGGCATGTGTCTACCGACAAGACATCATAGAAATTTCCCCAGTTCCGATGTAGGAGCATTCAAGTTTAAATTAAGCCCTAAAAAGAGATCCAATAAAACGAGGTTATTCTAGTCCAATGGCCATTCGCCGAGGTTTACCGGGAGCCCCTTGTGACCCTGCCACGGTGCAGTTTTGAGTTAACAAAGAAGCTACAACCGTCAGGCTGACATGGTGGTCTCTTACTCGCATTTGGAAGAAGGAGTTGTGCGAGCCAGTGGTGTGCAGTCTAAACTAATCGACCTCAGCTGCTAGTCCAAATGATCGCGCGATATTTGTATGTGGTGGAGGGCAGTGGAATGAAGAGACCCATCCACTTGCTCGAAATGCACGTGTGTACTGTGAGGTAGTGCGGACTTGGCCGCACCACTCGTCTCTCCGCGACTCTACCGTAGATACGCACTACCTCAACAGTCAGTATATCGCTTAGGCGAGCAGAAGAACCTGTCGACTACGTCGGGATCAGGCCAATCAACTAGTGCAAAGTCATATCAGACATTTAAGAGGTTTACTCTAAATTCGTGCCACATTCTTTCAGTGTTATTGGCGGACTTTGCCACCTTGGAGCAAAAGCCAGACTGAACAAGTAAATTTGATGCAGGTTTCTTGTCATTAGCTTGAGAATTTACAAGAAATTGAGGCATGGGAAGCACACGAATTGCAAATGCATGTAAAAGAGCATGCGTGTGTGTGGGTGCGAGTGTGCGTAAATTTGCATTGAGTCGAGTGAAAAATTTACCCTCTGGACAAATAAGTCGAGTTATGCCGAGTCGTTCCTCAGCAATGCGAAAGGCGAAGTCCAGAGCTTCTTTGGCTGGTCGACTGGCAACTTTGGAATAATCGAAGAAATGAGGTCTGTCAAGCAAAAAAAGTGAACTATCAACATCGGAGAGACGAAGTATTCACGTTTGTGTGATTCATGTCATAAGCAACTTCCCCTTGGTTTATGCGCGCTACACCTTCGCAGGCCCGCAGCCAAAGCGCCGAGGCCAGGGGCAGTAATTTTGTTCGGAGCTCCCAGTGGGATGTTGAGTATAAGTCTTGGAGTGAATATCGCTAAGATCCCACTTGAAGTCGAATCCACAAATACTTCAAAATATTTCCCGACCCCTTAAGTGTTTACTAGACTCGCCTTTCCTAATGTTACTGTTAAGTTGGAAACTACAAGACGGGCGTCTTTTAGTCTATGTTCAGCTGCAAGTGAGAGAGATTCATTGTAAATTACGTCCGATATTTTTACTCATGGATTTTAAAAGCATTGTTCTTACTCATTTCGTAAAAATTTCCCGTATTTTAATCCCATTTTTTACTTTATTTGCCGCCAAAATCAAGTGGAAAGAAAACGCTTCGAGAAATATTAATAAGGCATTTGGAGAGAATCTACTAATGCAAAAAAAGCTCGGAGGAAGAGCACCAGCCCATGTTGGTAACGGGGAGGAATTAAGGACGCATGTAACTATTCGCGAACTTGAGTCTAGACTGAATAGGAACTAGCTATCCCCGCGGCTGTGTTAAAACATCTGAGTATAATGAATAGAGAAAAAGGAGATTGTATTCATTTGCCGGTTGCACGGACCGACGCAACTGGAGATAAGCGAGTGACTGGAAGAGCAAGTGCACACCTTTGCTGCCTCCTTCGCAATACAACGATTGCCGTCGCCTTTACACCAAATCATCACTTGTGATGAAAAGTGAATTTTTCGTGGTGATCGAAAACGATCGCGCAAGTGGGTAAATGAGAAGACAGCACCGGGATACACCCTTTGGTCGAAATCTCATCAAACAGTTATGGTTGGCATATGGAGAAATACCCAAAGGGTGTCCATTAATCCTTCCTTCTACGACCAGACGAAACATAACAGCGGCGGAGTCCCATTTCCGTGAAAGCGAGGTCATGCATGAGAGGAAACTTGCGAAGAAAACACAACCAGCAGTGCTCAATGGGAACGTCTCAATAATACCAAATGATAACCCACAACAGCCACCTAAGGCTTCCATTGCTGTTGGCAAGTTACCTTCTCCACATCCTCCATATTTCATCAGATATTTCGCAGTCCGATTATTATCTCTTCGTAATTACGAAGTGTTTTCCAGAGGAGGAAAGTACAACAACCAAAATGATATAGAACGAGACTACGAATCATTTAGTTGTGCTAAAAATAAGAAGTTTCGCAGAAAGACAAAAAGTTGTAGATACGAATGGAAGTTATTTCCACTGGATATAATAACTAAATCAAACGATTGCGCCCACTTTTTGTTTACTACTCCTATATTTAACGGCCGTTTCATGGTTTCCAACTCGATAGCAGTCACACGTGAGGTTCCAATCAGGCTCATTGCTACAAATTATACGGAAGTACATATTATTGGCATTTGGAGTTACCTATCATTTGCTAGATTAGGCATATTTTAGATGTAATACCGAGGACCTATGTAGTAGCATCATCCACTTGGCGATAAAACCAGCCTAAATGATTTTCAAGGGGCACAGAGACACGCGGAAAGATTGCGAGCAGTGACTGGGAAAGGGATATTTGGACAAAACTTAATGACGGATTCAATCGAAAGGAAGATAGCACCAAAAGCGAAAGCCATTTCCCAAGTCAGACCCAACTAAAATGCATATTTCTTGGCCGTTTTCGTAAAAGAAATTAAAAAATTCTAACTCATCCATTTAAGGCCACTGTTTGAGAGGAAAGGGCTTAATGGCTACTAATATATTTGGATCAGTCCACTGTAAGACTGCTTTGGGACTTTAGAAGAAGCGCGCACCGAGCCCGCATAGCTAGTCCCTAGTCACAGTTACGTCAAACTATTCAGCAGCGATTAAAAATTTGATACATGAAAGAAAGCGGCCACCTTATATGATGTCCTCAACAAACCTTCCAAATGCCATCCATCCAACAAATAAAGCAGAACCGCCAGCCAGACCTAGGGTCTTCCTGATATACAACCATTGCTCTGGTAAGTGGCGCACAGCGGTGGCAGGACCCAAGGGACCCCAAAACAACACTTCAGGATGCTGGATTTCGGTACAGACCGGTTAAATTAAGTGAAGCAAATCTGACCTGTGGCGCTGTACGGACACTTGGAAGTGTCATGAGCGATAAGTGAAAGCTTATTAATCACACTGCTAGAAGTTAGTTCGATCACAGCATCCACCTCCTCGTCTACCTTCCACTCAAGAAGTAATGAAACAAAGAGGTGTTTTGTGGTCACAGTAGAGTAAAAGACAACCTTCCAGGCGAATAAAGTGAACTGGCATAGACAAATTATTATCATTTTTTATCGTACTTCGAAATTAATTGTATGAGTGTGAAGAGGCAACGATCAAATATGCTCCACATGGTTTGTATTACTGCATGAGCTGATTCACCAGCCTAGTCTGCCACAGTAAGGCGGGGGTTCATGCTCAGTTTCCCCATTTTATAGTCTCAAAAAGCGACTTGTACTACTTAGTTCCAGATTGTGCAGACAGCACTTTGAATGACATGCAGCCTGACTGTTATGTTATTTTTTTCTTTTCCAAAACGCTCACTTACTTGTATCGATGGATAATGGCGAGGAAGGCGCGTCCATCGATCCAGGAGGAGGAAAAGTCGTTGACATCTACACCACAGTAGCCCATCGTTACGGCTCTGCACCAAGCGAGGAGATTGCGACCTGCGGTCTCATCTAAGAGAGCCAAGCTGTGCATTGAGCTGCTGCCGTTACTTAAAAGTAGTCCATTCTCTGGAAGTATTAGATTTGGTGGTAAGGGGTTATCCGTACCAACGACTGCTCCAGACGGCAAGTAGAGGAGATCTGAGAGCTGAAATACCAGAGAGGAAGACTCTCAATTTCATGACTCTCCTAGGACTATCAGTAATTAGAAATTGAATGTGACTTTTGTGCTCTAAGTGAGGCGATCTAATGAAAGAAGGTGAAACAAAAAAATTCTGCATATCCTTAGTCGGCGACCTCATATTTCAAATCTAGTCTCATTACTGCTTCTAAAACACAGGGCGGGGGCAGTTTAAGAGGTCTTAATTAATCAAAACAAGAGCTGCTCAAGGCACAGAACTGCTGGATTTTGGCTCTGAAGTAGGGAGTTGAGGGCTGGTGGCACTTGAGTTAACTGAGAGTTGGTAAATGTAACACTACGAGTGAAATTTTGGTTAACGAGGTGAAAATTGGTGAACTAAAAGGAAAGCCTAAACGTCCTCGGGAAAATTGGTGGTCGACAGGGTTGAGAGTGACTACTTTTTAAGGCGAGTTGGTAGATACTCCTGTCAACAACAATGAAAAGAAGAGGAAGTGAGTTAATCATGCATGTCTACTACGACGTCAATATCATCACCGTACTTGGTAACATGATCTAAAGTCATTTATGACGTGTTTTTTTTTACGTAGGAAGGTCCGTTCAAAGCAATAACGCACGTGGAAGTGGAGAATGATAATCCATATCAGGCCGAGCGTCAACTTCGGATTTCCATCGACAATTTCGTCCGGACGAATGTTTACTATGCGAACCTGGAAGGGGGAAGAGAAATCCTTCAACGAATTTGACTTCACAGTGAATTCAACTAAAGGGAAGAGGGGGCGGATTATTCTCCTGGCCGACCTGTCTTGCCAGGAGCCCAATCAACTAGCCAATTGCGCAGTAACATGAGGGGACGCTGGTGGCGTGAAAAATCATGTCTGCAGACAATTGGTGACTTATTTTTAAGGTTAAAGAGTAGAAATTCCGTTCGCAGCATGCTAGAACGAATGACAGTAATCGAAAAGGAAAGTAGGGGGCGTGCGCGAGTTCTCTTGCGACAAAGCCACATTTCACACACAAACACATACACAATGGTGCATAAAACTAATTGCATTGGATGGGTTTCGAGGCTCCGCTGTATGACGTAAGTGGTCGAGGCTAAAAATGGTAATTACTCCGAAGACTTTGCAGACTGGAAAATTTAATAACCACGTACCTTTCGGAACTGAAGGAATTCCAACACACGCTGGACATTTTGAATGCAGTGAACCCGAGTCAGGCCATATTCGATGCTCTAAGCAGGAGACAGTAAGTATAAGCCACGAGGAAACCGATTAGAGGGGAATCAACTCCAAGTTATTGTCGTCCCCCTGAAAGCCCAATGACACTCAGCTCCACACTAAACAGCGACGAACCGCTGGCGTTTCAGCCACAACCAACGTGCTGTCATGGGAACATTTGCCCTACCACATGTAATGAATTACACGAGAACCTGATCCTGTTAGAAGACGTGAACTCCCGCCCCATTCTTCTTTACTGCCGCCACGTCTGTAAATGATAACGTCCAGAAGAAAGATTCGAACACTGTAATCACCTATCACCTGGCGGCAGACTTTGTGTTATTAACCGGAGATGAAGAAACCACGCCCGCTGCCCCATAAGCGTAATAATTTCGTCGCGAGGCAGGGATAGAGACCTCAGAACATAGGTGATGTGTTGTGCTTATTTGTGTTTCATAAGACCTAATTAAAAATTCAAGGCGAAATCATGCGCAAACATCGGCGCATATCAGGTTGCGTGTTTAGAGAAAAAACACGAAGGCCTGCCAAATCTGTGGTGCAAAGATTAGCCTACTGTTTTTCTAGTTCAGACAAGGAGTAATTTAAACAAATGACAGGCACACTTATCACGGTTTGTGAGAATGATGAGGCATTCTTTGATGAAATAGGGTGAAATCATGCGTATAAAATCCCCTTAACCGATGATTCGAAGGCTACTTTCCGAGAAGTCAGAGAGTGGTATGAACCGGCGACTTCTATGTAAAATAGAGCTTCAAGATTCCAAATTGAGTGAAATAGGGCAACAGGCCGTTTAATAACGCCGCGTTTTCTCTAAAAAGCACCCTTTTGTGTGTAATCACGAAAAAAGGAGAAAATTATTCCTCCATGAAGAAGATGCATATAACATGGTTATTTCTACAAGAATATGGGACACAAACCTTTGTGTTTGTGGAGCAGGTCTGGTGGACAGATGGACAAAGTAAAGGATTACAATCGCGTACATAATTGACGAGGGCCAATGACAGACACGTTAACTTCGACTTGACTCACAACAATTGACTGCTGACCAGTGAAGGGGTGGGAAATTAGGAAAAGGGGGATGAGGCCAACTTTACCTACCAAGTTCTGGCCGGAAAGGATTTCCATGAGTTTGATTAATAGATGGCCACTTTGGAGGTCTCTGAATAGGTCATTTACAAAGAGTCCATGCTGAAATAGGAAGCAATATGTTCGAATGAGATCAGTGCCCTGCCTTTAGGCCGTTGTTAAGGCAACGCAGCGCCTACAAACTAGTTGAGGAAAGTTACTGAATGCAACGCACATCGCATGAAACAAATAGCGTATAAAAATTTTAGAAGGCGGGTTGGAAACTATAAAACCGCGCCCAGCTTATTTCAAGGCACTTTTTAGGCCACCTTCTGTCCCCCTTCATTAAATCTCTCCGGTATGTCTTTTGTTTTATCTTATAAAGAAGGTTGTGTTAGGGTTCTAACGAGATAACCGCATTGTTCCAGAAATTATGGCCTATTTGCTTAGAGAAACACGGAGTTCCCTTGTACACTAGAAAATAAAAGTGAGAATAGCAAATGGGATCCAGCGCCCAGGCTTGACCCAAAACAGCCTCACAACAAAAAGCCTTGGCAGCAAACTATATAAAGCTTTGCAACTATGTAGGACATTAGTATGGTTTGCAACTGGCAGGGAAAAGGTACATTTAAACGTTATTGCATCCTCTGTAGTGGACCAAAGCAAAATATACCGATCTGAATGTATGCCACTGCGGCAACACCATCATGGTTTGATAACCAAAGGGCACTTAGTTAATTCAACAAACAGTTAGAACATGGGTTAAAGTTGAACATCAGAAGTGAAAAGGCACTGTATTATTGTCCAAGAAGAAAATTCTGTCAAAGGTTTGTAAAACGTCAGCTCACCGGATGGTGACGGTAATAAATCATGTTTAACGGAGTTGAGTGACGTGGATCAAACGTTGCAACAAGACCCCTAGCGGGTACGAAAACATGGAATGCTATTTCGTGACTCGCAAGAATAGAACGAATACAACCGAAATTTGTTGTTAGCGCACGTCACTTTTCCGTGACAACACGCCACCATCAACCGTGTATGCAACGTACACCGAGAGTAGAAGTGACGGAGTGCTCGGGCCATGGCCTCTACGCAATAAGCTTACTATTCGATGAAGTAATTCGAGTAGAGAAATTCTATCTTGCTTAGCCTCATCTGCGCCAAGTTTTCAAAGATCCCCAAATGTGTGTACAGTCGATGCTCGACGCCCATTGGTCACCTGTACGTGCGCACGTCTATTTTCTGATCTTAGCCAAACCACGCACGCATGAACATGCCTGTAAATGGACAATGACTTCCACCATCAGTGTACAAGAAATATCTCTGTTTGAACAGGAGTGGATAAACGGAAGGTCATTCCTTTAAGTGAACGCAACGCCTCAATGCCCGTCTTGTTAGGACAGGCAGATGAAGTACATACTTACTAAAACGTGAGGCATTTTAGTGAAATCTTGGCGATGGATTTTTCAATAATACCCTACGCAGGTCTCAGAATTTTCAGCTTACAAAGTGTAACAAAGTAATGACTGACACAGGAACACTCCACATACACACATGCTTATGCATAGTCAGGATCATGAAGAATAAAACAAAATTATTTACTTCATGTTGGCAACGGGCCAAATTACACAAGATGTTAATAGGGTGTATTTTTAGCGGGATTGGAGTAAGGAGGACTAATTCTTTATTGGATAATAGGTGTCAGGAAAATTAAAACTTCACCTTCCTGGCATTTCATGCTTCGGTAAGAAGCCAGGAAATCCTCTTCATTGTGATCAAATAGTCCTCAGTGCAAATAATTCGAATAAAAACACAACTCCACTCATCAAACTGTGGTAGACGCTGGTACACAGAGACATGTGCGTAGGTGAGTGTTTGGAGCAGAAAAAGGATTTTTAAATAAAGTTAGTCACCGCCTTCTGGCTTAGTCACGACCGGTAAGGGTAGAAATAAAGTAGCGGCTTTATTGGGCGATTTACAACAGGCCCTTGCCAGACAAAAATAAGTCACTGCACAAATTTTAGAACTGGTTTCAGGTAAATCCAGTGAAACAGAAGTCTGCCGGCGTGAGGTAAAAGGGCTTTCTGGGATATATAGTCAAAGAATACTTTATCAACTAATGCGTAGCGGCAATTTGGGTGTTTACTGGTCAAGGGGCACTGGCATGCTTTGAGGTTGTGAACAAAACAGTGTGGTAGAAATGTCAACCATAGTTGTGGTGATGAAATACACCTCTATTAAGTATGACTGCTGAGACTATGGAAAGAATTTTTGGGATGTGGCCATTTCTGCTGATAAAAACTCGCGTTCAGGTTACTTCTATTAACCATTTCCTATTTACTATTAAAGTACTATGATCTTATGGAAGCAAAACTATCGAAACCATATCAGTTACGATTATAAAGCCTTTGGTCGACTTAACACCTTGAGTAATCAACTACTTCAGTAACTGATGTCGTACACGAACATGAGGTACCGGATTTAAATAAAGGCTGTTAACACCTTAATAATACCATTAATCACATAAATAATGTGTTAGGTGGATGAAAGTCATTTCGACTCACATTTTTCAGCAAAAATCAAGAGGATGTTCACCAGTTTAGTTTAAAGGCACAGTATATATACTCTTCACATTAAAAGCCTCATAGAATTTTTTTTAACAAACTCATTCATTGTGAAAACCTAATCTCCACAGGTGTACTTGAGATGAAAATGCAATAGTTAATTTGATGGACTTTGATTAAAGTTACTTTCAGATCTCTCTAATTCCATCACAATCATTGATTCTTACGTTGTCAGTCTAAACATCGCAGAAGCACATAATGGAAATGGGGCATAATGCAGATGCGAGTGGAATTAGACGCACAAGCAGATGAATAGCATTAGAGATCGAAGCAAGATAAGGATACTTTCACATCAACAAATATGCCGTAAATAATTAATCACTTTATAGTAATTGTGAAAAGATACAACAATTTGCCGGCTTGTTAAGTATTCAGTAAAACGGAGGGCACCAAAATTAAATAAAACAAAGTAGAGGACAGAGGAATTACGTAATAAACGGTGATGTTATTACTATGTTCAAGAGAGTCTTCGCCAACAATATGTGCGAATGACCTATTTTTGCAAAGGATGTATAAGTAATGTGCGTCAAAAAGGGAATAATACTGTTGGGAAGCTAAAGTTATTTGAATTAACAGAATAAAGTTTAATGTAAACGAGGTCCGTAAGACTCGTTCTCAATATGAAAACAAAAATGGGTTTCACCTAATGTATTAAGATCATAACACATTCAAAAAAACGTGTGCACAAAAATATAGGCTTGTGGTGGAAATTTGAGATGATTATGAGAAAAAATGTAACGAGAAATATGCAAGGAGCCCGACCAACCTCTGACAAATGTTTATTCACCCAAATTGTAAAGGCACGTTTTTGCATTGCATCTCTCTGGTCTGCAAAGTTTGGAGAATTTAAAAATAGTTTTAATTTGAAAATAAAAAAAGGGCTTTGATTCTCCAATAATAAACATCTACTACAAGGCGGGTAAAAAAAACTTATAACTGCCAGAATTGCTAAGTAACACTGAACCAACAACCACACATAAGACATTAAATAGGTCTCAGACTTAACTTTGAAGCTCTTCCGAAGTGAAAGACTAACTTCCCTTGTTAAGTAAGCATAAATTTAAGTCGATATACTTTGCATGAAAAACGCCGTGTCGGCAAAAGCTTGCAAGGTGTTCGAATGAATAAAATATTATTTGTCAAACGAATACTATTTTAACCAACCAGCTACACGAATGACTGCGCGATCAGCCGGATCCAGCTGCAGTACTGCAAGCGTTAACTTGATTTGGTCCAAACTCATCGGTTCGTTTGAAAATACATCCAAAGAATCGCCGGAATTTACAAAATCATCATTCATATTATCGGCCTATAGATAAAATGACAAGACAACCGGGCAGTAAGCATGCAAAAGAGGAATTGTAATTGTTCAAGGTCCAATTTGTGTACAGTAGGTATAGTAAAATAAGAGAACGGTTAACGATCAACGTTTTGTAGCAAAACTATTTTATGTAAGGCGAGTTGCATAAGGTGATAGTTCACCAGAAAGTATTTTATTTTTATATGTATTGATTCGGAAGGGCACCCATCACAGTTAAATGAAGGGAATCAAAAAATGAGTGGTTTCAAATCATGATCCACAGACTTCGTACAATTATTTATCATGGAGTGTTATGGGCAGGAGCGCGCAACTTAAATTTGTCATAAAACTTCTACGCTTCAAACTATTTTCACCCCTGCTCTCCATGATCCAGACGCGTGCCAGTCCAGGAGATAAAAAATAAACAGATAATTTGAACCTTACATCTGTGAATATGGTCCTTTTACTATTAGGATGCAAAATAAAAAAGTACCTCAGTTTTGACCTTCACTCGGCCCAACTCAAATAGATACTTTGATACCATCTTATATCAGCAAAAATCTTTTGTGAGAAGGACGCAGAGCCCTCATTTCGTTATATATCGAGCGTAGCTCAAAGACCTGTACACGTCAGGAACTTCGGCCTTGGTGGTGATATCGTTAAACGAAATTTCCTCAAATTTACTTCACCGGCAAATGATGACCAGCCTATAACCTTCTTGCAAATGTCCTATCAACCGGTTCCGGTTTGTTCTTCGAGTCAGCTCTCAACTTCGTCAGAGGCTCGTTGACCTCAGTTAGTGCTTTACATATGACCTACGGCTAAATGGTTTCGTCCTAACGCATTTAAGGTCGGCATTTGGGAAAGTTATTTTATGCATTCTTTTATAATTAAGCTTGATTAAAGAAACGTGTCGGAAGCTCCTCGCCTCTGTCATCTGTCATTAGGATAACTTGTTTCAAGATTCTCACTTCATAAGTAATCTTGACGCGTCTGCCACTCTCATGCCATCTGTAGGCTTTCCTCTAGTGGCTTGTAATTTTGTGCAGGCACTGGTAGAAAATAAATTGGGGACTTGCTGTCTGTTGCGATATTATGAAATTGCACTCATTTCTTGTTTTAAAAGAGGTTTCTTTGGAGTGTTCACCCAAGATTTCCTTGTTGGCCAATCACGTTGGACTTTCATTTCCCAGCTGATGAGTGTGTTGCATGTTTCAGACAGCTTTAGTGAACGGGGCTGTAACAAGAGCACATATCTTTTAGAGAATTGCATATATAAACAGGTTGCATCACTTCTTCATGGCCTTCAAGATTGCCGTCAAAAAGGGTTATACACAGATGTTACATTGTGCGCATCGGAGGAGGAATTTCCTTGCCACAAGGTGGTGCTCGCTGCTAGCTCCCGCTATTTTAGCGTAAGTCAATTTTCGTTCTACCGTACTGGGAACACACTCTACACTATGCGCCCGATTTCCCTTCATCATCGCCTCGGAAGATAGCCCAAAACAACCATTAAGCTTGCCATGTGTTTATTTATTGACTTCATTGACCTGCAATTTAAGTCGCATTAGTTTCTCACAAAATTCGGATCCTTAATCGCTATCATTCTTAGATACTTTGATAAACGGGATATTAGTGAATGGATCTTATTCTCATTGCTCTACCATCTAAATTTATCGTTTGTGCAGGCCTAGCTTAGTTTTTATCTTTGGGTAGGTTCATGATCTTTACCACCTGCTCGAGCATTTGCTGCTGGCACTTTCAATCTATATTAATACCGCAACCATCTTGCATCGCTGCTTCCCAACAAAGTCTTTGTTCCCTACAAGTTATAAGCAACACTTAAATAACGTCCCGTATATTCTTCCTTTAAAGGCCATGTTTCTAGCACCATTTTCTGAACAACAAACATCTCGGGTGTACTTGAAACAAATTTCACCCTGGGCCTTGCGTTACCTAATCGATTTCGCCTACACCGGACGCTTGGTGCTTAACACCGCAGTGGTGCAAGACATTTGTGTTGCTGCAAATCTTCTTGATTATCCCCTGGCTGTTGAAGCCTGCATTGATTTCATGAAAAGGCATCTTAATGTTTCCAACTGTCTCGGTATTCAACTGCTCGCAGAAATATATGAATTCACCGATTTAGCCAGGAGTGCTCGGGTCATGGCTACAGAAAATTTTTCAACGTAGGTTACCTAGGGCTCACTTTTGTTTTAAAACATCGAAAATATTTTTGGATCATCATACGTAAAGAGAGTGGTTAGGAATACGACGTTTTATTCTACCTCTCTTGTTAGTTGATTTCTTAACTGTTCTCTGCTGTCGATTTTCACTGTACAAATATTTTACATAATTGATAATGTAACTAATATATGACAAAAAGACAGCAGATGATGTTAAATATCTTGGACCATAGCAGTATCTCCGATAACCCCTAGGTAAATTTACCTTCGCATCGAATCTTTCGCCAAAAGATTAATGATCAGGTGATAGTGTTGTTTTAGTTTTACGTGGATTTAATAGTTTCACTGAGCAAATTTACTGGGTAATTACATATTAGGAAAGAAATCATAACGTCTTATTTTCAACAGTTTGGTTAGTTCGGAAAATCTTATCTTTGGTGAATGGCTACAACTTCCGCTAAAAAGTGTACAATCCTATCTCTCTGCGGACGATCTCGAGGTGCGCTCCGAGCGGATAGTTTTGGAAGCTTGTTTGGCATGGGTTGCGCACGAGCCAGAACAACGTATATCTCACCTCCCTAACCTCCTTCGTCTTGTCCGTCTTCATCAGCTCTCTCCTACCATCCTCCGTACCTACACTGATTCTACCTCAATTATTCGAGTAAATACTAGTCATATTTTCAATAGATTATATATATACAATCTTATTTTTGTTTCGAGCGTATCTATTCGCAAACTGTCTATTAACTAGATAAACTTAGTCTCGTTTTTTTCATGTTTTCTATGATTCTTTAAGCCAATTTTGATTCTGACCACCTATTATATTGGTGTAAATAGTTCTAATTTGAGATGAAGCCTTAGTAAGAGTGATTTTTTTCCCAGTAGACAAATAATCCTGGTATATTTACTGACTTGTATTATTTTCTTGGCAAGTCTTCCTTACAAGATATTTTTCAATTATACGTCTGCTTAAAGTCCTTTTAATCATTTGAGGACTTGTTTTATTCGAACTTTTTTTTCGGTCTCGTAGCTAGCGCTTGGATGTTGATGGCAGGCCTTTTGTCAAGACCTTAATTTATCTAACAAATGTACTACTTCCGTTTTGGGTTCTATGTGGCACATTGCTGATAGGAGTGAGAGGTTATACCTCACAACAATTGCTTCTTGGAAGCTTCCATGAACAGCAGATGTTTTTGAAGAGTTTAACCAAAAAAATTTGTGTTTCGGCAATAGGAGATACGTTGAATACTCGCCCATCGTGATTGGCGTTTTTTTTTGTCAATTTGAGGAATCTCCTGCTGCTCTACTTTATATGGAACAAGTAATCCTCCGAAATGAGAGCAAATGTGACGACTCTTCTACACTTTTCAATGGAAATCCCTCCACGTCTCCTACCACATCTCTTTTGCCTCGACCTTCCACACTTAAACGTCCGACACTGGTTGCTGTTGGCGGAATCAATTCTTCCTACATCTTAGATTCCGTAGATGCTTTTTCCTTCTCGCGCGGACGGTGTATTCCCTGCCCACGAATGCCTGTGAGCAGTTTAACTTGGTTCTCCGCCTCGGTGACCGATAATACTCTCGTTGTTACTGGTGGCATTAGTGTAAGAAGAACTCTATTTTTGGTTAATTTTGTTTTTTACTTCTATTAATGTCTTAATTTAAAAGATGCAAACGAGTCGAGGTATCGACTAGGTAGCCCAAATTCTTTCAGATGTTGAATGTGCTTTCTTTATGTATATTTCATCGTTTTCCGTTCTTCGATTTCAATCTCAAACCCTGACAAACGATCGTATTAATTAATTAAATAATCCATTCAGAATTCATTTTATAGTCTCCCCCTCACCTTCGATATCATTAGTGAGGGGGCTTTTCAATATATTTTATTCATTTCAATCAACCCAGATGATGAGTTGTCCTTTCGTTTCGCCGAATGCTACACATATAAGGACCACTTTAGAGTTGACAAATCGTAGCGTGCTTTATGTTAAATCATTTGTATTTTTTACCCTGTAATTCTTTCCTCCATCGCATTTCTTGAAATAATTGACTTCTTTAATTTGCCATCGTTACCTTCAATTACTCATCAACGTTTCTCCCCTCTGTTAGGCAGGAGATATTGTTCGCACCGTCTATCGATTCAACGTGGACGAGAATTCATGGAGTCAGGGTCGAAGCATGCCTATTGCGCGAGCCCGCCACGCTTCCGTAGCTATACTTGGTGGTCATGTCTTCCTCTTCGGTGGTGTTACAGTTGCCCCCGCAGCTGCCCTTTCCTCAACACCTCTCCAACAGAGCAGACGAGTAGCGTCAGGAGGGGAGGAGGCAATGGTAGGAAATGATGGAGTGGGTGGTGAGGTGCCCGATCTTCTTTTGGTTGACACTATTGACCGATACGATGTGGGAAGGGACGAGTGGAGCACTGTGGGACGATCGCGGTATCCTCGACAAATGTCTTCTGTCGCCGTAGTCTCCTCTTTGCCGGGGCCTGGCGAATCCCCATCTGAAATTGGTGAGGCATTGCCTAACCATGAACTCGAGAATTAGTCGGTAGCCACGGATTATTGAAACTTCAAATTGTTTTTCTTGCTCACCAATGATAACCTCGGCAAGCGCTATTTGTTCCCGTTAATGTCACCAATTTTTCTAAATCATTGATAATTATAACGATGTTTCACTAAATTCATTGACAACGTCATATTCAAATAAGACATGGTCACTTAGGCTATTCTCCCCTCATTTTATCGCGCTTAGTAATCCGAAGCTAACGCTTTTTAATGTCTCGAGATAAACTATCAATCTAATCTCGATACTAAACGGTGTCTGAGCCCTATTGTACGGAATTTGATCTGATGAGTGTTTATGATGTAGCCGGAGAACGAGGATCAAACGGCTGCACCCTTACGCTACCGTCCCACACCGTGGTAGAATTGGGCGGGACTCTTGATGTGCAATCCGACTTGGTGTCCGAAAAGATGGCGATTTACCACATCCGGCCCGATCTCTGTGTTGATTCAGCTGACGACTATATTGTCCTACTGAGGCCGGTACGATACGCCAAGTGCATCACCAATCAGGTTGTTTTAGTTTCCCTTATATCTATTCTGGTAGTAAATTATATCATTTCGTTCGTTGTTTCAACCGTTCTCTTTTGTTAACCCAAGAATTTTTGCCTTCTCATCACGTTTTACTTCGGCTGAACATCTGGTGGATAATTCTGGATCAATCGGTGTTAGACTTCATAGTGAAATCTACTGTGATTTGTTTAAAGTATCTTTATCAATCAGTTTAATCTTTTTGCGCGCGCGTGTTAATCTCAAAACATATGAATCGGCAAATGGAGTGATGTTGTTCAAAGCAGAAAACTTTTTCACTATTGGACTCGAACTGTTTGTAATGCCAAAGCCATAAGCTGAGCGTTTTGCCAAATTTGCAACGATAACCATAAAATGGTTAGGCAACGCGCTTGACGCACATAAATCAAATCTGCGCGTTGATGCTATTAAAATCTGTCCCTACTTTTTACGGTTTATATTACTTTAACGGGCAATTTCGCCTCGGTAAATTCTAATGGATTCCATTGTGGGATTTTGGATCTAGCAGCTTTTGTGACAGCAATGGTATTGTTGCTTGAGTTGGCTTCATCCCGTGGAGAGATTATTGAGTTGGCATACAATTACTTTCACTGCCTTGGAAGCTACATAAACATTTTTTTATCTTACCACAGTCAGGTAATCTAGTGTACATATTTTGGGAGGCGAGCGGCGAACTTTCGGTCCTTGATTTCCATCGTCAATCGCTGCGTTCTCTACGGCCTCTGATGGAGGCCAACAGGCCGAGCAGCGGACACTGCGCTGTCCACTGCGGCTGTGCGTGGGTTGATGGACTACTCTATGTGGTCGGAGGATTTAGCACTTTTTTGGGCGCAGGCCAAAGACGTCCCATTGCTCCACGCTACTCCATCCACTGCTACGATCCTGAAACTGATGCGTGGTGAGTTTTTTACCTTCCCTAACATTAACATTTGTCTATTATCTAATTGGGAGACCTTTTAGTTTACCGTGGCCGATGCCACCAATTTATAATAGCAAGTGTTCATTTTCGCTCTCGCTAGTTTTCCTGGTCTTATTACTTCTTGACAGAATGTCCAGGATTGTGATGTTCAGTAGATTTGATCTGAACATTATACCTTCTGGTAATTTCGAACACACTTCATGCTTGAACTGTTAATGTTTTCCTTCGATTATTAGGTCCGAGGCACCGGTTTTTAAAAATGAACAAAGAACTGTACCGCGAGCGATTTGTAGCTGCGTTTCCTTGGAGATGTGACCGGTTCAGTGATTGACTACTTTGGTCTTTCTGTTGGCTCTTTTAAATTTAATTTTCGACCCCATTTAGTCTATTCCATTGTTGTATTTTACAATACTTTCAAATTATTTGCATCAGAAATCCGTCAATATTCCTACGTTGCATTTCAGGACGGTTTAAGGCTGGCTTATTCTTCGTCATGAAATGAATGTTTTTTTTAACTTCATATTGGGACGAATGATTGTAGTTGAGTTCAGAAAGCATCGTTGTCGAGATGATTAAGAAATTCGAAATTATTTCGGCTTCTCGAATTCATTTGCGTTTAACCCTAGGGAAACCTCATGCTGCGACTATGGAATCTTCGTAACGTTGCGAGTTCATTCCGTTCAGTGTCACTATGAGATAACGGGGACCGGAAAATCCGTTTATTCCGAGTGAGTATAATAATGAAAGTGGGGTTGAGAGACCATTCACTTTTATCGCTCCTTGCCGTTGGGAAAGAGCCGAGGATGTTATTTTCCTCCGTTTTAAGTTTTACATATATTTTGATCGAATAAGCTTTCGAAGTGGGCGGTGACTTGTAGCATCGCTTTGTGTCTGGTGATGGTTGTTAACGTGCTCTTATGTTCTCCCCAAATGGATTCGCCTGAATTCGGTCGTAAGACTAATTTTTCTTTGGGGAGCTTTGAGTCTGATGAAATAAAGGGTGATGGCGGTATGTGTATGCACAAAAATGCCTCCCAAACCAATTGAGAGGTACGTATAAATCTGCGGTCAAGCGCACGACTTAAGGAGTGGCAAAGGGATGTTTGAGCCTTGATTTGCTGCTATCAAACAGTGTTTGAAATTATGGAACCTAACGTATATCTTATTTATTACACTTCGTGGAAAATGTGCATCAATAAATGGTTAAATTCCAAATGTCAGCAGCATCTAATATTTTTTTTCTGAAATATTGGGTAGACAGTGTTTTATTCCGTTTAGATTTGCATGAACAGCATATTAGCGAGGAAGTTTGTTTGAGTTTTTGGATCATCCTTCGTTTGGTAATCTTATAAAATTGAAGGTCATGCCGAAGCCGTAGGCCTTCACGTTTTGCTCAGTTTCCTGAGTCTTGCCTCTACCGTTGGTAAGTTTCGATCCGTCGTGACATTTAAATCTTTTTCCTGGCGTTGTTTTTAACCTATCCACTGCTCTCGAATAGCTTTTATCTTTCCGCATCTTATAAAAACTGGAGTCTCCCAGAATTTAAAAACCTAAAAATGTACTGAAGTCCATGGTTTGGTCAAGTATCTTCGGA
Organism: Dipylidium caninum; assembly: GCA_017562135.1. Lineage (NCBI taxonomy): Eukaryota > Metazoa > Platyhelminthes > Cestoda > Cyclophyllidea > Dipylidiidae > Dipylidium > Dipylidium caninum. The sequence continues at coordinate 523,657 of QEYB01000911.1, read as the reverse complement.
ATGACTTTTGGGCCTAACGTCAACATATTTACTTCCGAATCTTGGTATTTCATGTCAAGTTACAGTCTTTTTACTCTATTACTTCTGTGACGAATTTTGCACATCAAGGTATTCGGGAACGGTGGCGAGTGCGTACCTATATTAAAACATTGCCAGCCGAAGTTATTATTTAGTAGCCACCTTACTGCGTTTATAATCTTCGCCCCCATAGTTTACTGGGGGATTATGATCTGAGTATCTTCATTTCAAATATTTTTGAACAGCTACTATGACTCAATTGTTGAGTTTCCCAAAAACACAGATAGGATGCCTGTGCATCTTTGTTTTCAAAAATGTTCATTTGATAATCGGTAAACAACAGAGCCCTTAAATGTATGCCCAATGGAACGAGAAGCCTTTTATTTATATATCAAATGAGATGTTCTGGTGAATTCGTGGTGGTGCGGACATGGGAATAAAGTTTTCGTTTTGAATCTTGTTGTGATCCGAGTTAATTTTTCATAATTCAATCCGTGAAATCGCTCTCACTGAAAGTATAAACATATTCTAAAAACGGCAATAGGTTGAATGCAATGATTACGTTCCTCTGAATTAAATTTTAAATATGTGTTAGTGAGATATGTCTACCGAGCTCAGGCCCCTATCTTAATCACATTTCCATTTATTTTTATTATTATTGTATCCGAGTTTGCATGAGCCAAGCATAGATGGCGCTCAGTCCTATAGTTAAGCATAAATCTGATTGGCCCTCACTTCTCGCGCGTCCAGCTTCGCTAAGTGAGAACTTGTTTGCTAATTTCCATTCACATTATTCCGGCCGTCATAGCCAACTAAGAATGCAAGTGTTTTCTTTTCTGTATTTTCTTTTATATGGCTATTCTGGTTCTTTTCATGCTAGTTTTTCATCGCCTGTGTTATGAAATAGGACAAGTTCAGCTTTTCGGCGTTATCAGCCCCTCAGATTCGTAATCACCTAAGGCAAAAGGATGCAAAAAATATACTCTAACACTTGAAGGGTTCGATTTTTTTCGTGCTTCTCTTTTCAGAAGAACTTCATCCCATCATTGTTAAGCTTTTGGATTTATTGTTATTCAGTCTTTTTAGACTACTCTTACAGTAATTTCTTTTTGGGATCTGAATTTGAATATAGTGACTCTTTGCCATACATAATAAGGTAGTCCAACACTATATTGAATCTCATTAACTCATTCTGTGTCTTCAGATATAGGTCCGCAGTCCCCTCCAACTACTGGGGTCACAATCTATCTTAGTGTTAAAAAATGTGGTGCATAGCTGACAATGAACTCCGGAACCCGCATCTTTTTCTGACTTGAGGAAGAAGGTGTTTCCGATACCCTGCGGTTTGATGTAAGATAGGCCGTGTGGCAAAATGGTCGCTTATTAATCTGAGTTTGAGCGTCTATCCCTAAGGGTGCGATTTTGTGGTTAACTGGCATTAAACAGATTGGAACAGGGGTTCTAATAAGACGTAAATGCGCATATACGTTGGACTTGAGTGCGTGTTACAGACCCTGTAGTGTCCTTGAAACAATTTTTCGGAACCTCTTTCTTATCGTGACTTATAGTCAGTTCTTTGACACTCGGTTACTTAACTGAATACTAAGGTCACATCGTATCCAAGGCAACTTTGCTTAAAATTCCTCTTGGTTCCCACCTGTAGAAGCATTTTTTTCCCAATAAAAGACGACCGGTTGATTTATGTCTTATTGGAGGATATTTATTAGCCGTTGAGTGCCCTTTAGTTTTGAGAAATTTCACCTCAAAAAATAATCCTAACGATTATCTTTGTATGGTTAACTGCATCGAGGCAAAACCGAAAATTAGTGTTGCGGCCATCCCAATGATAAACTTGTATTTGGCATAAAATGTACCTTGGTTTAATTCGACAACGGAAGTAAACTAATAATCTTTTCAAACTCCAATTCTGTTTAGATACCTGCAGGAATTTTGAGCTTAGTCTATACCTTGAGCTCAATAAAATGGGGGAGAAGTTTAGAATCTTCTTTAAAAATTTTAACATAAATTCGACTTTTTTTCATTTCATGGGCGAAATTAACGAAATCATAAATTTAGGATACCGTCCTGCTTGAATGAGATAAAATTATCTTGGTAAGTAGTCTTCCATTATCAGTACTGGATACTGCCATTGACCTCTTTACTACTCATATACTCACTTTTACGGCCATTTTCACGAAAAATTACGCTAAAGCATACACTCACGCTTTGGTAGTGGAGTGTATCGGCTAGACCATGACTTGTGTGAAAAATAATGACACTCATATATGCGCTGGAGTTGCCGTTTTTCGAGATTATCCATGGAGTGGGAGAAAGGATCGGAAACCTCCCAAAAAAACTTCTGGTTCCTAGGGTAAGTGTGTTTGTGCAATTAAGAACAAAGGGCTTCAGATTTATTAGAACATATGAATAAAACATCCTCACCTTATTACCCAAATCAAATTCCTATGGTGGAGGCCACCAGCAGGTGGAAATTTGCAATCTTAACCTATTTTTTTCGCAGCATGAGAACCATCTTTAAGTGTTGGCAGTAGGAAAAACTTGACCTCCATGTTTGCAGCCTTCCAGTTAAAAGAAGTTCTGTGTTAAGGCCTTGGGGAAGTTATTGAGCATGATGTAGGTCCGGGATAACAACCGGCCCCGTATTTTTTCGCCAGTTGTCCCTTCACTTATTTTTATTTGCTGTAATCAGTCAGATTGCCTGGAAGCAAGAGTGAATGACTTCGTAATTGCAAACTGCTTTTTGAATCATGCTGGATGACTGTTGATTAAATTTACATTAACAGTATATGTGACGCTGCATGATTCCTTTATGAATGAGTTATCAATTTAACATTAATTTTCGTAAAGTTAAGGTCTTACAAAGTAGATTGTCCTGTGGATTTGTGCTCATTAAGTTCCCGGTTGTTTATTTCAAATTTGTGCTGCGTTGGGCTAACAATCCACAAATTTTGTCGTACTAGACAGCTGGAACCTTCGGTGTGTTTATCTTTCTTCCTAAACTAAAACCACTTTTTTCTTTCATTCTTTTTGCGGTTAACGGTGTCTAAATAATATGGAGGCGGTTGAGTTTTAACTATCTCTTTCAGGCGCCAAATTTTGGAAAGTTTTACAAAGGGCACTCTTTTTTGGTGAGTAATATCGAGAGTGGTCACGCCTCATAACCCTCGAGCCGCTAGTCATCAAGTCCCATCAAGCGTAGCGCATTCCCGCGTGCTGTTGAGTCAACTAAACTTCAAGGGAAGCCGACAGGTTCTGTAAGGACTTTTTGTGACCTGCACAACAGCAACCATTCTTGCTCTTTTTCAACTTTCATGGCACACTTTTAAGTCTGTTTTGCGCAGAGGGCCAATAGATTCGCAAGGAGGGACTGCTTTTATGTTATTTCCTACTCCAGTTCACACGTGAAATTGACACGAATAGTTTGTTAAAAGACATCATTTTTATGCGTGGAAAACCATAGCGACAAGGACACGCATTTATGATATGTAGTTTAGCTAAATAACATTGTACCCTTGTTTCAATTTGCGTAGCGTTGTGATTACAGTTTGAAAACCTCAAAATGACAGACCGACAGTCTCGACAGTGTCTACTTTTCATTAAGGCAACTTCCACCACTTCCAGTCGCTTCGATTCCATCTCTTCTGCCTTGTGCTAGCATCCGTTAAAGCGGTGATTGTTTTCAACTGAGAAGCCCACTGATCCGGCTCAACCATTCAGTTGTTTTTTCGCGATTGCAGTTTCCTACGAGTTGTGTAAATTCATGTTCGTTGTTTCCTCCCCATAGACTGTGAAGTCTGGACGAAACGTCTATTTCCTGCTTAACACTTTGTTGCCCATTATTAAACAAGACGCACTTTCTTAAAGTGAAGTATGTGCCTAAGTTTGCTCTTTTCTCAACGTAACTCTAACCTTAGTTGCAGCCTCTAAGTGTCTTTGTAATTATAAACCCCGAAAAGATGCTTACTGATGGTTCAATGCATTGCATGGCAGGTGCAGTTGGGTCCTCGTTAAATTAAATGGTGAACTAAAATGGGGTAGTTTTCGTGCACTATCGTCATCAACTTCAATGGTGCATAGCTTCCGCAATTAAGTCACGAACAATAACGTTGGTTTATAGCTCAATCTGTTACTATCATCTATTTAACTGTAGGAAATGAGATGGTTTCCGCTTTCTTCCGTTAATTGCTACGCTGGTTGGTCGCATAACTTCTGGACTTAGATAAATCTTTTTATGTTTTCCTAATCACATTGATGAAACTCATTCCTAAGCCGTGAATGCTTCCACTCAAGCCTACTTCCAAGCGGTTTAATCGCATTGGAAACATGGAATTTGTCCCGTCAATCTTCCCCATTTTCATTAAATCACTAATGTCCAAGGCTGGACCAGACTCGATCAGGATTGGTTAGGTGTACAAAGGGCGCTCAAACACTGAATAAATGTATGCTACACTGTTGTCTTAACATTATCCTTGAGACGTCGGATCTGGTGAGCAGCTGGACCGGCGGTCGTATGTCGCGTGCTTGCATCGCAATAACTGTGGTAATTCGGCGTTGATAAAGTCGGCCTCCAGGAGAGTAACGAGTTTTCTATCCGGCAGTCGAGAGATATCGTCAATGTTATCTAAAGCATTCCTACGACTGCATCATTGGGTCATTTTATCCCAAAATTAAACTCAATTTGGTGAGTCTACTCCACTTACGTTATGTGAGCGATGTGCAAAACCATAATTTGCTCTTAACCAATGGAAAAAGACGGTTCTTCTCATCTCATTCGGTGCGTGCAGAAATTTTTACACATTGATTGAATGAAAATTCCTTTTCACTGAACCGAATTGTATGTGTTCATAGTCCAAGAAACTTTGTCACGTGCCAATGCGCCTTCTACGTTGCTTTTTTGCCTTTGTTTTCGCTTTTTATGCCGAAATCTTTCTATTTCATTGTCTGATAATAGAAAATATTCACTCCTCGTGGGGTAGCCATGTTCCTTCTTTCGCTTTGAGAAGGTAAAGTGGTAATAGCACTGTTGGGGATTTAGGGTGACGGTTCTGACCAAGAACCATTAATTAGAGGTGTCAATGTGATTTCTGATGGGCAAACAGATAAAAACTATGTCTTTGCAAAAAACTGGTCCTAAAATTTTGTTCTATAATAAGTGTTCACCTTACCTTTTCGGCCAAAATTTGTTTTGATCTTCCAGTTTTTTTAATATACCTCCGAGGCTAATTTTTTGTTGACGCGATAACACCCGATCTCGAACGAAATTACAGAAGGAAAGAGTGTCTGATGTCATGCGCCACCCACCATATTTCGATAGTCATTTTCCCATTGTTTTCAACTACGCTGACTGCCGTTGCGCCCCACTCTTGACCTGCATGTCGAAAACTTGATTCGTTACCACGGCAACGTGTGGATGGTGCGGTACCTCATGATGCTATTCAGCACGCTGGCTTTTATCATCAGATACTCACGACTATAGTTAATGCGCCGTTGTTCTTCCTAACTTCCTTCTTTTATCAGCAACAGAGTATTATGGCCACATTACCCATTTTAAAACGGTTTGTTTCCACAAATGTGGGCACCAGGTTTTGTGTAGGCAATTGGTGAAATCCCTAGAAAAGTATTGCTTGGATGTTCTTGAATTGCGACTTCTTGCAGAAATCACCTAGGGTTCAATTGCGATTCTTGTAGGACATGGACTGAGTCTTGAAGAAAGAAAGGCATGAGTACAAGGCAGAGTAAAAAGCACAACACGAGCTCTAACAAGGTCAGCACTGAGGCGGCCACCCCCACCACCGCTACCAGCGCAACCTCGGCCTCCTCCGTCAAAGGTCCAGTCGGGAAAGTGTTGCGTCCCTCACACCTCGCTTCCGCTCCAGACTCTACCCAACGTCCGAAAAAGGTGAGTTCCCGACGTGCCACAACCACAACAACCGAGGTGAAAGCTTCTTTTGCTGACTCGGACACTGAGCCAAGCGATGTTTCCACGGCCTCATCATCCTCCTCATTCTCCGCCGCCACAATCGACCGAATACCTACCGAAATGCAGTCTTCGGTAACTAGTGAGTACCGAGTTTCTTCCACTTCAACCGAACTGCCTCCTACCGCGTTGGATGACACTTCTACGCCGACAAACGATTTGAAGACGGAGGTGGAGGAGAAGGCGAAGACAGTGGAGATTGAAACATCCCAGGCAAAAGTTCAGGAGAGCGAGAAATCAGTCGATTCGACGAGTTCAAGTCCCAACGCAACGGTGGAGGACATGGGGACAAATTTGATTGTTAATTATTTACCGCAAAATATGACTCAGGAGGAGATCAAAAGCCTCTTCTCCAGTATAGGCGAAGTGGAAAGTTGCAAACTCATTCGTGATAAGTCCACTTGTAAGTTTTGTGTGCATGAAGGCGTGGGATTAAAGCCACTTTCGGAGGTAAATTCTAGCCTTTTAAGAGGACACTTTAATTTACATACTCCCGTTAGCTTATGTGAGCGCAGTACTCTTTATCTCTCTCTAATTGCAACTAGCGACGCTTTACTCGCCTGCAACACCGTTCACAAATAATTTCCCCTTTTTTGACTGGGTACCGCCTCACAAAAAATGCACAAGATCTCTAAAGATATTGTGAAGAAATAAAATATCGGTTAAGCGCCTCGTGTTGCTGAAGCATTTTGTGCATATTTGTGGACAGCCAACTCGGTGGAGCCCCCTAAATACGGCTATACATGCTTCGGAGCCCGGCCACATGTATTTCGGTTTGGTTTCAGCAGTAAATTACATCAAACCTTGAGATTTGGACATTGGCTAGACACATGCCTCTCCTTAGGTCTCTCATCTTCACTTAAATAAGGGAGACGATTGTATTCGGGGCAATAGGAAAACGCTGTACAGACATCCTATGGATCACGGCAGAGATGGGCAGTTCTTCCACAGGCCACGTAGAGAATGTGGATCCGAATCAGTAGACCAGCAGTCATGCCATTTTACCCAAATTTTGGGCCAGATTGATCATGTTACAGGCCATATTTCAAGCACTAGATGCCGTTTACACATAATTCGAGGATAAATCTTGCATTATGGGTACCAGGTTAATCACTTCATCGTTAATGATTGCAGAAAATTCGAAAACTCCCTATCTGTTCTTGGCCGGAGTGACAAGGCGTATGCTCCCCTTTCGGATTTCTACTTGTGCGCCTTTGCCAAGCTACTGAATTAGTGCTCAGCTTATCGAAATTTTCATTTCGTCATTATCTTATTCAACAGCAAGATTTTTATCTCTCTCCTCTCATTTATGACAAGTTCCAGTCCACCTCTGGCATTGTAGACACAATAAAACCCTCGGATAGCCAGACAAAACACTCCTTTCTTCGGTCTCTACACTCAAAATATTGAATCAAAATATTTAATACAAAATGCATTCTGTCCAGACTGAACAGAACCTTTTCATTTTGCCTTTTGGAATGAATTTTGGTGGCGAGCTCTCAACCAGCTACTCATTGGAAGCTAATATAGGGTTTAAAGTTGCGTGAAGGCGGAAATTTATTCCTTTACCCTAATCAACCTAAATGTGGGTTTTAACATCGAAATAATAATTATGAATTAAGACGTCCTTATGATTGGTTAATTTTTTCTCTTCACCCTAACAATGTTGCAAGAAATTTGTATTCCGTCCCGATGTAATTTCGCTCAAAATAACAGGAAATTGTCTTCCACCTCATCTTTCGCCGTAGAGGTCGGTGAGTTCCACGGTCTCACTATGCTGTCCACACTGCCGGGACAGGGGTTTTTCCTGCGTTCTGGCTATTGAATGAAAATTCCATGGTCATAGGTAGGCCATGTAATAGCCATTTTGGTTCACCATGCTTTGGAAGCGGGTAAGGACTGAAAAGATAGCCCCTTTGCGCTGTGGTGCCAAGTGCAGGGCGATTGGGAATTGTATCGAATCGACTTTTTTGATGACTAATCACCCGACTTGGAGATGAGTCATTCTCCGGAATCCGAGCGAACACGCCCACATGCCCCACGCGTGCACACACACACACACACACCCACATGCACACGGAAAAGGGTAAACGGGTAACTCCCCCGTCGGAGGGAAGTGGGGAAATGTTGCCAATATACCACCGACTCGAGCGTGAAGAGAACTACTCCGTTGGCAACCGAGGGCATCGACAAAATGGTTCCCCAAGTTAGGGCTACCAGTCCCTCCTGGTGGTCACAAATACTGCCACTCACCCGGAAAAAATAGCGGTTAATCTCAGCTCTAACCCGAAATCATCTCATGTCTGCCCTGTGACGCCGCTTACTCTCAAAGAATTGTTTTCTTCTCGTGAGATCATGGGAATTGTTGACTTGTCCTCTGTTTCTTAAAGCAAACCATATCTTTAGTTATGGACAGGTGTCTTTCCTCGATACCCGGTACATTTGTGGTTCGCCCACTGATGTTGGTTTAGCGTCACATGGCAGTTCGACAGGAGGTCAACGAAGCATTAATTGTTTCTTTCATTAATCTTTGTAGGCAGGAGCCAATTAGCCTTCTTCTGATGACAGAGTTTGTCCGGTGAACAAAAAACTCATGGCCTTTGGCTTTTGATTAACCATCAAAAAAAATCTTGACAGCTAAACTTTTATCATTTAACCGCGATACTGTTGACGCTGCAACTAACTTACTTTGTGTTTTTAATCTTTTAATGTCCTTACCTCATTGTTACGCTATTTTTCCTTACCCCAACCGAGTCACAAGAGCGCAATAATTCCAAATGTCCCGACGAAATCCAAGCCAGTTTTTTAAATAAAATCCTGGATTTGGAGCGGCATGAGTGAAATGACGAAATGGTCCCCTTATACTGCCTGAAATAAAGATGCTTATCTGCGGACGAGCAATGTTTTGATGTATACTTATTCCTCTTATTATTTTGCAGGCCAAAATCTTGGCTATGGCTTCGTTAATTATGTAAACGCCAAAGATGCCGAGAAGGCGATTAACACACTCAACGGACTCCGTTTACAAAATAAAACAATCAAAGTAAGTGGAGGTTTTTTGCACCTCGGATGTGTATGCCCTGAGAAACTTTTCAGATTTTGACCTAATCCACTGTAATGGTAGGGTCAAAAGTACTGATTTAACGGGGGTAGTCGCCCCTATCTCCACGATGTCTACGCAAATGGGGTCGGGAGCGGATTTCCATCCGCTACAAGACTTCTTCGGGTAAATTCTACCCTGTATCACTGCGGATATTTCAAACTTCCCAGGTCTCGGAATATTCTTTAAGTATAGAAATGGCTTTGCGATGGAAACTGCCTCGATTCTAACCAATCACAGGAAGCAATTCACGCCGAGTCATGGATGTCAGGACTTATGGGGTGGGCAGTTCTCAGTGCGGGAAACACGCGAAAACCCGATTTTTCTCCTCCGCGAGCATCTCAATGACTCTTGAACGGCATTTTTAAAAAAAACTGTTTCCTTGAAAACGGGGAATAAAACAAATTTGGAATGCTTGCTATCCCTTGCTTGCAACTTCTAGCCTCCTAAATCTAAATTGTCGGGAGAAAGGGTCCATGTGAGGACATAACCCTTGAGGTGTGTGTAAACATTCGAATTATAGGCGAAATATTGAATACTCGTAGGCGAACTTGCATTCACTTAAATCGTTCCTTTATATCAGTAATCACAAGAACTCCGCGTCTCTCATTACTCGTTGGGTAATATGAAATGCGTACTAGAGGCACTGGCCACGTAGCCAACTCTCAGGCCAGTTGACAGGATTGTTTCTCGAGGCGGTCAAAAAACCAAACTCGGTTCTGCGTTTTCGCATTGCTGTTTTCAAGATGAAATATGAGAAGTGGCATGCGGTTGTACCAAACTGCCTAGAAATAACGGAAATCTTAGGAATGGCGACGAACAGGCGATGCAGTTGATTCCACTCGGCTATTATGGGACACTGCTACCTTCTCCACAGGCTCACTTGCTTCGAGTTATAGGGATGAGCGTTGATGTATCCAAAAGCAGAGCTATTAAAAGCCCGATGGTTGAGCGGGCAGAAGAGTGACATGCGTGTGGGAGCACATTCGCTGGCTAATTCCTTTTTAGCGCTGTTATTTCAGAGGATTATGCACTAAAAATGGTATTATAATAAGTCTAATTAATCAAAAATGGGTGTGCTTCTGCGCTTAGACCCATTTCGTTTGCTTTAAATAGTATTACAAAGGTTTGGAGGTTGGAGTTCCTTTAAGTAGACAGTGAATAAACGTCAGTGCCATTTTTCTGATGTAGGTCGCTAAGTGAGGCATCGCTGCATGAGGGAGAGAGTAAGAGAGGCATAAAACATTTAGCTTTGATTTAAGACAGTGTGGAGGAGCGAGCGATTAAAATCTTTGTTTTGCGACTAACCTCCAGGTCTCCTTAGCTCGACCTAGCTCCGAGTCGATTAAGGGCGCCAATTTATACATATCTGGACTCCCGAAACCCTACACGCAGGAGGAGATGGAGAAGCTTTTCGCTTGTTGTGGGAAAATAATCACTTCACGTATACTTTACGACAACAACACAGGCAAGTGTTTTGGCCCCTCACTCGTATTACATGCTTTTAACTCGTATTACATGCTTTTACTCTTTTGATATATCGCTAACTTTTACACGTCGAAATGTGCGGTTCCTCCACCGAGGGCAGAATTGCTTGATATTATCCTTGCTGTAGCTAGTAGGTTGGAATTTTGAATGATCACATCATGCCACTCTGAAATTCGCATTCTTGAGACTCTAGTCTCCATACTTCAGAGCTACATTTACCTCGGTAAGCCTTCCTAAGCTCTTTTTATGACGTGCCCGTCGATGCACTCCGTCGGTTTGCACTGGTTTTTCGGCTAATTCTATAAATGTACACATCTTTGCTCAGATAAACATTTCCACAGACAGAGAAGAATTACTCAACCGTAACACTTTTATCATACAGTTTACGCGGAAGTAGCGATAATAAGACCACTTCTCTTCCCTCTACCAAGTAATTGCATCAAACAACCATTAAGTGGTGAGCCGCTAGTCTGCTCGATTTAGAAACGGCCTAAGAAGCAAATACTCCTTGTTGAAAGAGTCGACTATCAACTACTGACGGACTTACAGAGTGGTGGTTCCATTTACTATGTCCTCTTGTCTTCTATCGTTCCTGACGCTAGGGTGGGACACTAACTAGTGGGCAGTCGTAGGTATCGGTGCTGTCGCACTTTTTTTCGCTTTTATTCCATCCTTAAATTGACCTTCTACGAAATGCAAGAGGGTGGGAGGGGGCCAAGTGTCCAAGTTGCATTCCGAACACCGAAGAGATCTGCCGGGAGGAATCATTAATATAATAGCACCAGCTAGAGTGATGGCATGGGGAAAGAATATGTTGCAGAGGCATGCCCAGATTCTGTTATGCTGTCATTGTTATTATTATTATTGATGTAAAGTATGGAATAATCCGCCTTTGTTACAAGTGTTAAGATGTTTCTCTCAAAGTTGCCGGCGACACCTGTTAAAATTGGTGTTTCTTCCACTAAGACCGCCAACGACTTTGATATGCTTTTTCTTCTCATCCCACACCACCGTCGAGGGCACTTATAGTCGGTGAAATAAAACTTGACATCGTCATTTCCTCGAGCACGAAGGTCACTGACTAGGCAAGACCTTATAAAAACTGACATCGAGTTATGGCTCCCAACGCATTCTACAAGTCCAAAACCATCCGAATAGTCGTAAAAGTGTCAGTGAGTTACTTCGACTTACGACGATCATTCTGCGCGAAGAAAACATCAGTATTTTCTAGAGAATAGTTGGTGCGCTCTTTTAGTAGAGACTAGTAAAAGAAACGGTTTAGTTGGTACATAGTGTGAGCGAATGGAGGAAAATGAGATTATATTTTGAGGTAACCGCTTCTGCTCCTGCTAGCATTTGGGCCGTATTTTCACTACCTCGACCCAACTCCGTTGCTTGCCTGCTCATCTGCGAGAGTAAGACTAACCCGCGGTGGTCAAGCAACATACAGTTTGAGCAAATACAGACACGTAGATTCCGTGGCGATTCTTTGGCTAGGCGGACGCGAGCAGACCTACGGGAACAGTAGGTGTATGAGTGTCCAACAAGTACTTCAGTCGTCGTGAGGCCCATTTTATGATGTCCTGGAGGAGTAAGGCGACAGATTAGTAAACACACAAGTCTCCGAGTCACTCGCAGTACTTGCACTAAATCTGTGCCTATCTCACAAACAAAAACATCCTTTGTGTGCTGCTGACCTTTACTCTTGGCGTATTGCATCGTTCGCGAAAACCGGCACCAAAATCATAATTAAGCGATGAACCCCCATCGAATTACCCCATGGTCTTTCTTAGTGTCGAAGTAGTTGGACAGAGGGATTAACAAAAAAAGTCCATCTGATTGAGAGGAGCCAAATTAATTATCCGTTAATGTCCAGTGTAAGGAATCACCTCACCCGCGTTTTATCCACACCAACAGGCTCTCTTATTCAGGGTGTTGGTATATATTAACTCATATTCTGCATAGCCTACAGAAGGAGTATCTCAAATTTGGCAGGGTTTGCTGGAAACATTAGTTTCGAGGACGACTTTCCTTCATGCCACTTGACATTGGCCATTCAGGTCTCTCCCGAGGGGTTGGTTTCATTCGGTTCGACCGTCGCAGCGAAGCAGAACACGCAATTCGCCATTTGAACGGTGCAGTCCCGCCGGGTTTCACTGAGCCCATCACCGTAAAACTCGCAAACTCGCCTTCCGGTGGTGCCTGTGGTGGCAGTGCTGTATCAAATGTTGGAGGTCTGATCAACCCAGTGGTTAACCCGCATCATCACCAGCATCACCAAGGCCTCCTCCTTGCAGCAGCAGCTGCTGCTGCTGCTGCAGCGGTGGCCGCCGGGTCGGCAGAGGTCAAAGCACCACCGCCACCGCATTCCACACAACCCTTTGCTGCCATGGCTTTCATGCATCAGGTAGGGCCCTGTCTCAACCTACTTGTGGGTGAAAGCATTTCACGGAGTGTGCTTTGTCCTAACTGATCCCCAATTTATTCATCTGCTTCTTGCCAAAAAAAATACTAGATTGCTTTGTCACTCTCGTCTTTGATCTACACAATCCCAACAACTAAATGTTGCGCAAATTCGCACTGTTCCTAATTGTTCGGTTTTTGGATCTCTAGGCTTTTTGTTTCAGAGATTATTTGTCCCTAATTATAACTCTTTGTCTACTTTTTCCTCCCCTTTTTGTCCATATTCATGCACATTTTAATTGTGTAAACCTGCTTCTCTTAAATTGACCTTACAGTAAACCCATGCTTGCACATGTCCGGTGTCCAGTGTTTGTACTGCATTGCCGGTGGCGCCTTTTTAAGTAATTCCTCGCCTCCCCTCCGCCCCCCCTCCCACCTGAGAGACAATTCCCTCCTGCATAATGTCAAAACATTTCTTCCCATCTTCTACCGTACATTCACTGATTCGAAGTCGACGACTTGAGTTAATTACTCCTCAACATAAATTTTCTGCATCGGAAGCACTTTCTAGCCGCACATTGCTGTAAAGACTCATCACGAAAGATGTTGGTGAAATTTGTTACTTAAATTTCGGTCAAATTGTCTTAAGTTTTGCAATTGTAAATTCTACCTCCTGACTATGGCACACTCTTAAGGACATAAATTAGGCCTTTAAAAACAGGTTTTTGTCCACGATATCATTTGAGTTGGTGCCTAGTCTATCACTCCAAATAAGTCTTTAATCCACGCAATTACGTTTTCGACTGTTTTTGTTATGTAGCTGGTCAAAATGTATCTTTGCCTATATTCATCAATGCCCCTGACCAACCGCTTTGAATCACAGTCTCTTTTCATCTATTCGCTTCATTCAGTTCGGCGTGCGTAGAAATGTCTCATAAATGGCTAAATTCTTCGAGGAAGTATCTCTTTTTTCAAGAGCACTCGATTTATCGGTGGACCGAAAGTCAACTCTGTCTATGCTTGTATCTGACTATAACCTGACCTAACCTTTTGATGCCCATTCGATCATCATTTTGAATTTTTGGTCTCTTTTGGACCTACTTGTCCGCCATATTATTTCAGCTTAAATCCTACCTCCACCTCCGACCTAAATAATAAAATATTCTTTCGAAGGCGTTAATCTGTTTAAGAAGAAATGGTGACAATATGTCCGGAAAAATGACTATCACATATGCCTGTCTCCCATTTTTTACAGCTTTCATCAGTGTCCTATAAAAATTCGTCTAATAGTCCCTACATTTATATGACCGCCTAATTCGAATGTTATGCCGCCCTGAGTACTCGGAAATGTCCGTCGGCACGGTAAACGAGAATTTTGAATCGACGATTATGCTGATACTTGTGGTGCCCATCCATAATCCGTTAGTAAATACTTTGTCAATGTGCATTTGTGTACTCCGCTTGATTGCCTTCTCACGGTCCATCACTAGGAACTCCTCGAGTGCTGCATTTTTGTGGTAGACTCGGTCAACCACCATTCACCCCCTGAATGATAACCCCTATTTCTCTCTGACGAGCCTGTGGTTTTGATACTTGACGCGAAGCGATGTATTTGAAACGCGATCACGTCGAGCGTGCCTTACTTCTTCTCTTTTTAAAGGCCCCTTTTTAAACTCATCGTTACTTCTCCGCCCAGACCGATGCTGCCTATCAAGTTTAACGGTATAGAAACTACACAGATTTGGCAGACAAGTAATTCAGGACACGCCACTCTGGATAGCTCTAACTGACAAAACTGGCCACTCTTCTGTCCCTCTTTCTCTCCCTAAAGCACCACTGACAAACAAAAGTTATAATATTCGATGAACTTTATTTAACCAGTTAAATCTATGGGTAGTGACATTGAAGGGTCCATGGCAAAACACCTTTTCATAATTATTCGTTGACGATCATATATTATTTTCATATTTCGTGCCATATGCAATTGATATATACTTTCTATTTTCACGAAGATGAACCCATAAGGCATTTAGAAGATCCAAGTGTGGTGTTTTTAGGTCCGACTTCTGCTATGCATTAAACATACCTTCGTTCGGGAGGGGAATTCACATTTTCTCTAAATCCACATAATTCTACTAATTTTAATTGACAACGAGTTAATGTATAACTGCCTCGCTTGGCATTGCCACAATTAGATAACCGTTGGTCTCAGCACAGTGGAGAGACTCACAAGACGCTTTTTTGTCACTCCAAAACACTTGCTTGCTTTGTCTCTGCCTCCACTCCCCTCTCCCAAAAATTTCATTTTAAGCGGCACTTTGGGTTGTTCGCAGAAACAGTGAACTTATTTTACATGACCTCACGGTGTTGCTAAATTATCTTTGTTGAGTCTAGTTTTGACAAGCAAAAAGGCCTATATAACTTTAATTTTGATTTACCTGTTGACCTGTTCTGGCTATCCGCCCCACTAGGTATTTTAGGGTTTCTTGGGGACAATAACGTGATAAATTTTTACGCTAAACGCATAGGTCTAATGTGGCTAATTAGTGAGAAGAACAGGCAGTGCTACCTTTACCCCTTGCCTCTTTTTTTGTGGTGCAACGGGAGCCTTCGGCGAACGTTTTTTCACAATTTTTGTTCCTTTCCATGCAAAGGATATACAACTAATGGCTGTATCGTGACTTAGACAGGGAATTAATTATGACTAAACTTGGATGTTAGTAATAAACTGATTCAATAGATGTACCTTGTAAAAAATGTATTTAAACGTGCTAAAATTCTTTTCGAAGAAACATAAATTAATCCACTTCGGATATTCACAGTACATTTCCTAAATAAAAAATTTTTAACTACAGTCCTATTTTTCTCTGGGATTATAGCGTTGCTATACTGGTGATTTAGGCGTAAATGGTCAAGATGCGATGAATCTTCTTTCCACCGGGAAAGCTCTCGCTTGTGCACCGCGCAAGTGCCTCGTGCATTCCGAGTAACGCCCTCTTGTGGTAGCGGCTTGCAAGAAAATGTCTTTTAATGGGCGCTCACCAAGATGAGGGACGTTGGACGTTTAGTATAGCATCATGTAATGCGTGAGAAAGGAGACCGAGTATACTTTTAGTGGGTAGGTATAGGGTAGTGGTTGGAGATCTGCATCTTTTATTTACCGCTTTCTCGGCTCCTAGGCCACTGTAATGCTCTCCTGCCTGGATGCTTTGTAATTTAGGCTGCTCTGCCTATTTTTTTCGTCAGTCAAAGCTAATAGAAGAATTGGATTTTGGGTTATCATTCTATTTCAGTGGGATCTAACTGCTCCACCACTTATGAACTGACAGAATACTTTAATCCATTAAGTAGTGGCGAGAGTGCTCATCGGTGATATCTTCCTCTTTACTTACAGCTTTTTCCCACCTCGATGCCTCGTATATGCCTGAGAACAAATTTTCTTTGGAATTTGGAATTTTAGACAGAACCAATGTTTTGCCTTCATAGCTATTAGCCACATCTGCGCCTTATTATTTTTTTCTACTGAATAACTAGTATAACTATATGCTTTTCAGTCATCTTCACCCTCTTCACTTCCTCTTTGTGCTAAAAGTCTACCCCATGTTTAAATTGCCTGTAACGGCAGACACGCCTTTTGGAGGAATCTAAATGGTGGCTTGACTTTTGCTTCTATATTAGATGGCCTCTCTCCCAGCCAACTTCACACTGGCCGCACATCCAGTCATGCAGGCCACAGGCCACAATCCACTCCACATCGCTTCATTCCACGATGCCACCGAGTTCCTGCCGCGATCGGCTCCGTTGCCGAGTACTCGGCAACTTCTCAATACAATGACCGCCCTCCATGTACCGGGTGCGCACGAGGAGGCACTCACCGCCTCTCCCCTCATTGGACTCCCTCTGGCACCGCCTGCCTCATCTCCTCCCCCACCTCCCTCTCTGGTGGGATCTCAGGGACTGCATCACCTCCCTCCCACCTCGACCGTCTCCATTGCTGCAGCTGCTGCTGCTGCGTCGGGTATTTTTACACCACTCAATGCCCGATTCAGGTGAGTTTTCTGTCAGAACAGTGATTCGTTTCTTCCCCATATTTAATTTTAATAAATGCTTAACTCATATGCATTCAATGTTAAGTCCTCCTTTGCTTGCTTCAAATAATGTGGTTTGCCGGGCACTTCTGTTTTCTAGGGAACTGGGCCCAATGTGGGCTGGGGTTTGAATCTCGAAATCTAATTCCCCTAGGCGTTGTCTAACTTGGGAGTCAAAGTTGTTGGCAATAACGATCTCGAATCCTTCTTAATTGGGGTATCTCCTACATCTTTCTTCGCCATTTAAAGTTATTACCAGAGGCGGATGCGAGGATCCAACTAGATACATGTTGGCGTCTTCGACAAAATCCCACAGGGGATGAAAAGAAAGATCACACGCATGCACAATGATACCCATGCTCCTAACTGTGTTCCTATTCAATAATGGTAATTAATATTCTGGGTTGGATGCGCTCCTTTGAGCTGCTACTCCCTTCTTACGCGTGTTCCTCTCCGTTTCGCCGACATCCGTAACCGTTGGTACGTAATGAAGGCTTTATATTGCCCCTGAATGCGAATACATGGAGTATTACGTAGCTTGACTTGAGCAATAAAAACAGAAATAGATGTCATCTGATATCGCGGGCATTGACACAATCGCCTGCTTTCCGTTTTTTTGTAGTGGTGAAAGACTAGGGGAAAAATTTGGTTCTAGAACATTTCTCCACCTGAGCTGCTTATTAACATCAATATTGTTGCAATATTACCAAGTTATTTTCCTTCTCATTCTGACAATGCCCATTTATGCGGCTCTCCAATTTCGTTTGGCCACGATTGTTGCCAGGGAAAGCATTTACCCAAACTGATGTGGAACAAAGATGTTGAGGTTTTTTTTGTTGGAACCGGTGATCGCCTTCCCCCCTCCATCCGTCTCATTACAATCCCTTTTTGAAGACGCTATTTTCATTTTACTTCTGACATCTGTTTCGACCACCTATTTGGGCTATTTTTATCTCACGCCAGAAAAATAGCCTTTAGTCCGCTCGCTCGCTTAATTGCCTGCTTAACTATCGGCTAACACGGAACTCCTACCCGCTATTTCGGTCGGGTTTGGCGTTTGACGAAGAGTTAACGTGCTCTTCCGTTCCCAGTTCCACCAATCGGCTTTAAACCCTTCACATTATTTAACTCCATATTGTCAAACGAAAATGTCTTAAGGAGGGTTGTAATGTGGTGGTAAAGACGGTGTAAATATCCTAAAAGCCTGCTAAATAATGGTTTCCTTTTACTGGCCTATATGGAGACTCAAGCTACTAACCGACATATTGTTGTCTTAATTAAGTTGACATGTTACACTTTCCTCTGCTATCGAAATGCTTTCCACATTTCTTGCCTCCTAAATCCTTAAGGAAAATATTCCAGGCAAAACAACAGAAAGTTAAAAGCCTGTGTGCCTAGGAGCAGCCATTACAGTTTGTAAGGGATGAAGTTACGAACGGAGGAATGTGATTTGTGACAAAAAAGGGTATTGGACGCCTCTGATCGGTTGTCGCACAGCCTGGTTCCGGTAAATTTAATACTTCACTCACTTCGCTGCATTATTTCCCTGGTTTATTTATGTGAAGCTTATCATTAGTCTCGTATATTGTTGTGGAAAGGGAAAATCGCAAGAACTGCCAGCCGTTTATGTGTTTCTGTTCTTGATTTACTCAATCCCATTCAGTTATGGGGAACATTCTGTTCTTGACCACGAAGAATGCTGTATCGTATCGTCGGCAATATTTGGTGATGTTAAAAATGATTGATGAAGCGATTTACTTACCCTCGTGTCCATAAGAGATGTCGTGAGAAGAATGCAAGTGAATGTCATAATCATTAACAGATGAGAACCAGATAGCTTCAAAGACTGACATCTTCTGTCATACTTTCTTTCTCCTTTGTACCATCGTGCTCTTTCACGATTTCTAAAGACGTAATAAGTCGGACAAGGCGTGGTCTTTGGTGCCTCACCGTCCCTAAGCGACCCTACCAACTCTGTTCCACATTTCAAACGTACAGCGTTTTTGCCTGATTCGAGGCGAGGACTCCATTCCCTTTATTATGGCACATAGTGAGAGAGATTTATCCACCTTTAATCCACGACGATGGCCAAAGAATTCTATTGCCAAAACTACTTTTTATGAGACCGGCGTAGGTGAATCATGAATGAGAAGAAAGGAACTGTTTAATGTTTCAGGTAAACTTATCCGTGGGAAAATCTCGGTTTTTATGAGGACACCGTGCCATACTCTGCAGCTTTTCACTGTTACGAAAATTTATGATAAACCGGAGGATCTGAGTGGAATGCGGAAACAGTAAGAGGCATGTGCCAATGTCAAAACAATGACTTGCCAATTCTCTGTTTAGCTTCACGATTCTACATTGTACTCAAATAGCTTAGTGGATATAATTTCCTTCCCCATTTTCCATTTCATCACGTGATGTTGATCCATTTAGCTTAGTATGAAGAATGTTTTGGCCAATGTCCGTCAACCCTCCACCATTCAATTGAAAGCCCTCACGTGAAATCAACGTCGCATAACTCAAAAGGTTGGAAAATATACTGATCTCAATAACAAATGAATTGTCAGCTTCATTGTTGGACGTGTTCCTCTTCTTCTTCCACTTTTCCCGTTCCATGTGAGAGTCGTTTTGTTAAAAAAGGCGTCCCAACAATTGCAGCCAACCCAGGGGTATTTGTGCCCACTGTCATACGTCTTACTTCCCTGTTCTTCAATGCTTCCCATTTTTTCTCGGCAGTCTCTCTTTTTTTTCCTATACCACATAATTGAGTACTTCGTTAGCGTATTCGTCCAATCCGGACCTCTTTTTCGCGCTAATGTTGAAGATCTTGAAGGTCGTCCTCACGGTGTTCTATTGTGCTTCACGAGTCGGCTTTACCAAATTCACATTATCCACTGAAATGACTTTCAAACCGTAGTGAGTACAACCTGTCAGATGAGCGTAAATTGAGAATTAGGCCACTTTTTCTACCCTTCCGTGCGCATGTCGGGCGTCTACCGACGTAGGCGGAAAGCAATGCTCTCATGACCTAATTTGGGTTTGCACGACAGAGCTATTTGGCCTGCTGAATTAACATTAAAACAAACTGGTAAACATGAAAATTTGACATGGGTAAATCAAATGTATTTTTTGTACTTTTGCATGCCTCTGTTCTGTTTCAGCTCCTTTGCACGGCAAATTATGTCGCAATCTAAATGTCACTTAACGCCTCCGCAGGCGTATTTTTGAACGGGTTGGGAGACGTGTGACTTGTCCATGTGTGGCAAAGAGCTTCACTCTTGCAAAGGTGTAAGGGCGGCTAAGTTACACTGTTTACCGGTGGTGGTACGTCTTTATCGCACCATTCTTTCACTGCCCTGTGGAGGTGAGACTTGAGGGATTTTCACGTCATTCATAGGCCCGGAAGGGGTTGACGTCTGGTATTCCTTTTTAAAATTCCTCTCATTTTTTGAACCCTGAATACATTCTCGCAATTTGGGAGTGTGCAACCATATGTCAGTTGTGTCGTAGTTATAACGGCGCATGGTAAATGAAATATGAAATTCGTGTTAGAAAGGTGTTAAAATAAAATGTTAATAAAGGTTCCCTCCTATCAATTAGCAATTCCTTGAATTATCGCCCTCAAGCTGTTTCTAGTCTTTTAATCTTTCAACATCCAAATGGAATTCTTTCCAAGCCATTCCTAATTGTATCGACCACACTTTGTTGACACAATTCTGACAAGAAATGAGCGAGGAACCAGAATGAAATCGTGCTAAGGAGAAGGTCACCCCAATTGTAGGGTAAAAGTGGTTGTTTTTTACCACACAAAAAACACAGGCGAACGTTTCGTCATCTGAAGTTTTGGTTATTTCTTTCTCGTGATCTTGTCATGCATTCTTTATCTGTTGCCCTATCAACCAGTAAACTCCTTCGTCTCCCCTACTGGACACATTAATGCTTGTTAAATCATGACACATCGGTTTTCTGGCGCTGGCTCCGTCTTTCCCCTCGTTAATAACCGGTTCCATTTGAATATGGATTTCATTTTCATGACATAATGTTAGGGCGACAACTTTTTCAATCCTACGCATCTGTCTGGCATCGTTCACCCTCCCCCGATCGCTTTCCATAGTCACATTCTCAGCTTCCCGCGTCACCATAGGTATTTTTAATGGGATCTTTCGACAGGATTAAAACTCCCCTACAGTTAACTCGGGGTTAAAGATATTAGTTTCATGATGCGAAAAAAGGCAATTGGTGACCGAGTTGGCGGATTTCGGGCCATAATCTCTAGACGCATCGGACATATGAAACTCGAGACGAAGTGAGATACCCCGTTTTTGACGACTTCGAGCAATTGTACCTTTACTGCCTCTTCATAGCGATCCAGCCTCATTGTACTTCGCCCCCTTACTCGCCACGTCACAGCGTATAAACTTCCGCCCCTTACATCAGACTAAAGGCAACTTAATTCTTGCCTGTGTATTTTCTTTTAGATACCCCTTGAGTCCAGCACCGATTGGCCAGGATCTTTCCACTGCGCTTTCTACGCTTACCTGTGTTCCGGCAGGCACTCAACCGCCGTCTCTTCTAGCTGCGATGCCGCCACCAGCTCCTCCACCTGCTCTCATTCGTCCCCCCGCGGGTGGCGTTGGCGGTATCGGGGGTGGTGGCTCCTGGTGTCTTTTCGTGCACAACCTCGCGCCGGAGACGGAGGAGGCAACACTGTGGCGTCTCTTCGGCCCCTTCGGTGCAGTCCGGTCTGTCAGTGTGGCTAGGGAACACGGGCCCGGTTCAAAGTGTCGCGGTTTCGGTTTTGTCAATATGACAAACTATGATGAGGCCCTTCATGCTATTCAACACCTTAATGGGTACGTTTTAGATGCTTTATTTGCTTAATCTTTCACCATTTTACCCGTTTTATGAAGGTAATTAAAGAGGATGGTTAAAATGCCATCCCCAAGGCCCTCTTACAACCTCGTCCAGTACATTCATTAAGTCACGCGGATGTTGTTATTTTAAGGAGTTGTGGTTCGCACGTATTCGAATTTTCGTCCGCATTAGTGATTTGACCTGTCTCACTCAGCGTATTTGTCCTATTATTTGCGCAAACAATCATTCACGTTTAACATTACTACATCACTGCATCGTCCATGTGGAAGTGACATAAACCAAATAATAATTGGGCAAAGTCAGTCGCCAAAGTTTTTATAACCAAACAGAATACCGTTGACTTGTCATCCAGCCCTGCAACTAACAAATCCGGACATTTCTGTTCTACTGATGAAATTTTCGCAGAAACGCTTTACGGTCCTTGACGCCGGAAGCAAGAACTGATTTTGTGATTAATCGTGTGGCGTAATGGTGAAAAACATGTTGGTAGACGCATTAGATAGAGGATCGTCTTGGAGGAGGACGCTAAGATAAATGACCATCGCGGTAATAATCATCGGAGTAGGATTAATCGTCTTCCTTCCTCTTGGGTATAATCTTAAACCGGTGTAACCAGAGAACGTTGAGTCAAATTTATTTGTGAAACGGACGAAAAAGTTACCTTGGGGAAAGGTGAGAATCATTTGGCAGTTCTCCCAAGCATGCAATTCGCCATGACGTTCCTGCATGTTGTTTCAGTTATTTTTTTTTTTGGCTAAAAAACCTGGAAAGTTTTGTTCTACTCCACCACAGCATCATCGTGTCCCGTGTATTTTAAGATGAGACATGCCTGTCATTGTATGGTCAGATTGACATAAACTGAAGAAACTCTAAAATGTCTCGCTTTTTGAGCGTTTTAAAATAACGACGCAGCTGGGTAGAGAAGCCATGTTGCACAGCTTTTGTTATGTTAAAATGAAACGTTTAGGGAAAGCATATGTCAACTTTGTAGGCGAAAACTGCGTAAACACCTCCCCTAAAATCAGACTTTCGATAGGAGTGAAGAAGAAAGATAATATGGGAATTTTGTTTTCTCGCAAGTTGTCGAACGCTGGTTGCGTAGGTCCACTTTTAACAATTTCCAAAGGCGGAAAATGACGAGGTGCGTTTTGGCGAACAGAAGCTCATTTTCCCATGTCTCGTCATATCTGACGCTCACTGCGAATGTGACTATCCCAGGCAGGGAACAATAGTGCTGACTCCATAACAGACGGCTCAGATGTCAGGCCGTTTTGACTACTGGCGTAGTGACAAGAGGGCGAGAAAAAAAGCGCTCACCGAAACTTTTTTCCCCAAATTAGTTATTAATAGGGGAGCATAGGTAAGAGCGAGAAGAAAAGTCGTCTCGTAGTGCACGGGGTCGGGGATGAAAAGTGAATGGTAATTTGATGCTTCTTCTTACTCACCTCGCGTTCATTCATCTCTACATCCGTTCACGGTCGCAGGTTTGGCAGGCAACTACCGCCTCTCCCCGTATTTGGTGTTTACTAGGCAGTAGACTGGTCTGTCGCCTGTGATGAATGCGCAACCCCTTTCTGCTTACGTGAAAACAAACAGGCAATTTGTGTGTCTCTTGTCTTTTATGGGGATGCTCTTGTTTTGAGGCAGGACTCAAGTCAAGCTGAAGTACGCTCATTTTTGAAATCGGCCAAGATGGCCGTTTTGGTAAACATTTTCTTATTCAATCGGCACCTTTGTGTGCAATTAAGTGAAGAAAGAACTGTTTGAAATATTGCAGATTATTTTTGACCAGTCCTCTTTATTACCTACTGCTGGATAAGTAGATGGGCCCACTCTCCTTCCCATTCTGCACGGCTCGCTTTCTCTCTTTTTTCCTCTCCTCCCTTTGGGAGCTCAGTGGACACGTGGGAAAGAATTTGTGATCGAAGAAGCCAAGAATTCTCATCACTTTAGCTTTTAGTCACGAAGTATGCCCGCTTTCCACATCGGTCGTAGCGCGGTCATTCACAGATGTGGATGAACCTTGCCTGTGGGGAAAATCGTCTCCTCAGCGCAATCCTCAAATGTGGAGTGCAGGTGTTCATTTGTGAAAAATTATATTGTTAAGCATCAATATACAAGGGGGGAGAGAGATTTTAAATCGTTTTGAGTGCGTATTGGTCCCCACGGGTGCATAATTTCTCCCCGAAATTGGCCACCATCCGCGTCTTTTGATTCTCCGATCTTCGCCACGATTTTCGTGAGGAACTGGCTTGGTTCGTCTACCTGTTTCGGTCGCCGCCATATCTATACGGACACTAACAAGTAAAGAAGGCAAATATGAGAGCAGTGGGTCATTCATCTCTATTAGTAGCGTGTGATATGCCGTTGATGCTGCAGTTCACTGAGCACTCCAAACCTTATTTCTCTTTCCTCAAGGGGGGAACATCAAACAAGTGGACACAATTTTAATTCCTATTATCTCCACTCAGTATCTTTTGTTTTTTTGCCAAAAGCCGCCTCAGCCACGGACACTCGAATAGGAGGTAGGGTGAAAAAATTTCAGTTGTCTATCATTGGTCTAAATATCCTTCGAGGTAAAAATTTGTGAGATAATAAATTCGAGTAATAAAACTCCCACCATATGTCAAAAATGGCCAAGCATCATGCGAGCAGGCTCTCCACCGGTCCGCCCTTTGAAGTCGTAACCAACGCATGGGACGTCTGTTTGATCATTCAGGTGAAAATGATCGTTTTCCACGCGACCTTATGCAATCACTTTTGGCCAACCTATTTGGCAAGCTTTTATACATGTCTGTCCCATCGCTTTCACTGACTCTTCGCCCTATCATTCAATTGTGCACAGAGAATGTCAAAAGGCCAACAGACTCGTTTATTCTGCATCAGTACTGTCTTCAGTCAACGAGACCTCAACATTGCTTTTGACGCCTGTTGGTTAACCTGTTAACAAGTCTCCCTACGTTGTAGCCCAATTCACTTGCAATTTGACTGTTTTTCTGCAACACTTGGATATTTCGTCTAACTTCCTATGCTTCTCGCCTCCTCCTTAAATTGTGATTTATTTGGTTAGGAATAGACTTTGATATGAAAATTAATAACCATGCCAAATATACTTTGGAATTCGTACACGAGCATGCGAATTTCGAGCGGCCTGGTGGTCAAGCCTATTCGACGAAATGCAGCGCTGAGCGTCATCCAAGTCTAGAAACTGTCGCCCCAGGCAGCATAGAAAAGTGGTTAAATGTATATCATCTAGTTAAGCCTGCTTCTAAGCCTTCCCAGCGAGTGTAAGTAGGTCCTAGAGGCAACCATTAATCAACTGTCACCCATCATCATCACCATCGCTATCGTCATTATGATGACGTCCTCCAATGAAAAAGGGCAGCGGCCACTTTTTATCGACCTGGTAGGCGAATCCTTAATGAGATCTAATTAACAAATCCCGTACTAAGTCCTCTCCGTCCGTTTAATCAAGACCGCTCTATTAGAACCTACCGTCTGTATACCCCCTTGACTTTCGCATAACCTTTATAAAGTCATCCTCAACGCGACATTTTCGACTGGTCTTCACCGATTAAAATGTCGGGCGGGAAGAGGGGTGGTTCCTACTAAAAATCCTCTTCCCGGGCGTCGCGTAGGCAATCTTGAACGAGCACCACCTTCCCAAGAATGCGTGAGAGTCAATAAAAGCGCCGCAATGGATGTAATTTCATCATCTGGCAAGATCCCTTGCTCTCATGCGTGGGAGGCCACAGCTACTTACCATTCCTACTGGGAGCGGCGAAGATATCCTAAACGCTTCCTAGTTTGTCTTTTAAGGCAATTTGACCTTATACTAAGTAAACTCTTTTTATTAGTAGTTGCTACCGCAAATAATTCTAAATTGGGTTTTATTTAAACTGAATAAGTTGTGCATTAAATGTAGTCCGCCGCAGGTTATAATTTGGATGCTTTTCCTGGTTATTAATGGACCCTGTCCCGCTACAAACTCCCCACATTTGCTCGTTGTAAGGCTGGACATGCGAGGTGGGCGTGGGGCGGGAGGGAACGAATAAATTGGTAACGCGGGCGATTCCATCGTGTGTTGTTGGGGATTAAACCTTCAGTTAAGTCCGAAACATAATGATGACGTCGGTGCGCTGACACTCTTGTAGCACGATGATGTTCTTTTCGCTGTCTGATGTGTAACGACAAACAATTCCGAGTTAGTTTGTCTAAAGCCATGTCTTCCCAGGTTCTATGTTTTCTATCATTTTAAGTCTGTGCACACACTTTGGTCACTTGGACGAATACACACTTTTAAAAGTCGGTTTACCTGTCAATTTGTGTGGATTCTCTGCCATTATGACAAAACAGGCTTTCGTTTCTAGTTTGGGTTGTCACTATGCAAGTGTAGGCAGTGAATACCTTCCATAAACCTTCCCTTTTGTTTACAAATTCCGGCATTTGCGGAGGAGTCGATGCCTTTCCTACAGCCCACTTCATTCTCTGGCTGATATGGCTAGATAATCCCTTCTCTTAGTTGTTTATGGCCTGGTGCTGATTCACAGTTGAGTCGTTTTTTATTTTACTGTGCTTCTATTCCCCCACAACTTGTGAATATCAGCAAAGGTGACTCAAAACTAACTTCGAATCCAATCAACGTTCGGGAGTTTACACACGTAACACTGAGGGTCAATGGGAGTTGGTGGGTGCTGCGGTGTGATACAGGAAAGGCCATTAATTGGGCTGAAGCGTCTACTGACTCTGGAGCGTCATTATGTTGACGGGATTCTCTCTTTCAAACCCGTTAGTTAAACTTTTCGTGAATCCATTGAATAGGTTAGTGTCTGGCCCCATCATAATTAGTTTCCCCTTCCACTCCTTTTCCTCTGAAAGGGAGGAAATAATCAACGTCGGCGGTCCACCAGTGATCTATGGAATGTTCACTCCTTGCGTGCTGAGTGTGTTCTGGTCCCGCGGTCGTGGACACCCCTTTTTCTTCACTTCGTGCAAGTACAAATTCAACTGGCCTCTCATCCACGTTTGCCCCCTGTTCCTCCGAATCCACTTCCCCATGAATTTATACAAGCAGGGCCTTTATATGCTTCAATGAAAAGCTTCCACTTCACTGCGTAGAATTTTGTGAGAAAATGGGTTTTTTGTTCAATGATCACATGAAAGTAGACTGAGAATGGGAAGAAGGTAAGATTTTGACTGACATTTTTCCTGAGCAACTAATGCTGTATCAGGTTAACTCGGAAAAAAACGTGTCTATTGTGAATGCGCATGACTGCTTTAGTGTCGCCTCGCCTTTGTCCAACTTACTCTTTTTTTACCTTGTGAAATCCCCTTCTACAATGGAATATTTTGTCAATAGGATAAGAAGACATTGTAATTTAGTAGTGAAGGCAGTTTTCTCTGCGTTGAAGGCGGCGAGAATGATTTGACATTTGAGTGAAGTATAATTAATGTGATATCCCCCTTCCCTTTGCAACCTCGTTGGCACTTCTTTTTGCTCTCGGATTGTCATTGGTTGAAGTAGTGTAAAAGGTAGGTCGGATCCATAAGTGGATTGTTTTCCTCTTTTGCCTTCTCCTTTACCTTTAACTGATTCAACACGTTTATCGCTAGTGAAGAAGGTCACGCCATTCTACTGCTTCTTGAACAGTCTCCTTCAGACAGTTACTTCCACAACCTCATAGTCATTCATAATCTTCCTCCCTTTTCACTTTCCGATTCAAAAGGACCTCTTAAAACGAAAGGTGATTGAATAAATGTCTTTTTTGCTTTTCCGTCCTCTCGTATATTTCTGTAGCCTTCAGATCCGATTTAAGTAAAACATACCGGCGTTCTTAAGGTCCCAGAAATCAGAATTTTTGCTTTAATAAAGATGAATCACCAGTTGCGCAGACCTGATTTAGGCTTCAGACTAATCTGCCCCACTTTATCTGCAATTGGAAATGCATCTATTGCAATCGCCGATTTATCCGTAGAGATGAGGCTGTGTGTGATTCAGTAGCACGCGCCCTCCATAAAACCATTCGAAGTAGGAATTAGATTTAGCCGAGACCCAGTTAACATTCTGTTCGTTTTAAATTCCACTTTTATCCATCGTCATCATCACGTCACCGCGGTATTCTCCACTGGTCGTTTCGGTGTATTCTGCCCCTTCAAAAAGTCATCCAGCTTAAGACACAAACCATAAAAAGGACTCATTTTCAAATGACCAGAAGACAGCCAATCTTGTGCTTTTTCATCACCTATGCCCAGTTCCAGTGCTTACCATTTTTGTCGACTTCTTTGCCGTTTGATGACTGATGAAAAGCCCTAATTAGGAAATTTGCTTGTAAACGGTTAAAGTTTTGGTTAATTGATGATGTCGAAATTATATCATTACACTCGAAATGCACATTTAAAATGACCTCGAACTCACCTCTTCGTGGGAGTAGCACCAAATGTTACTTGGCGACATCTGACTCTCAAAGAAGGTAAGATTAGATAGCTTTCTGACAGAAAGACACGTTTTCACAATTCGGCACATTGCTCAACCACATCATCTTCTTATTAGTCCCTAGAAGCCTTCCCCTAGACAAGTCCGTTTTACCTCTTCATCGGTGGGGCGCGGGGCTTCGTCGCTAAGTGTCCATTAACCTTTTGAAATGACAAATCCCTGTAAATGGCTTCTTTTCTTTTTCTTATCATGATGGGATCCGACTTTCCATGCATCATTTATTCTTAAGCCTACTAATTAGAGCACCGGAGACCATGGTCCGGCTACTGAATGCATCATCGTAGTTAACTGCTTCCACTTTACGACACATTCAGATAACAGTAGCTATTGTGTTTGCATTCTCAAGACAAGTATTTTGCCGACGAGCTCCTCTCCGCGTACACATCCACTATTCCTCCTTTTCGCCATCTGGAAAAGCTCTCTCTGCACCATTTCCCCATATATGGAATATTATTCTGGGAAGTCGGTGCTATCGCATGAAGTCACATTTTTGAATGTGCATGTAAACTGAAGTTTCTGCTCAGGTTGACTATTCCTATCACCTTAATTTTGAAACGACATGTAGCATATTAAAATGGGAAGTTGATTTACCTGTGCTTTTCCTCTCATATTCATGTGTTTTCATGTATGCCGCGAATGGCTCATACGAATGACCCGGGTGCCCCAAGGGAATTCAACCTCCCGGCACCACTCTCCTCAAAGCAGGGCGCTAACCTCTCACTTTTATTGTCCTTTGGTCATACTTGTGTTATTGCCTGCCTGCCTGCCTGCCTGCAGTCCATCTCGTCATTATTGTGTAGTCCCCAAAGCCTGTTGATGTACGCCTTTGTGCGATTCTGAAGTGCCACTATGTCCACGCATCTTAAGCTTATTTGTAAGCTGCAATCCAACTACGTGGCAACTGTTGATGTGCTTCTTGTGCCACCGACTAATCGACTGCGTAGCGTGGCCTTTTCCCTTTTCCTTTACTGACTCGTCCAGTCAACATTTAATCTCACGAAATCATCGCACAAATTTATTTGTCTATTCTTGATAAGCCTCTCTAAGGCGGGAAAGTTATTTAACGTAAGGTGAGTTTGCTTTGGTGACAATGCACCGTTAGAAGTGCAGTCAAGGTCAAATGTCAGAGGCATCTACCATTTATATCACTGCCTCACAATTCGTATGTTGTTGCATTCTTGGCGGCCTAATATGGCGGTGGGTTTAGGTAGAGGCTAAGCAACGTTCTGTGTGCTTTTGTAGATATGCCCTTGGAAATCGGATCCTGCAGGTGGCATTTAAGACAATGAATTTCAATGCCAAAGCGCCAATATCGGCACCGATCCTAGGGAAGCAAACGAAGATCTAGAAGCCTCTCTTTCATCACAAGGAATCCTTTTCTACTAAATTTTTTTGTCAGGCAATTCTAACTACCTCCATCCATTTGTACTGACGGAATAAATCAATCCAAAAGTCCACTAATGTTACCGAAATTATTAGCCAAAAAACAATATGATGAACTAAATGTGCAAAGAAATTTTGTTCAACAGATCCACTCTTCCCATCCACTTTTCTTGAGGCTTTTCCCAGTCTGCAAGATTCCAATTTTGACTTAACATGGTTGAAATTTAGTTTAGAGCCTAGTGAAGTGGTTATATGTGATGAAGTTGTGCAATTGATTCGCAGCTCCTTCCCACCGATGCAATTGTCTTACTGCCCTCCTTCCCGTTTTGCCCGTTGACTTGAGTGCGTGATGTCTTTTGCAACCTTCTGCGTGACTTATGCTTACTCATTTCTCGAACTCTCATACTTGTCAGGCCACCATTGTCTCACTGTTATTACCTTTGCTTACTACCGTGGCTTTTTCCTCGCCCCGGTTTTGTTGAGTCAACTTTTTACCGACAGTTAATCGCACCGTTTATGATAAGGAGAAAGAAAGAGAGTGAGAGTGAGAGGAGGAGAGGAAGAAAAAAGAAATAAAATTCTTCCATTTTCTGTGTGGAATCCCATGATCCGCGTTGTTAATGTTGTAATGCGTTTATTTTCAATGTCATCTCTCACAAATGCCAAATAGTGTTATGCCGTAAAACAGTAATAAATTTTGCGCTTCCAATAAACACTTTTTCGCAATTGCTGAACAGAATAAAGGGAACGCTCAGGGTAGTTTCTTCAGTTCAAGTCCTTCGACGACAAAATTTGCCCTTGCAGGCAAGGCAGACTGAGGATGGGGGGAGGGGGGGAATGTGACTCTATCCACCCTCCCAGAAGGAAAAACTCTTTCAAACGGAACAAATTCCACCCAAATAGTCTCAAACTAAGGTGTGTGTCCTCCTTGGGACATCATAAAGATTGGAGTGAGTAACTCAGTGCGGTAAAAGATGGCGTTGGATTTGAGTTATTTGTAGCACGTACTGTATCGCCGGAAACACCGTATTATTAGACAGTTTCAATTAATATTTACAATAAAATCTGCAAGTTTGATCCAATGGTCACTATAAACCTTAAGCATGGTTTAGTCTTTTGTGATTTTCTATGGCGCATCAAAGGCTCACTAAGTAATTACAAGCGGGCGATGTGCTGGTTGGTTGAGGCGACAAAATGCGTTCATAAATGATGCTTTTGGTCTGGCTTTGGGGAGAGGGGGCGGGGAGGGGAGACCGTGATACCTCGGCGTAATGGCACTTTCATGCCCATGTAGTAGGGGAGCTAATAAAAACTCACCGGGTCACCTGATCAAACTGCCTCTCGAGTCTCCGGTGTTATTGAAAATTTTGCCTCTTCGAACATGGGAAAGATTCTTCCCAACATTTATTTCCAAAATTATATTCTACTTTATTAATAACAGTAAAATTTACATTGTGTGTTGAGTAGTAAGTAGAAATTTAACGTTCTCTCTTAACAACTGCGATTTTCCGAAATATGACTCACCTGCTCCGATTTACAATAATACGTACGTACAAAGAACCATGGCACATAAAATGTTTTCTGCTCAAAGACTTCCATCTGAGTAATTTTACTAATTTCGCTAAATGGAGTCGGACGAATTTTCTCTTCAACTGTTCGAGACCATATTTCTAAAGCTGGTCCAAGACATAACCATAAACTTAGAAGAACTCGCAAATTATGCACATTGGATGGAACTTCTGATTGTTTTCGTCCGAGTGTACCAGTGAATAGAATATTGCACTTTCTAATTTGTCGCAGGTACGAGAGGTCATCATGATAGTCATCACTACCACACTGGATTTGGGGCTTTAGCTTCGTTTTTTTCCTTAAATTAGAGCGTTCGACAAGTAACCCAACTTTACGACCACGAGTATATAATGACACCCTTTGTCAACACATCAGAAGTCTGCTGCACGGGTAACGCCTCTCCGTGATTTATTAATTCCTTAAGCTGGGTTGGCCCCTCCCTTATCTTCTCCCATTATAAACTCAACTTTCGGTAAATCCCGGTGGAAACACATTTCGTCGACTCTCTCTCTCTCTCTCTCTCAATCCATGTTTGGCAATTTCAATTAAGAAAAGAGGTGTGAATCTAAGGTGTATCCAATAACACACGATTGCCACATTTGTGATTGGTAGTAGCACTTAATCAATTTCGTCTCCGACGCACACCTATTTTTCCCCTCACCATCGCCGCTCACGCCACAAGCCTATTTTTGTGTAGGTGGTTCACAGCTCTGACAAGTATGTATAAAATAGCAAACTTTAAGGAAAATCTTCCGTTTAACTTTTGTCGTGTGGACGATAACTGCAAAGATAGTTTCTTTGGCTAAGAACCATCCAAATTGGGCATCAAGGAAACATTTACCATGTGGGTTGGTAGTTGTCCAGACTATCCGAGCCTGATACAAATAGCTAAAGTGAAGTGGCCCTTGTAAAGTGGCATAAGTGAAGTAGGATGAAGAATAGTCTCACGAAAGCGTCCATTTCGCATGAATCAAGACTCACGAAATCGGATTTTTTAGGAAGAGTTTAATAACCCTTCATCTCAACTGTCGCCCTCTTGGCTCCTCACTCCGCTTTGGACGGTAGTGGATACCGAAAAACAAAATTTTTCGATGTTGTAAACAAAACACCTAGAACAGACTTGTCAACGTCTAGCACAATGGGTTTTACCAGGCCATTTCAACAAAGAGATTATTTTGTGCTAACTACCCTTTTCATCTGGCTACTTTCCGACTCTCTGACATGTCCAGGTGTTTATCTGGGGGCGTTTTGCAACTTTTATTTGATACCCCATTATTCGAACCTGGTTTCTGTCGCTTGAGTGAAAGATACAGCGAGTACCTTTACTAGTAAGTGAGAAATGAGTAGCAAAATTCGACTGTTCAACCTCAATTATAATCATTCAGGCCAGTTACTGAGGGTCAAAGAAGTCGCCTCAATTATTAGCAGCCACTTACTCCTTCCTCATAACTGTAACATGCATGACTAAGAGGTGGTGGTTCAATAGCCTAAGACACCCAAAGTCTCCCCTCTTTTATCAAGGTATCAGGTCGGTGATCGCCTGGCCGTATTGCAGCCGCCGTCTCCAACTCAACAATTAGGAGTTGGATAATACAGGTTTACTTTAACATCTTAAACAAGTTTTCAGTTTGTTTATTTACCTTACATAAAAAAGTAGACTCCATGGGCGCCAGCATAATTTGACGTCTTTGTCATGCTTTACTTGGGATCGTAATAGCGGCCAAGCGTGTCGTCTTGGACGCATAAATTCATCTAAGGTTTCTTCAACCATCATAGTTGACTAATGTAAACACGTCTTGTTTACCCCCGTATCTCATCCTCCACAACAAGGGTAAGGGTAATCGTGAACCTCTCACCCAAAAGCTAATTCTTTTAATTTGAATTTCAGAGAAGACCATCTTTGTCCGGAATTTGGAAATTATGGACAATTTCTGCGAGATAGAAGTCTTTATATCTTATGTAAAGAAAAAATATGATGTTTTTATAGACCCTTGAACAGTAAGATAACTCATATTGATCATGAAAATCAGTGAACCGTAACTTTCACATATTTGAAACTAGAAAATTTTGTCTTGCGTTGCTAATTGCCAAATTAAACAGATTAAATGAACAAAAACAAAAAAGATTATCAAAAGGAGTCATGTGATTGCAAGAATTAAATAATAACAATAACAATGATAAGGTAAAAGGCCAAGTATAGTTAGGATCGCAGATAATCAAATGACAATAATTAAGAGAAGTGAGTTAATGTGATTTTTCAAGGAGAGCTAGATCAGCATCCACCATGAGGTTGACTAGAGAATCAAAGTCAGTTTTTCTCACCCATTTGAGCAACTTTTCCGCTTTAGAACAGTCGCCCACCAAAAGATCCTACATTATGGATAACCATGAGAATTTTAAAAAATGTCATACGTGTGTGGACTCAATGGGAACAGAAAAGCTTACCACTTCAGTAGGCCTAAAGTAGTTTGGATTTACACGAACACGTATCGCTCCTGTAGCCTTGTCCTTACCGATCTCGTTTAGACCCGACCCTTCCCACCTGAAATAAAAGTTATACTCCAGGTCGAAGGCATACTGTAAAATTACGACGAGCAGTACGAGATAACAAGTAATAGATCCACATACTATGAATATGGCATATTAGGAATTTAATTGCTTTAAACATACAACTTATGTAAATTTGACAGTTACTAAAGTCAAGCCCCTTTATCTTAGTACCTAACATTAAGCTCATTCAAAAAAATTAAAACATACTTTATTTCAATACCCGCACGGGCGAAGGCCTTTGTGGCGAATTCGCGGACACTATGTTTCTCACCAGAGGCAATAACAAGATCTATAGGCTTCTCCTGCTGAAGCATGAGCCACATGGCATAAACGTAGTCTTCGGCATAGCCCCAATCACGTTCTGCATTAAGATTGCCCAGTTCAACAAGTTCCTACGAGAAATTACGGAAAATTCATCCAAAACCGATGGAAAGCTGGTAGACAATAGGAATAGATTAATCGGGAACGTTAGAAACAAACCTGTTTTCCATGTTTAATGCGAGCGACGGCTCTAGTAATCTTCCTAGTCACGAAGGTTTCGCCTCTGCGCGGACTTTCATGGTTGAAAAGAATACCATTGCAGGCAAACATATCGTAGGATTCACGGTAGTTTACAACAATCCAGTAAGCATACAACTTTGCTGCACCTGAGACATTAGATTGTTTAAATTACATCCCAAAATTCAGCGTACTGTAGGGGGACCGTGGGTAAAAAGGTGTTTTTTCTGTTTGGGGAATTTCAGCTACTTTTCCAAAAAGTTCGCTGGTCGAAGCTTGGTAAAATCGAATGTTCTTCTCTAGTCCAGCTGAACGAATAGCTTCAAGTAGTCGAGTAGTGCCTAACCCCACCACATCGCCGGTATATTCACTTAGTTCAAAGGAAACTTGAACGTGTGACTGTGCAGCCAGGTTATATACTTCATCAGGCTTTATTTTTGCCATGAGATGCGAAAGATTAGAGCTATCGGTCATGTCGCCATAGTGCAAAAAGAAGGTTTCTATAAAGTGTTATATTCAAAAGGATGCTTACGTCTGCCACGAAACATAACAGGATCTTGGTATAGATGATTGACCCGATGAGTATTTATGGAGCTTGAACGTCTAATAATACCATGAACCTAATAATAATTAAGAATTCGAAAAGCGTTTACATGATATCCTTTTGATAAAAGAAGTTCGGCAAGGTAAGACCCGTCCTAGAAGAGAAGGTAGGTTTATTGACAGACATACCTGCCCTGTAATACCGGTAATCAATGCGACTTTATAAGGTCTTGTTTCTCTATTAGGTTCTACTGTTTTCGTAGCCATAACCACATGAAAACCAAAATCCAAATAGCGTCCAACACGATAAAAGTGAATTAACCTTGAAAGACTATTGTTGAATTTAATAAACAAAAATATTTCGTATCTTTAAACTGTTCCAAATATTTTAAGAAATGGCGTGAGTATGCACAAGTGATTGCTAATTTAAATTTTTGGTAGGCGACAAAGCACCTACAATGTGGAGCGCGTGCGCGGAAATTAAAAACAGCACGATCTCAACTACTATGCTCATGTAGAAGCTAAGCTCAAGGCTCAGTGGGCAAACGATCAGACAATATCCATCTAGCCTGAAATGATTAGTGGGATTTATAAGGCGCAAATACACCTTGCTAAACGTAAGAAATACTATGGGAGGTGGACTGGAAAACATTTATTTCGTGCAAAACGTCAAGGAATTGCCATATAGCCCAATACGCCGCCGCCAAATTTTGTCCTCTGTCATCTTTTCTCACCGTGAGCCAAATTGCTTGAATAGAGGAGGATCTGTTATAATCCCACGTAACGGCGGAGAACTGGATTAAACTGAATGCGACACGAGTAGCCGTAAACAGATCCTGATGTAGTGTGCTAGTGGGAATTAATAGGGCTCTTTCATGTAAAGAGACAACAAAGTGTTAGGCAAATGTGTCAGTATGTGATAATAGATCTGTATAGACTAAATTTTTAATTTCATTTTATGGCAAAACCTGTAATTGCTGACATCACTGCGCTCCACAAAACTAATAACGTCCAAGGGCTTTTGCGATAAGCTGATGTGTGGTATGGAGAGGGGGGAGTTTCCTGCACATATCTCTTAACAATTATGAAGAAAATGCAAAGAACACATAGGGAAAGACCATAGTTTTAGGTTGATCAACAAAGGGTGTTGTATCTATACAATTTGGGCAATTATTTCGAATTTTGGTGACGACTATGAACTAGCCAAAACGGGACTATTATTAAGGAAGGAAGTCAAGAATATATTAAACACACGTAATGTGTGACAATATTTCAGACTGCTACAAGTTACGTAAATGTAAATTATTATAGATAGCATACATCACATTAAACCAGACCTCTGAGTAATCATGTCGTCTGACCTCAATTACTTTAGCGTAGATCTCTGACAGGAAAATAATTTCAAATCTCACACATATGGATGATTTTATTATAGTCAAAGCCAACCTAAGCTTGATATGATTGCATTGTTTTGCTAGTGAAGTTTCAACGTCTAACTGCAGAAGAGTGACGTTCTCATTTTAAATCAATGTTTGCAAATGTCACTATGACTTTTTGGGGTGTTACGAATAATAACAATAGTCAACGAACCTGGCATACGTGGCAGTCCTAGTCGACTTCATTCTTATTAAAGAACGCTTTTGTAGTTCGCAATGTGTCTCGTTGTTATGTATTCGCCCTTTGGTCCCGTTAAGCACAACATAATTTTGTAACAGTGCTTCTAAGATATAATGCTTAAAGGCTTTTCAAAAGTATAAAGTACTAATGTATACCATTACATCGCTCGAAGGTTTCTTCGTGCCTTTAAAATTATTATGTGTAAAGGTAAATCTCCCACTCTACATGTATGTCAACAAAAATCTCTCACATAACCCATGTGTGACAATATAAGAAATGGCGAAGGAAGCTTCAAATCATTATGATCTTCAGTGGGTTAAAGTCACCGAACTCATCAATCGGAATCCAGAAATATATTTTGCTATTTCGACTTATTTACATTTGGTTTGTTCATATGTATACTTCCCCGGAAAGATTTACTACTCGTGCTAAGCGTTGATTTTTACTATGCCCTACTCACCAATATTCTTTCCTAACTTCTCTATATGATATATAAGAATACTACGTCGTCTTCTGGACTCCTTTTTCTCAGCCATTTGTTTAAACGTACTGGTATGGAAGCCAAGCATTTTAAAATTCTATGAAGTGAGGTTGGCTAAAAAAATGGGAGATTGGTCGTGTAATACAAAGATTTCTTGTTTCAAGTGGCTGTGACTTAGGGTTTTACTGTTTCTCTTATCAGTGTGTCAACCTCACGTTAAGAACCAAGCCACTTGCTGTCAATGTTACTTATAAATAGTCATCAACTAAGCCACTTTATTATGAATTAGAGGCTATGTAAAATGGCCGGCTGATATAAAATTGTGCACTGCGCCCGTATACATTGCAGGAGCCTTGATTTGCCACACATAGTCAGGCTATTTAGACTATAGTTAAT
Source organism: Dipylidium caninum (assembly GCA_017562135.1). Taxonomy (NCBI): domain Eukaryota; kingdom Metazoa; phylum Platyhelminthes; class Cestoda; order Cyclophyllidea; family Dipylidiidae; genus Dipylidium; species Dipylidium caninum. Next base: position 486,154 of record QEYB01000911.1, on the reverse strand, counting down.
TGTATCTTCAATCGCCGTCAGTATTTCATTATATCAGTATTACATTAATCTTAATATGCGCCGCTAAATTCAGCGTTAACATGACTGGGTAGTTATCCCGGCTCCGAACTTGGGCTACTTTCCTATTGGCGATTAAAACCGTCAACTTTTTGAATGCGTGTCTGCTACTAGACTGTAATGGTCGTGTTCTCTACTTCATAACACTTTTTAAGACGCCCAACTCTCTCTTCATGCGTAGTTTAGCCCCAGTTTTAGGTTGGATATGGATTTACGGCAGATTATTGCCTGGAAAAACATCCTTTGTGCCCTAAATCCCTTTCCTAAACCTGCCTCTTCAACAATTCGCATTCTTGCCGATTCTTATTAGTTACAGATTTGTATATTTACGGGATAGATTTTGAGGCACATCCTTCGTTATTTTTATATTTGAATTTTTTCAAGAGACTATAGGCAACTCCATATTTATGGATATATGCATTATTGGTCACTTTTATTGTCATTCTAGCATATTTAATTTAAAGATGAAACATTTCATTAGTAGTCCTACAATTACTCATCCTGGTGAATGTTTTTTCGTTGCTCTTTTAAGATGACGTGATGTACTATTTCACGGATTCTCCAACCGTGCTTACTGATTTGCCCAATGACCTCACCTGTTCCATTGCCTCAACCGATGATGGGAGATATGTTGCTGTTCTTGTAAACAATAATATCTTCTTCCATTGTCAAAAGGTACTCACTCTCAAACACTGACTTTCCAGTCACTAACCCTTCTCGGCAGGTATCGCCACAAACTTCAGAATGCCGAATCCGTTGGAGATTTAGTATTCATTGCTTGGAATAGTACTAGCGATATCCTTCTCCTTCGAGTAACTCCATTTTACACTAAATTATTTCATGCCAGACAGAATTGGGCTTTATTTGTCTCCTATACTTGTCATTTAAAGAAATAGATCCCCTAAACCATGAATAGTAGGTCAGATTTTCATAAACCTACTCATGTTTCCCCAAGTTCTTTCCAAATCAGTTTTGAAATCACCGTCAAATCCGTAAAATTTCTGCGGAAACTTGGTCAATTTATTTGGTAAGTGGGTATTTGGTAAAGGTTATAGCCATCATTCGAACAGCTGCATTCCAACATGTAATAAGATCATAGCTGGAGACAGGAACGGCCGTGTAATTTGCCTCAATTGGCTTGGAGAGATGTTGGAAAACGAGGGGTTTAATCTTCACAAAATATCTGTCCAACCGGAGGTTAGTAGCAGTGCAGGTAACATTTGTCTTTACTTAGCTACTTTAAATAGTTTCAAATAGAATTGATCCGCATGTGAATTGTCAGAATTTTTACTGGGCCCCCACGCTAAACGGATTTCTCGCTACTCTTACCAATGGCAGACTGCTCTTGATCATCCTCCCTCTGTCAAGATTGGACCCTAAGGTTTCTTCAAGTTTCTCTTCCCCCACATATTCCTTTTTTAGTATATTAAAGCGCTTTGGTTAACCTCTGTTGAAGAATTTTCCGCCATCTCCGTCAACAGCCGGTTTCGAGGCTTTGCTGTAGGAACTTCCAAGTAGGCGTGCTCTTAATGCGAAATCTTTTCTTTCTAGGGGTCAAATAATATCGTACCACTTGGAGGAAACATCTAGCATGCCCATCCTCCCACAGAAATTTAGTCTACCTGATCCCGTTAGATATGGTTTGTCATTTTCTTTCTTATGAAGTTAGTTCTGATTTTATTTGTACGCCTAGTAGTATTTAGCATAGAAGTCCGTTCTGATACTTTTGATTTTCCCTCATCAGAAAATAATTAATATACAATTGCTACTTAGCAATGATTGGTTTTACTGAATTGATTAATAGAACAATTCACAATAAAATCCACTTTGATCCAATTGCAGTGACGACAAAAATTACTTGAAACACAAATATAACTATTTTTTATTGCAAAAGCATTATTTTACTCTAACAAATGATGACTAAGTGTCACTGTAGGACGGGAAATTTGTCTCCTTATATTATTCTTGAACAGAGACTATACTGCGGATAAGTGGGATTGAATAAATCAGGAGAACTTCTTGATCATACAATAATCTTCCCCAATTTCTTCCATCAAGGTGTTGACAAAATGCCGCGGTCGGTGAAAGCAATGGCGTGGTCGCCAGACGGTTACTGTCTTGCCGTCGCATGGAGTCCTCAGGGTATGGCCCTTTGGAGTGTTTTTGGGTCATTGCTCTACTCTACTCTTCTTGATCAGACCGAAGTCACTCGATTCTTCGCTCCCCTTAACTTTGTGAGTTACTAACTTTAAGTTTTATCTTATTCATTTTGCTTGACGTGAATAAGGGATTGATTATTGTCCGCCCAGTAGCCAATGCCATTAACTTTCTTGTCTACGAAAACAGTGCTGGACTCTGAAGGGATTCCATCTCTGGACAGTGTCCAGCTTTGTTGATGATCCGGGTCGTCGTGCACGAGAGGAATGTTTGAATGCTTTCAGGGAGCGATTGTTACAAAGTTGCAATGCCCTACCTCAAACTCAGCGTCAAGTGGCTAAAAATCTGGCAAAAATGCGTTCAGATTTGCACCTTGACGAAGATACCAACGAATCTCAAGACGGTGATACTGGTAACCACCGAAACCGGAACTTTCTTATGGTTTTTCGATTGATTAAGTCAGCTCTTGCTTCCAATCCCATTGAGGTTTGTTTAAATACATATTTTTTTTTCTCTGTATAACTTCTTAAATAGGATTTTGCAGTAAACGTTTCTGAGTTTGGTATCTTTTTCGTGTCATATCACATTCTGCTTGACTCCAGACACTACGTAATGAACAGTTATCAAAATTAGAGTGATGCTTATTACCTTAACGTAAGGTATATTCGGACCCCTGGAGCAACAGAGTTCTAAAAAAAGTAAAATTTGTTTTTCAAAGTGCGCCTTGGGCAGTCGGATACCCAAGGTTATTAACTGCTGCGAATCATTCTCTCCACTTGAGGTTATTAAAGTTCTGTAGGCGGTAATTTTAAACTAATGTCTAGTTTTAGATGCCTAATCCTCTGATTTTGATTGAACCACTTTGTCAAATATTTATTCTGTTTCTCTATTTGCGTCTGACAAATCTTTTAGAACTATCGGAAATGCCTCCTTATTTACACGAAGTAACCATGTAAACATCAACTAAGTAGTCAATTAGTCCTCCCAGTTGCTTGAAGTTCGTCGATTCTATCTCTTGGACTCGCGTTTATTCTTAGCCATCAAATGGCTTAGTACTATTATCACCTAACCGATGGAATCGTATATGTCCATGTGACGAAAAGCACAAGTTACTCCTAAGTACTGTTTTTAGCTAAATCATTATTAATTATTGACTCGTTTTAGGGTTAGATGATAAGTATAATACTTTTGCGTATTCAGGACAATCACCTGCATCTACTTCTCTGCACCCCAGAAGCTGTTTTGGTTGCAGTTCGGCGATACCTTCACTCTCGACAAAGTATGTTGCACGTTCCTCTGCCTCCGGAGTACATTCGACCAAATTTCCCACTCAAGGTATGCTCTCGCCTTATTTTTGACTAATGTGTTCGACATAAGCATTAACATAGCCATTACAGTATCACCAACTACTATATGCGTGCTAGGATTTAATTGTGCTCCCTTTTACCTTCGTACACCACATACTTGCAGTTGATATTGCCTGCTTTATGCCCAAAACCTTTATAACTTTATTTATACAATAAGGTTACTCTAATTGCTGGTGATTTGCTTATTACTGGCCTTCATTTACGTCTAATATGCGGAACGATCTAGGATAGTCGACAGTTCCCGTTAGTTCACTCAGATTAGATTATTTTTTTCTTTCTGTTTGTTTATTCCTGTGTAAATGACATTTTTATCTGAATTGGTCGTTGCAAGCGCGTACAACACTGTGCATTCCGTAAAACACTAAGACTATGTGTGCCGATTTTTGTGCGAACTTTTAAGGTTAGCTCCCTTGTATGTGTCTAAAAAACGCGTTTGACCAGCATACTTACCTGATGATCATCTGGAAAATAATTTGGGTTATAAAGCAGGGGCTAATTCTTGCGGTTTCAGTAAAGTATCACCACTCTAAAATAAAGATCATCGACTGGAATTTCAATTACCTTGAACACTTTTTAGCTTTACTAGGGATAACAGATGAGATATGCTATCATCGAGCTTCGTTGTTAGAGGTTTGCATTTGGGAGAAAAGCAATAATACTTGTACAAGGACAATTAACCAACAATACTCAACTGACTTTAATTAGTAATTTCAGTTTAATTCATGCGAATTATACAAGTACGAGCATACACTTAAAGAAAAGTTGAGTAAATATTTTCAGGGGAAATTTTTGTAATCTTCCGACAATGTTCACCAATAACTTTACTTCCAAGTGCAATAAATCTGATCTGCAGAGACTTTCGTTGGGAGGTGCGGATATTACAAACAGTCGAATCAGAGATTTTTTACGTGGCTGTAACGGTGATGTGCCATCCAAAATTTATCACAGTCCCCCCTTACCTCGTCTCCCGTTATCCTCAATGGTGCTGAAACACATTTCCCTTCCTCAGAACCATAAGTCACCATGCAGTATTCATATAAACATTTTGCTTTATTTCGAAAACATCTACGAAAGTTCATTTACTCTACCTACATTCGTTAATTACACATGAGAAACGTAAAATGAGATCTCAACTGACCCTTGACAAATCAGTCACAAATTATACATAAGAATACAGAAAAATTTTCATTTCTCCGTAGTTTGCGGCTCTAAATAAACAAGGAAATCAAATGATTGTCGCGGGCTCCCGAGGCTTTGCCGTCTGCTCTCTCGCGTCTCTGCATTGGCGTCTTTTTGGCAACATCACTCAGGTAAAGAGTTCTGGCGTCCTCCTTTATTAGCAGATCTTCATGGGTGCAACGCATCACCACTTCTTTCCTTACCACTTAACGAGATTGATCTATTCACTATTTTATTACTTATTCCTTGACATCTTTATCTATTTCCATTCAATTTTCCATTGCTACTTTTAAGAGAAGCAGCTTCTTTTGACATTAACTTTTTGTATTCGTTCATTCTCAGGATAGCAACTGGTGTTGTTTATTATCTGTATATTTTTTAAACTAATTCTGTTGAAATGTTTTATATTTGAAACCACTGAGATTGTAGAAATTCTCTATGCGGTGTGCATGTGGTCAATTCTTACGTAGGATCTCCAGCTTAATACTACTTTAAGTAAGGTTATTTAAGATAATCTTTCACTCTAACAGTTTCTGTTAGTTTACGGGCCACAATAATTCATTCAAAGTTATTATTTTTAAGCCTGGTAGACTTCTTTTTGAGCTGATTAAAAACTTAAACGGTGAAAAGTGAAGAATGCCTCATCAGAAGTTAGATATTGAAGAACTTTTTTTTTCCAACACAGAAAAGGCAATAGTCAACCTAATTGAGACTTGTGTGTAAACATATTTTTGCAATTACCCTTATTATACATCTGTCCCTTTTCCACTTTTTCTGCAACTACTTGAAGCTTGCCTTGAGTCAGTCCTCACGTTTTCCGCTCTTTCGATTTCGACGTTTTATTGGAGTTTGTTTGGCTAAAAACTAAAAGGTGTTTTTTATTTGCGCCATAGATGGATTTTTTAACATTTATCGCTTTTGGCAATAGGAAAGCAAAACGATTTCCCTTGAAAATGTTATACGAATTCATGGACAGTGTCATTGCCGAAATGTAACATTGGAAAGAAAAACCTTATTAGCTAAGATCTGTGCATCTGCTTTTGAAATAAAAGTTGGACAGTTATCGCAAATGATGAAGGTCCATTAGAGTTTGACCCTATGAATACTTAAGAGTAAGAGGTTAATTAATTTTACTTATCCTTTGATTGTGTTATTTTAGGAGCGGGCGTTTGAGGTCCATGCAGGTCTGGCTTGGTGGGGACGCTTTATGTGCTTCTGTGCTTTTAACTATGCTGCGAATCACTGTGAGGTTTGTATGGACCTTCACTCATATTTTGATTTTTTTTCCATTAAACCATTTCATTTTCCTCCTGTTCTAATAGATTCGGTGCTATCCCAGCACAGAGAAATTGGATGACCGTTTTTCTTCCATCCTGGCCCTGGATAGCTCCATCCGTCCTCTCGTGCTAGATGTTGTGGGCGATCGTCTAGTTATATTCTCTACTGACAGTCACTATCGGTCATTTAACCTCTCCATCGGATTCAAACCACATGGTATTCTATTGAAATAACCTACCTAGGCGAATATCGACAAATTTATACTCAGTTTTTATCAAACTGCTCTTGTTCAAGAAGAAATTAGGAAGAGGTCGTTAAAATCTTGGGTTATTTGCCAACATAAGCCTGGTCATAATCCTGTCTGGGTAACATTCATCACCTTGACGCCCTTAAGGTATACCGGCAATATGCTTTATAGCTTGGAAATTTTCATTTCGGGCCCATTAAGTAACATGTAGATCATCATGCTGGTAGTAGTTATGGGTAACTATAGATAACCGACCATTATTCATTGCAGATGGTGAAACTCAATGGGAGAAGTCTTGGGTTATTTCTTATTCAAGTTTATACAATGCCCCGATTCAACTTAGGTTGACAGTTTTTCTCTTAGTTCTCGAGAAATTTAATTTGATACTGTTCTTACTGAGTTAAAATTGATTGTCAGTCTTATTTTGAGAAACATTTCGGCAATTGGCTCTTTGTTTATAGTCTGTTACAAAAATTCTGATTCCGGAGATGTTTTGCCTTTCTCACACGCTTGTGTTAAACGTTTTCTCATTGTTATTTGGAGCGAACTAGTATTACGAGTATATCAATGAACTCATACTGTTTACTTATCTACGGTTCAAATAACTTGAATGAGGTATGTGTGTTTTCTGCTTAAATGTTTGTACTCCCCCTCTTCACTGAGAGTTTCCCATCTTGGCGAAGTCTGAAAACTCGTCCGTATTTATCAATTAAATTTTTTACCCAGTTGAAATCTACCTAAGTCCTTTTTTTCCTGTACAGAAGTCGTACTGACGCCTCAATCAACCTTCAACTTCACTATGTTTTTTCCCCATGCCGTCTGTCTCACTCGGATATTTCCCTTCGATTTGAACTCTCATTCATCCAGTGGACACGTCCCATTGACTCGTGGTATGTTTTTTTATTATTCATTCAACTGTTAAGTATCAAAGAAAATTGTTCTTTTTACAAGTGAGCAATTTGTATCTCATTTACTATGTCCTTGGTTATGTTTAATATTTCATTGTGTAACATCTATTCTTAAATCACTAGTAAGATGTAAGTTTGTAAATGACTTTGCCGCGTCTCATCGTTATGATTCTGTAAATTTCTCACTTTTTTCTGGCGTTCACTGATTCCTAAATTCACATTACGTCCAATATTTCTTTTTTATTTCTCTACGTCTGACTATGTCTTAATTTTCACGTTTATCCTTCCTGCCAGAAAATATTGTAATTCCAGTTTCAACTATGCATTTATAGGTGACATTTTATGTATTAATTAACCTTTACCTCGCTGACTTGTCGCATTTGTTGAACTCTCGGGCTATCTGTTCAATTCATAAAAATTTGTTCAAAACTGGTTATTTTCATCCAATTCTTTCTTATTTTTTGTCACTTCTTAGACGATGGGTATTCGCCGGTAAAGAGCATAGAATGGGACGGTAGCACCCTCCTCGCCACGTATGCGGGAAACCTCCTCCTCCTTCCTAACCTCTGCTCATCTTCACTGGCAGGACTTCAGAATAGCTCTGACAACCCACCCACTGCTGACTTATCCGGTTTCTTTGGGAGGGTAGACGCCAACGTGCGAAAATATGTGAGATATTCATCTGCTATTATATCCATTCCCTTTATGGTATTTTGCCTTTTTACCAAGACAATGCTTTTAGTGGAGAAGTTAAACTTTACAATCTGTTACATGTAATGTCTTCGATTTGGCGTACCAAGGTATAATTAATACGGCAATTTTTGATTCATGGTCGGTATTCTTTTTAAGTACTTTTGTCATTAATCGGTCTTGTGGAGAATTACGAAGGTAAAACAATGGATTTCATCTTGGTATTTGTTTTATTTAGCGTTCTGATGAACTTTATGTTTTTTTTCTTCTTTTCCAACGTCAACAAATCGTTCATAAATCATGTTATTACGGCCGGAAGTCTAATAGTTTAATTCTCCCACTCAAAACTTATTTTCGCTCGTTATGTTTGAACACTTGTCTCAGACCCTGCGTGAAACGACTTATTTTGATATCCTGTTCTGTGGCCAAGTAATTGGCCTTCTTGGTATTATGGACTGTAAAGTTTGTCTTCGGTGCCCGCATGGCTACCCTTCCATTCATACTCTGGTGTGCTTCTCCTGATGAGCAGCCCATCAGAAAAGTGGGGAATTTGCTGGTTTCCTAACAGATCGTCGCAAATAGTTTAGAGCAGTTGATACGTCTTGGCATTACTTTTTCGTACGGCGGGACATTAATAAATCAACAGGAATTGTTCAAGTAATTTCGGCTCCGTTGTTCTAAAAAATGACTATTTCATGATTTTTACGATTTCTTCATATCGTTTTGAAATCTTTCTGTGTGATTTTCGAATACATCAAAATAGTAGGCGCCAGTGCATAATCGGAATAATTTCAAAATATATCACTTGATCGGGCCAGAAGTAAACTTTAGGAGCTACCTGGAGGTGGAAGTGATGGAATAATCGCCATTGAAATTAATTTACCAATTTCGTCAGTCTGGAAACAAAGACGATGTTTTACGATGTGAAATGAGTTATTGCAGTCCATTGCTGAAGTAGTTCAACTGATTATTTTGTAGTTTAAACTTCGGTATTTTTGTCACATTAGAGCGTACGGTTCATTTACTTTGCAGAGAGACACTTTCAGCCCAACTCTTATCGCTTCTCGGGTTGAGTTGCTGTGGGCGCCCGCAACAAGTTCACCCTCATCATCAATTTTACCAAGGTCTGTTGGACTCGGCAATTTCAGTGATAGTGATGGGGATGAAAAAGATGTTGATGTTTGTGACAACGAATCAAAGAGTCCTCAAGTGGAGGGATTCCATGGATTTCACGTCCCCACTCTTCCGCTCTTCCTCAGCAACTCGATTTGGCTTTTCTGTGGCGCAGATGGCATGCGCATCTGGCTACCTCTGGAAACCTCTTCGGTGCGGCGGTCTACTGGGAGTATGCCTGAGATTCCGCTCTCCCCAGGCCTGGATAAGAAATCCCTTAGTTTATGTTTTCCCCTCACTACTGCCATGAAGACCTCGCGACGTGTCATGATATCTCTGGGGCTAGATGGACTCTCGTACCCTTTGGGTAAGCTGCTTTTTCATTTATTTAATGAGCTTTGCGTGGTGAGGGCGATTTATCCCGTAATTTCCTTTAAAATTTCCACTTAATCCAATTTTTTGAAATTTAATTTTTCTGTTATCTCTCCAGCCACACTCGTCACGCGGTTTTGGCTCAATACACTTCTGAAACCTAAATTGTTAAACTAGTTTATTGGCTTTGTTTTTTCCATGGGTTACATCGTCTGATTCACAAATTATCCCTTAGTAAGCCAGGTATCACCCCACTTCCAGTTTTAAGTAGTTTTTGCGGAGTTATAGGAAGACTTCGTGTAATCCTGAAGCTTGAATCCGAGAACTTCTATGAATTTACTTCTTATACGGAAAAAAATTATTGTCGAATGAAGACAATCATAAATTTACTATTTCTTTGGCATGGCTAGCTGGCACTTCAATTTGGCACGTTTTCTGAACACTCCTTTACTTCCTGCTAAACAATCCTTATGGCTGTCTTCCTCTAACACCGTATCTTTTTGCCTTAGCAACTTGCTCCATGACGATTATTATCTGCATATATCAGAATAATTCTTCCTTTAATTCGAATTCCGGTCTTTTGGGCGTTTTACTGGCAATGTATTTTATCCCAAACGGTGTTCAAAATGCTCTTTACTCTCATGCTCATTTTCTTTTATGTAGTTTATTCCTCTGTAGCCATTTTCATAGACAAAGCCGTTCTCGTGACAGTTCAGAGCGACTACATCCGCATGGAACGCTCCTACTCAGACGTTCTTTCTGATCCTTGTATTCAAATGCCCTGCTGTTGTGTCAGCCTTAAGGTAACCTTTGGTTTGAGTTAAAATCAAGTTCTTGAATGGCCTAAAGTTGTTTGCCACTAATTCGTCAGGTGTTCTGATTGTTTTATATTACCATTATGCTTCACTTCCACGATTTGACGTTTAAAGCTGATTTTACTTGCAGACCAACTTATTCCTTCCAAATCTACTGAAAGATTTGTTGTTTAAAAAGTAAGCTATATTACCGCTTTCTTGTTTTCGACAATAAGATATCCAAAGTACCTCATTTTAATATCCCCGATTGTGGGGTTTATTGTGATTTCAAATTTCCTCGTGAGTTGCTTCTAGAATTTTTAAGGAAAACTTGACCGGTAGCGCGACCAGTTTGACAATAAATAATAGACAATAAATAATAGATTATCAAGACTGTGTTTATTGTCGTTCGTTCAATCTCTGTCGCGGTGGCTTGAGGATTGATGTAGCTCTAGAACATCTCCTGCTACACCTAATTCCTCCTTTTCATTTTCTTATTGACGTTACTATCAGCGTGGAACGACCTAGCACTTTCTGTATTATGTCTTATTCGACATGCCGACTAGAAGCGGTTTTTTTTCTTTCCTCCCTTATAACAAATCTTCGAACCCTGCTCCGGTCCGTTTCGCGTGGTTTCCCGATTTTCTTTAATAGTTTTAATTTTCTGAATTTTTAGCCTATCAGATATAGCATATGACCTTGCCTCCGCCTACCAGAGGCTGCCCTACTTCCAACATATTCTTGAATTACTTCTTCATGAGATTCTGGAGGAAGAGGCAACTTCTAAATCTCCTATTCCAGGTCAGTTTCTCATGGTCCACTGGATCAATTCAGGTTATCTTCTTACCCTTGCTATTACACTACAATCAATTTCTTATTCTGCCTATTCTTGTTTTACCCGTTCATGTATTTTTTTAATAAGTACCTAATGCTTCGAACGTTGGTAGTTAGCAATTTCCTTGACTAATCTATTGAGTCTGGTTTCTGCTTGATGTTTGACCAAAATTTCAATAAATGATATTGAAATGTCTAGCCTTGTCTTGATTACAATACCATTAACTAACTATTCTTTATGGAACGTTCCTTGAGTAAAATTACTCCCTATTATAAGATTGCTTTATTTTAAACACCTACTCTGCTCCGTACTTTCGCGATTTATTGAGTGAATGTTCATATCCTAATGAATGGGAGAGTGAAGGTATTTCATTTCTCTGATCATTTTTAATTCCGTAAAAATGTCACTTGATTCCACTAAAAATTAAACCTTCGTTCTTTCAAAATCACCCGAATCCTCACTTTGACCTGATGGTTGGGAGTGCTCTGTTTTCTAATGACTTTAGCTGCCATAGTGGGTTTCGGGATACTATCAGTTCTCTAACTCAAAAAGTGAGGGCAATTGTTTCTGCGCTATCTTTCTTAGATCCTCTACTACCCCAAGCTACAGCTTTTATCGAGCAATTTCCACACTTCCTTGACGTGGTTGTTCAGTGCACTCGTAAGACTGAGGTTACTTGGTGGCGTCACCTCTCTGCGCCCTCGGCCGACGTCCGAAAGACATCTTTGATCACGCTATTTCACTAGACCAATTGGACACTGCAGCCTCTTGTTTGGTCATCCTTCAAAACTCCGAGAAACAGGATACATGCAAACAGGTGGGCATTCTTCTTTTCTCTTAGGTTTTCGACGAATAGTTATCGAATGAAGCTTCAGATTCATGTAATGAGGAACCTAATGCCTCTATCGAAGTAATATATGACATTTTAGACAGTATTTGGACGTTGACTGTGACGTGTTTATTAGTAACGCTACACCGTATGTCGAAGCATAGTTTTATCGTGAGGGGATAAAAGTACGTTGAAGGTTAAAAGTAAGATGTCGTAAGTAATTCTTATGCGGCAATAGTTTCGCGAACCCTTAGCCCTTCTCGGACACATAAACCATTTTTTCTATGTCCATTTAAAAATGGTTGCTTGTTATGCACAAATTGTTAAGTTTTTTCCTCTCCTTGATTTTTAAAATAATTGTAGTGTGGTTAATTTGAAGAACTCGCGGCATCAATCGACTGCATGCCACCTATAGGATGTCAGAAATTGTAAATTTTAAAGCATAGGGACCCCGGATAAAATCTCTCCTTTAATACTTAATAGGCGCTTTAATCACAAGTCCCCTTTCAGCTTTTACTCGAGTCTCTATATTCGTTTTTACATTTTTTTCAGTGTGCTTTACTCCTCCTCGCAAAGGTCATTAAGGAATCTCAATGGCATTATGTTGGTGATCTTATACGATTCCTCAAGGCTACAAGTGAGTCTACTTTGGGTTATACAACCACTTGTGCATCGTAAAAATGCATAGATAATTAATTTCCAACAATAATTGCTTCTAAATCAGCTCATACAATTGGGTAGTTCGATGAAATTAAAAACTAATACGTCTGTCTGCTTGAACACTTCTACTTCAAAATATAACTGTGAATGGTTGTGTAGAATCCAGATTAGCATTCCAACAGTCGGCTTGATTTGTGGACAGCACAAATGCCATCTAAATAGTCATTTTGTAGCCAGGAATTTCCGGTAAAAACAGCTCAGATCCTTGTTTTTATGCCCATCATCATAGGTAAAGTGCAGGCGGAAGGAACCCTTTACGCCTGCATTGTGTAAAAATTACTAAGGTGCCGATCTGTAGATCTGTTGATGAAATTCAATTAGCATAGCAAGCCAAAAACGTTTATTTGTGAAGACTACGCGACGACTGTCTTAAAAATGACATTCCGAAAATAGTAAGTGAATTTGTGAAAGAAATTAGCGTATCAAAATTGTTTTAAATAGTTTCGCTTTCTACCCGCAGCCCTTTCCGAGCATTCACCCAATGTAGTAAATGAAGTGGACGATTTCATAGAAAATATCAAGTGTCGATTTTTGCGCGAGGGTTCATGGAAGTCTCTGGAAGAAATCTTCGCCAACCTCGCGCCCCACTCTCCTCACGAATCCTTTCCCAATACATCAGAGAACGGCTTCTTGGATTCGGCAGAGACTTTCAATTCCTCTCTTCCCCAATGGCTTCTAACTAATCGGTTTGTTCCTTTAGTCCATGCACGTCGATCGCAAATGAGCTCGTGTTTTTTTTTGTTCGAGTTTTTTTTTTATTTTTCATGCCAGCGCGTATGTCATGGATGTGGATGACTGGCCACGGTGTTTGCTTCGTCTTCACGCCGATTTTGGTTGGTTTCTGCCCTTAGGAGGTCAAAAAGATGGTACATTTTTATGCCCACGAAAACAACCCGGCTTTGCTCGAGCAGTCAATGGTGCGGAATCGGAGTTCCCTGCTAACTTGGAGATCTCATCGCCCGCTTTGTGAGTGGATGGATGTACTAAAATATTGGGAATATTCGCAATAACAATGCTTTGGGGAGCTTACGTCATTTGAACAAGTATATGACAGTTTATTCTGTACTTGAATAAAGATTTCCCGAAATGCCGCTCGCGACAAATTATATCTCACCATGGAATTACTGCTCTTATTTGACTTGCTTTTATTTGTATTGGTCATTTAACATTACCCCCGGGGAAGAGATTTTTCGACACTTTTGAATGATTGAAATTGTTAGAAGGACGTTCCTGGTGAATTTGACAATGTCGTTAATTTGCTCTTCGATCGTTTCTACTCTTTTTTCATGTCACTTGTGTTTAATTTCACTTTATTTTTTATGACAGGAATTTTAACTCAGCCGAGGAAACTCCCACTTTTGATCAGGCACTGCGGACACATCAACAAATCCAATTGCTTCAAACTCACCTGTTTTTAGTGATTAGCGAGCTCAACTCCTCTGTTCTCCCAGCGTCATTTGGCCCCTCGGAAGAGGCTCTATTTTGCTGGACGCTCCTCGTGGCCATCCTGCTGTTGGACAAACAGGCCGTCATCAAAGTCTTCTCCCTTTTGCCTCCTAAAAGTGCTGAGGTGGTCTCTTCGTCGTTGTCGCCGCCACCGCAACTTCTGCTCCGCATTTTACACGGTCTTGAAACCCTAGAATGCTTGGTTTCGGCTAATCCGCAGGCTACTCCTGAGTACTTCAACTTTTTCGCAGAGCTGAAACCAATTATTCAGTGTGTTTCTAGTTGTTTTTAATGGCCATAAGTTTTGTTTCATTTGAGCAATTCCGTCTTTATAGAGCTATAAAAAGTGGTTGACTTTGTGCGTAGTAAAAATCGATGTTTTATTCGGTAAAGCACAATAACCTTGTGATTTTACTATTATTCATGCAGCGAAATGGACAAGTTTTATCCCACAGGCTAGTCATGTCACTTAGCTATTTGCCTTCTGTTGAATGTCTCCGAAATCGGCACTCTCTTATGGACAGTGAATTTGGCGTCTTTTTAAAATTTTATCGGTGATTTATTTGGACGTGAACTTTTTTATGAACTTGTATTTTGTAACTCTTTTGCAGTAAAAGCCTTCACCCGTTTATGGAACCAAAGAAATCTCTGACAGTGGAAAAAAAGCTAATTAGGGGAACGTCAATTCCTGAACACGACGATTCAGAACCAAATCTGGTAACTCCTGGCATTTGAGTTCTGCGTCAGTACAGCTTGAATGCCCTGACATGTTTTTTGTTTTAGGCGAAGAGATTTTCTGTTTCGAGAAGGACTGCAGAGAGACAAGCAGCGATGCCGACTTTACTTTATTCGTCCATGCAAACGCTGAAGACTCAAGATTATGTAGCCGGGGACTTTGAATCCGCGGCTGACGACCATCTTGTTAATCCTGCATCAATTAACGAGAGATCAGGCTCTTCTTGTACGATCTTTTAACCCTGTTGGCAATCCAACTTGCTGTGATTTTTTAATACTTTGTAACATTTGCTGAGTTCAAAAGATACGGATGATCTGTGGTTAGGGACTTTTCGGTGGTTGTACTCATGGTCATTGGGCCGTCCCTTGTCATGGGTGTCTTTGAGTTTACGGCCTCTTAATTATTTGAGGGGAGGATTTCGGGCGTTTTTTGTAATTTGTGTCCGTTGGGCATATTTATATGTGCGGATCGTAGCTCAATTGGGATTACTCGGACTCGAATTTCTCACAGCAGCCAATAACTGGGCTTAGTTAAGTCAAGGCGTAATCATTGAACCCAACAACTGAGGTCCTAATGTGTGTATTTGTTCGGCAGAAGTGCGGTATCTTATTCTCGAAGTGACGGTGCGCAAAGTAGGTCGATGTGGACCGTCTCCTGCACTGGTACATTGCGGCATAAAAGGCAAGGAAAATTTAGTGGTTATGACAAGGTTGCTGGTGATTTATATTTTTGAATTAGTCTAATTTCGCGCGTATGTGTTGTTCTACGTTAAAAATTGTTTTCGTCACTGTGTTGGAGCAACTGACAATGGCAAGCAAATGTTATCAACGTAAAAATTATTTTCAGTTTAAAACCAAATGTTACAGTTATTTTACTACCTACATTCAAAAACAAAAATGTTTTTATAGCCTAGTGGTTTGATGCCGCCTAATTATTGGCGCTTCGACGCACACTTGTACGACGGTGTGGACTGGTACGAATGGCTTTAGCTTTTTCGAAGTGCGTTCTCCTATATGTAGCATAAATGAAATTAGAGCTGTCATCAAAGTAGGCGCTTTGGGAGGCGCAATCTACTACAGTATATCCAAAGGAGTATGGAGTTCTTCTTCTGAGAGCGCCGAAGCCTATGAAGATCTCAAGACATATTTGGTTCCCCAAGTATCTGAAGCTGTACAAAAGGCATGCAGCAAATTCTGATTATTAGCTAACTTTTTTCAGCTTCCCTACGAAGCTTGTCTCAAGTGGAATGAATGCGTGAAGTCGTCATTTTCTCGTCTGGGATCTATCTCTTCCGATGGAGTCTCTGCATCAGTTGATAAAGCCTTAAAAAAAACTGGGCTTCGAAGTGACTAATTGTCTGTATTATTTTGTATTATAGATCACGTAGATGAGACAGTAGTGTTGTTTTCAACTGCCACCTTTTTTTCGAACACGTCAATAGTCTTTCCTTTGTTTGTAGAATGTCCGGAGTTAGTGTGTTGCGCTTCCTCCTAGCTTGCGGTAAAATTAAGGTACGTAGATTGCACCGATATTCTATGTAATCTAAAGTGGCCTGGTTTAATTAGAAATGTAAAAATCGTCATTGTGTGGAGAGCGCCTTGTTTCGTTATATGCAATGGGCTTTGTAATCAGCTTAATAGATCTTATTCCAGTTTTGGAGCATGATTAATAGTGTGTCGAATTGGCAAGGTTAAGTTGGGAGTTGGAGCACTGGTATCTGATGAAGTGGTATTGGGAAGATCTTATCTCATTCGGTAGAATCCAGCTGTTTAATTCTCAACGCGTGCGTGTACTATGATATTTAAGTTGATATTTAAGTTGCCGATGTGAAGAAGTGCAGATCACACAGATCCTGAAGATGGAAGTGGCGAATTGTGCGATCTACCGGCCTATCCTTCGACTGTTACTGGCCTTTTGTGGAAAGATTTTGAGTCTATTCGTTTCACCGGTAGTTTTAGAGGGACGGCGGGAGAGGTGGGTCGTCTGTCTCAATTTACCAGTCTTCGAACGATTTCATTAAGTTCGCGGCTGTGTTTCGTTTGTCAAAGCTGAAGTCGTGTTTGCTTTCCCCGTCCCAAACAGACTTGATACTATTACTTTCGGACCTCGCGGTATATGAGATTCAAAGGGTTTTTCAGCAAAATGGGCAATTTCTTGTTATATACGTGTGGTCTTGAAGTGAGCGTGGGGCTTCGGCGACTAATCGTGATGTGTGCTAACAGACTGCTTCGTAATGCCAAATGTGCATAACTTGAATTCTTTTCTCTCTCCCTATTCTCGCAATAATCTGGCCAGCGGACGGTGCGTACGGGTTGGACGCTCCACGGGGTAGAGGAGCCGGAGAGCGTAGCCGAACATATGTACCGTATGGCCCTCAGCTCCACTCTCCTGCCGTCAACAGAAGGTTTCAACCGAGACAAGTAATCCACTAGCGTTCGTTTTCTCACTCCTCATTTTCTCCACTCTCTCGCTCTATTTCGCTAAGCTGTGGGATACTTTGATATCTTGTGGTATTCGACGACCATAAAGTGTTGGATGTGTTGGTCGTAGCATATGCCGTCACTCACTACATTCTTTTCGGTCTTTCCACTTGCTCGTTCCCTTTGTAGTTACCACCCCGCCTCTTCGATGCCCGGCTCAAGTAAATACCGATAAATCGGTGGTCTTTATTTGTCAAAGGTAGTAGAATAAATTAAAATGCAATTTTTTGACTTGCCACTTATTTTGGTACCCATTCTATTATTTGAATTGTAACAATTTGCCACCATTCGTTTTCGTTAATTTAATTTCTCATGTAATATACTACAGTTTAACCATACCTCTGCATTGTCTCCCTGAAATGCGTAGCACTGGTGACCAGAGGATGAATTCTATTATTTGTGTTAGGCTAAAATGTGTTGTCATTGATGATTCTACTTTAAAGACAGTTGAAATGGCTGCTATTCTATTTAATGCGTAGTACTTCGATGCGACATCTTCACAGCCTATTAATTTCATGGGAAGTAGCTCTGAATCCGGGATAGCGCGCTCTTATTAAATTCGGTCTGACAAAAACTCTGCCTATAAATTTTTGCACACTTTTGTGCTTATGTGATAGAGAATCAGACCATATTCTTTCATCCACTTAAGCTTAGGCAGTACTTTTGGTTAAAAGATTAATTCCTTCTTTTAAATGTAGATTTTCTGTTAACCAGTCAAAGTCCACTTTGACTCTGGTGTACATGTACATATCTTCCGGTGTGATTTAGATGTTACCGGAAATCTCCATTCCTCACTGTGAAAGGCTCCTTTTCTCCGCTTCTTATCCTGTTTTCTACTAAATTTTGTTCTTACCACAGGTAGGGAAATGGGTTTGAAAATTCCCCCGTGATTCTCATTCAGTTAAGAAATTCTCCCCTTCAAAACTTCACAAAGGTCAATAATTGGTATGTGTTCTCTTAGGTGTTGGGTGGTTAAAAACCTAGAGGCATGCCCTAATGACTTCGAACGTCGACCGATTCAGCGACCCTATCCTCCTTCGGGACCTGTTTGACCTATTCCATTTCAATTTTTTTCCCATGGTAAGGTACCGCTTCCCATGAATTTGGCTGTGCTGGGGTATTTGGAGCTTTTCACAATGTGCAGTGTTACTGTAGACACTTGGACTCGTGGCTTCTGTTATGTCTCTTAAAGAATTTCGTTGAATTGAGTCCACTTATCTACATTCATGAATGTGGGCCGAAGGTACACGCAAGTCCATAGGGTATATGTCAAATAAGTATCTGCTTTTCAGGACGCCCGTAACCGTTTTCACTATCCAACAAATAATTTTATTCTATGCTGAAACAAACACTTGTTGCTATTTATACAAACGATCTGAATTTTGTTATTTGACACTCTCAGTTAAACACAGATGTAGATCCACTCATCGGTTAAATTAAATCCACTGTTTTTAATCGGTACCGTGTCAAACAACCGGAGGCCACCACGCCCAAGTACTGTGCGTTCTCCATGACCTTAACTATCAGCTTCCTTCAGTTAGTTTGCATTACATTGCGGGCAGTCAAAAACAAAATTACTTCTGTTTATCATTTACCGTCCGAAATGCACTTAACAGCTGTAAAGATGAGATAACGGTAACTAATCTTACTGATACATTGCATTCCTAGATTAATAATCGAACGAAAGTATTGTAGTGTTTCACCGGGAAAACGTTTTTCACGTCTTAATCACACTGCTCCTTGGAGTAAGTTAATTAACATCCGTCGTGTATGCTCCAGTAGGTAGCATGTAATTCAGCTGAATGGGATTGCTGTTGGATCAAGAGGTTCCAGGCTTTCCCCACAATCTGTTTTGTCTTTACGATTCTCCAATGTTGACGCCTTGTTTTCGCGATAGGGTAATGAAGATGGCCATCGTTCACGACCTAGCCGAATGTGTAGTTGGCGATATCACTCCTTTCTGTGGTATCTCCAAGGAGGAGAAATATGCGCTAGAGGAAGTAAGTTCATTTCGAAGAGTATAAATCGCCTCCTTAAGTTCAATCAGTAACTAGGAATATATCTTATTACGGCTAGTCTTTAACCAGCTCCCAATTTTTTTCATGTCCAAAATTCTTACTCTCGACGTCTTTTGGTCGTCACGGCAAAACTGGCTTTTTACCTATTGTCTCTCACGATCTTGCCGGCTTTAACCATTGTGCACTTGTCCATCTTTACGAATAGATTCGAACATTGCAGTTTATCATCATATTTCATTAAGATAAATCACGAAATCGCGTGCTACCTTGTGTCTCCTCACTCCACTGTTTATGTTTTCTAAGGCCGCCCTCAGTGATCTGTGTAGCAAACTGCCCGAGGAAATCGGTAGCGAACTGTTCAACTTGTGGAAGGTAGGCTGATTTAAATACCTGGTCCTAGTGATATGCTACTTTGAAAAGCTAGAGCAGAAAAGCTATAAATATTGTTTGTCAAAGTTATCCCAGAAATGAACTCCAACTGGCATCTCGGTTGAGTCCCTTTGTGCCCAATGCTAGAAGTCCATAATGAAAAAAAGCTGGATCTTATTAACTTTTTAAACCATTTTGTTAAGTGTTGTATCAACTGCCAATTAAAAGAACATAAAGCTTGTTGGTATTTTAACTCAATGAAAAGCGATCGTAATAGTGTTTATCTCCACTCTGCTTGGAGCGCTTAAGCGGCATCATGCACTACCATTATATCTGTGGTGGAGAATGCAAATAATTGTAAGTTCTTTCAACTTGTATACTGGTTTCCATTTTACACGTCACTCCATAGGAATATGAGTCTCAGGAGACACCGGAATCGGTGGTGTGCAAAGACCTGGACAAGTTTGAGATGATATTACAGGCCTACGAGTACGAAGTGGAGGCGAAGAAACCGAGTTGGCTGGAGCAGTTCTTTGTCAACACCGAGGATGTTTTCACTTCCCTCTGCGTTCGCGAGTGGGTCGCCGCGTTGCGCCAACTTCGCTCTGCCTCCACCTCCGACGAGTGATGCCACTTAAACTTTCATAACCCCGGTGCAGCGCCTGGCATTGTTGTTGTATACTCGAAAGATCCTGTTTGAGGCGTCACTGACTGTATTCTTTTGTATTATAAATCACATGGATGAGGGAGTAGTGTTGTTCTACAACTGTCACTTTTTTGGAATACTTCATTAGTCTTCCCTTTGCTTGTAGAATGTCCGGAGTTAGTGTATTGCGCTTCCTCCTAGCTTGCGGTAAAATTAAGGTACGTAGATTGCACCGATATTCTATGTAATCTAAAGTGGCCTGGTTTAATTAGAAATGTAAAATTCGTCTTTGCAGAGGAAGTACCTTGTGTCGTCATGTGCCATTGGCTTTGTAATCAGCTTCGGAGCATGACCAGTAGTGTCGAATCGGTAAAGTTATGTCCGAAATTAGAGCACTGAAATCTGATCAAACGGCCATCGATTACATCTCACCCGGTAAAACTCTGTCGCCCAACCTTTGACACGCGTTTGTGCCGTGCGCGACCTACCGGCCTATCTTTCGAACGGTACTGGCCCGTCATGGAGCCAGTTTGAGTCGACTCCTTCCACCAGTAGTTTCAATGGGCGAAGCGGGCCACCAAATGACTCTATTTGCCTGTCTTAGAACCACTTTCATTAAGCCCCCGCGTTTTGTGTTCCATTTGTTAAAGCTGTGGTGTTATTTGTTCCCCCCAATTCGCGATTAACCCCCATTTTGGGTAGGTCATCCTTTCTACCTACTAATATCAAGGTAATGGATACACACGCTGCTCGTTATCTTTCGACGAATTATCTATTTTGTGTCAACGATCACGTCACAATATGAACGTCTCGTGAACGATAACGGCTACTTACAAACATTATATGTGAAACATTTACTCCTTAAAAGAGAACTGTTTTTTTCTCGGCAAAGCATTCGGTAATCCACCGAAAATGTTTTTGGTAGTGCCAACAACTTATTGACTCAAACTACCCGGACAAATCGGTCACATTTCTCAATTAGTTGAGTTACATCATTGTTAAATCGGTAATTCTAATGCTGTTAAACATTTGGTAAAAAGTGCAGGTTCGAAGTTTATTTAAAAGCAACCATGATTGCAACGCAAAGATCCCTAAAGTTCCGTCAAATGTCGCTCGTCAAGATGAACGTCTTTGTCGTCACGAGATGAACCTAAAGTTAAAAAGTCCATCATATGGGGATTGGAACTTGTTAGTTCAGAACATAAATATGCTGCTTCACCACATTGCAAAATGACTGTATCACATACTTCGTTTTGACTACTCTCATACCTTCGTTTGCGTTTACAGATGAAAGAGACCGATTTCCTAAATGGAATGTTTCTGTCAACTTGGTGAAAACGCCTCATCTCATGTTCCCTAAAACAATTTCGACCTTGTCAAGTTTAAATAAATCGAAACAGCAAACTGACAATCCGAAAGGTGATAGTTAGGTACATTCCACTACCATATAATGGGAAACAATTGAAGTCGATAAATTATGAGATACCCGTAAATTTAGATTAGGAAAATTGGCATTAAGCGATAAAAAGCAACAGAAAACGGGAAAACAGCGAAAATGGATGCTGATACAAACGCAAATTAGCCGGAAATTGGAAAATAGACTATTTTGAAAAGAGCCTTCAACGAAACAACTTACTATGCAATTTATTCTCATTTATTCCAGATGAAGGAATCCCGATGACTTCCCTGCTTTCAATTGGCATAGGTTCATTTAAGCAACTTGAAGAAATATCTTTTAAGATACGTTGTCTGCAGAGGAAATCAAAGATAGATGTTTCATCGTAATGACTAAAAAACCACTCTTCTATCCAGTTTTCATGTTCGGCGACTAACTGTTCACACTAAAACGAAGTTAACGGAGCTTTAAAGAGATAAACCTTCTCTTTGAGCATAGAAATTTCAACAGAAGGTGAATCCCAAAGAGCTGGAGGTATGTCCATTTTTACATCAACGCCCCGGTCCCTATACCGTATAAAATGTAAACGATATGATTACACCAACTGACGTAAAGTCTCAAAAGTTTGTGGTAATGACTTTTGAAATCTTGTACTATCTTTTTTCTCGTTGTGGAGTCTGTACTGGAGCATGTCCGCACAAATGTCGGGATCCTGCATTATTTCCGTTAGCCGTAATTCTCTGTGAAAGTAAAAGACAACACAGGCTGTATTACGATGTGGAATATGGTATCTTCTTGTTTGATGTTCCATGAAATTCAAGCGTCGCTGAACTATCGGTCGCGTTGTAACGTAGCATGAATTCGTGGCAGAAAAGTTTGCAAACCTCACATGCTGTCGGGGCCCTGACGCCATGATCATCTTCGGAGCTCTTTGATAGGACTCCTCCGAATAAAGTATTTGATAAAAGTGGGCAAACTAACAGAGCTAACACTTGGGTGTAGTAGGCCATGAACAAATGCGCCCCGCCTGAGCCGACGCTAATATCTGTCAACCATAAACTCGCGAAGTTACCAGTTGGTGTAAACAAACGATACTAAATTTGTTAGGTATCAGACGCTATTATGACGATTATTAACTTTATTTGCTGACACGTTAAGTCTTACGTAATGTAGATAATTGGGTTTATATTTGCTGATAATGCTATTGAAGATGCTCACCTTAACAGGAGGTATAGTCTTACTATATTTTTAACGCGGCTCACAAAAGCGTTCTTCACCTTTCTTCCCAGATGCCCTGGTCGTCTTTCACACATTATTTCATTATACTGGTCGCTAAACTCAGACTGAATCTTCCCCATGAAATCCCAATGCCTCCACTTTCTAATCATTGCGCACTAGATTTGGCTTTTTCGAACAGCAAAGCACATTCACAATACCTGGCTATTTATAATCCATGTCTTTATAAAGCGATTTATGTCGTAACCACTTTAAGTGTGCTAACGGCCATTGTCAACTTACCATGGTTTCTCTTAAAGACTATCACTCGACATCGATTCTCCCCTTTTCTTCTAAACGAAAGCTATTTTGTGGAAGTGGACTTTCGTCTATAGCCACTAAAGGTGATCGTCTGTTTTATTTATAAAAGTTTTAGACCCTGACCTAGAGTCTGGTTGGTTATATGATATTCTTGAAAGATTGAAATGAACAAAAGTGACAAAAGTACGGGCCTTTCGACCGATGTCTGTTTCTCAAGTATGGGAGCAGATGGATCTCTAACTTAGGGGCTTTCGAATTCGCCTAGATGACGGTATCTGGGGCGATATGCGTTTTGACGACTTGTTTCAATGCCATATGGGCCAATCGCCGTCTGAAGAATGTGAAGTGAATTTCTGCTGCCACCTTCATAAATGAACATATTACTTATATGCAGTCTGGTTAGAACCGTACTGCTGTAATGAGTAGAATTTTTGTCCCCTTTTACCGTAGGCTAGATTCAAGGACGGACATTATTGGTTTTAATTCCTTCCTCCTATCATTTTATCGCCTTAGTCTCAGCTTTGTAATTGGTTCGATCAAGGGTGGTTTTAGGATTGCGTGCTCTTAGGTATCTGGCCGAAAATCAAGCAATCTACCATTCCTCTTTCACATGTCCAAAACACTTCGTAGTTCCCTCAAAAGTTGCCTCAAACAAGGTATGGACTAGACTGTTTTATTGTATGCCTTGGTGTAATGCGCTATGGTGAATTCGAGGAGATTTGTTCACTTAAATATGTCACTGACCTGAGTTTCTTGGGTCCACGTTTGCGACTCAAATTTGCAAATATCATAAATAACTACTGTGAAAGTTAAAAGTATTTACGCACTAATAACACATTTTGTGTTTTCATCGCATTTGTTGGGCTTCGTCAATCACCACCAAATAATGGACTGGAAAATTGGCAGGACAATCAGTGAATGGCTCTTCCTTTTGTAAAGAAATCTATTATGAGCCTTGAGTGGTATCCATAAATTTTTGTGGAAAGGGGTGTCGGTTTTTATAAAATACTTTATACAACAAGTCTGGATGTCCATATGTTTTTTTTTTCGTTATTGTTGAAAGGAAAGAAATCTATTATTTGTGTATGCCGCCCTTTTTCTTGGCAAATTTATTAACTGGAAAGTGACAAGACTTTCTTCTGGGCTCATTCAAATTCCGATCGACCCCGACGCCTTTCAAACACCATTGCACTGGCATTATCCAAAAGGTCACAAAGTGAGCGTAGTTTCATTCCCACTCCATAAGCTAAGACTATACCTCCCGATATCTGCAGGGACCGACATTTCTTTGCCCTGACAGTTGATATGCGATTGTGGACCTGGAACTGGAACGAGCATGAAGTTTGTATGTCCGAAGATTGCATAATGTGTTGGTTATGGTGTCAAAGACCACGTCTAACATTTCTCATTAACCTCCTGTTCTGCGAAAAGGCAAAGTAAAATTGACGTGATATTAGACGCTGCCATATCTGCGGAAAACTGAATAGCGCCGACTTTCCACAAACTAAATAAATACAAAACATTTCACAATCTGACATTGTCGGTCATGAATGTAGTGTATTGTTTCCCTTAGCGGGTTCTAGAGCTTGATACACGCCTGTTCAAAGTGTTAACGTTAACTGAGCACAAAGAATATTATGACAGGAAATATTTCGACCACAGTAAATAAATCGATAGGGCAGGTAAACAGAACGTCAAGCACAAGGTTAGTCCAGATTATTACAAATAGGAGGTTTCAAAATCGGCACAGCATTGCTAAACATGTTAAAAAAGATGGGCAACATTATTAGCAAACTTTTGCATTACGGAAAACAATTAATATGATGACGAAAAAAAGGTTAAGAAAACGAAGAGAAAGGGCAGGAATTTGCACAACGGGTAGAAAAGATAATACCTGAGGCCCAACACGAAAGTATAGGACATGCAATAAGGAAGTGAAAAAGATCGAAGAGAAATACAGCAAGAGGGGCATAGACTACGCAATTAGCCTCAGTCCAAACCTCCTTGTCCAGACAGTCGACAACTCTAACCACACTTGCACATGCCCACCACTACCACCACCACCCCCTCAACTTTCCTCAACCCACCCGACAATCCCCTCGTCCACCTACCCACTCCCTCTCGCACTTGCGATTTCGACTGCGCTCGTATGTGCATTTGGCAGCCCAGCGCTCTACGAGTCTGCCACCGAATGGCCATCTCTACGCTAGTCCTGCTCCCGCTTATCCCGGCCTCAGTGGTGAGTGCGCTTAACATACCCGCATCCGCCATCGGTGGGCGTCTCCATTGACCGCAGTTTAGTCCACCTTTCCCGTGCCCCTCCCACATCCCAACGTATGCGTCGAGCAAGGACGCGGCCACCGGAACCACAGAGTACGACGGCATCGGGGCACCTCGGTGCACCGGGGACACGGACTGACGCTAAGTTTGCAGGCGCGCGGCAGCGTCGGCGGCGAAGCCGAGGTGGAGGTAGGCGGTAGAACGGCGGAGAAGCGGAGGTAGAAGCGGAAAGGAAGGGAAAAGGAAAAAAAGGAAAAAAGGAAAAAAGGAAAAAAGGAAAAAAGGAAAAGGAGTGGAAAAAAGGAAAGGAAGGGAAGAAAGGCGGAGGCGAAGCGACAAAACCCCCGCCTCGAGTCTCCACACCTCCGCACACTCACCCCGCGGAATGCGGAACTGGAGCACGCGGGACAACGACCGGCGCACCCGGAGGGCACCCGGGATTGAACCGGGGACCTCTCGATCTGCAGTCGAATGCTCTACCACTGAGCTATACCCCCTAGTCCGGCTCTCACCTCGCCCTGCCTCTGGCCTGCGGCCTGCGTCTTCTCGCAGAGGCATCGGCTGTGTACTCGAGTCGACGCCCCATCAGCCCACCTCTGTAACCGCCCCTGCAACACCCTCGCAGCCTCGTATAATCGCATACTCGCCCCCAACAATAAGTGATCATATTACGACAGCCGAGCGGCATTATCGCAACTGTCGTTGGTGATGGTGACAGGCGACTCGGCGACACCGTGTGATCGTCTTCCACACGGATCACCCCATCAACCGGTGCGTGGTGCCCCCGTCGGCCGCTAATTTGTGGTCAGTATGGATGGCCGCGTGAGAGGCTCGGCACGAGTGGTGCACGCTACGCGCCGGGGTACTAGCTCAAATGGTAGAGCGCTCGCTTAGCATGCGAGAGGTACTGGGATCGATGCCCAGGTACTCATGTCCCGCCTTTACTCGCCTCGCCTCGCCTCCCTCCTCTACCGCCTCGACCTCCTCTCCCTCCCAGGCTAGGCTAGTGATGCGCCCGACTCGCTGTAGACTCGCCGCAGCGTTTGGAAGGCTGTAGGGGAGCGGAGAGACCGACTTCTTTTTGATGCACGCCGCGGCAGCGACAAGGTCTCGGCATTTCGGCTCGCATTGCAGGCCCGGAGCCCCAGCCTCCGCGTGCACTCATGCGCCAGCCTGGCAGTGCACTGGGTGAGATGAAGATGAGGCGGTTGACAAACCGGGGAGAACATACGGAGAACAAAAGGCGGAAGAATAGGCGCAGTGACAAACCGCCTCCTCTACTCCTACAATGCGAGCACGCCAGGATTCGAACCTGGAATCTTCTGATCCGTAGTCAGACGCGTTGTCCATTGCGCCACGCGCCCGCGCGCCTAGTGCCTCCGCCACCGCCCCGCCACCGCCACCGCCACCGCCATCTCGCACTATTCCACTCGTGTGACTTCTCAGGCCAACCTCCTTGTCCAGACAGTCGACAACTCTAACCACACTTGCACATGCCCCACCACTACCACCACCACCCCTCAACTTTCCTCAACCCACCCGACAATCCCCTCGTCCACCTACCCACTCCCTCTCGCACTTGCGATTTCGACTGCGCTCGTATGTGCATTTGCAGCCCAGCGCTCTACGAGTCTGCCACCGAATGGCCATCTCTACGCTAGTCCTGCTCCCGCTTATTCCAGCCTCAGAGGTGAATGCGCTTAACATACCCGCATCCGCCATCGGTGGGCGTCTCCATTGACCGCAGTTTAGTCCACCTTTCCCGTGCCCCTCCCACATCCCACCGTATGCGTCGAGCAAGGGCGCGGCCACCGGAACCACAGAGTACGACGGCATCGGGGCACCTCGGTGCACCGGGGACACGGACTGACGCTAAGTTTGCAGGCGCGCGGCAGCGTCGGCGGCGAAGCCGAGGTGGAGGTAGGCGTAGAACGGCGGAGAAGCGGAGGTAGAAGCGGAAAGGAAGGGAAAAAGGAAAAAAGGAAAAAAGGAAAAAAAGGAAAAAAGGAAAAAGGAGTGGAAAAAGGAAAGGAAGGGAAGAAAAGGCGAAGGCGAAGAAAGCGACAAAACCCCAGTCTCGAGTCTCCACACTTCCGTACACTCACCCCCCACGGACTGGAGCACGCGGGACAGCGGCCGGCGCACCGGAGGGGGCACCCGGGATTGAACCGGGGACCTCTCGATCTGCAGTCGAATGCTCTACCACTGAGCTATACCCCCCAGTCCAGCTCTCACCACGCCTGCCTCCGGCCTGTGGCCTGCGTCTTCTCGCAGAGGCACCGGCTGTGTACTCGAGTCGACGCCCCGTCAGCCCACCTCTTTAACCGCCCCTGCAACCACCCTCGCAGCCTCGTATAATCGCATACTCGCCTCCCAACAATAAGTGATCATATTACGACAGCCGAGCGGCATTATCGCAACTGTCGTGGTGATGGTGACAGGCGACTCGGCGACACCGTGTGATCGTCTTCCACACGATCACCCCATCAACCGGTGCGTGGTGCCCCGTCGGCCGCTAATTTGTGGTCAGTATGGATGGCCGCGTGAGAGGCTCGGCACGAGTGGTGCACGCTACGCGCCGGGGTACTAGCTCAAATGGTAGAGCGCTCGCTTAGCATGCGAGAGGTACTGGGATCGATGCCCAGGTACTCCATGCCCCCCGCCTTTACCCGCCTCGCCTCGCCCCCCTCCTCTACCGCCTCGACCTCCTCTCCCTCCCAGGCTAGGCTAGTGATGCGCCCGACTCGCTGTAGACTCGCCGCAGCGTTTGGAAGGCTGTAGGGGAGCGGACAGAGACCGGCTTCTTTTGATGCACGTCGCGGCGGCGGCGACAAGGTCTCGGCACTTCGGCTCGCATTGCAGGCCCCGGAGGCCCGGCCTCATCGTGCACTCATGCGCCAGCCTGGCAGTGCACTGTGTGAGGTGAACATTAGGCGGGTTGACAAACCGGGGAGAACATACGGAGAACAAAAGGCGGGAAGAATAGGCGCAGTGACAAACCGCCTCCTCTACTCCTACAATGCGAGCACGCCAGGATTCGAACCTGGAATCTTCTGATCCGTAGTCAGACGCGTTATCCATTGCGCCACGCGCCCGCGCGCCTAGTGCCTCCGCCACCGCCACCGCCACCGCCACCGCCACCGCCATCTCGCACTATTCCACTCGTGTGACTTCTCAGGCCAACCTCCTTGTCCAGACAGTCGACAACTCTAACCACACTTGCACATGCCCCACCACTACCACCACCACCCCCTCAACTTTCCTCAACCCACCCGACAATCCCCTCGTCCACCTACCCACTCCCTCTCGCACTTGCGATTTCGACTGCGCTCGTATGTGCATTTGCAGCCCAGCGCTCTACGAGTCTGCCACCGAATGGCCATCTCTACGCTAGTCCTGCTCCCGCTTATTCCAGCCTCAGAGGTGAATGCGCTTAACATACCCGCATCCGCCATCGGTGGGCCTCTCCATCAACCGCAGTTCTGTCCACCATCCCCGTGCCCCTCCGACATCCCAACGTATGCGTCGAGCAAGGGCGCGGCCACCGGAACCACAGAGTACGACGGCATCGGGGCACCTCGGTGCACCGGGGACACGGACTGACGCTAAGTTTGCAGGCGCGCGGCAGCGTCGGCGGCGAAGCCGAGGTGGAGGTAGGCGGTAGAACGGCGGAGAAGCGGAGGTAGAAGCGGAAAGGAAGGGAAAAAGGAAAAAAGGAAAAAAGGAAAAAAGGAAAAAGGAAAAAAGGAAAAAAGGAGTGGAAAAAGGAAAGGAAGGGAAGAAAGGCGAAGGCGAAGAAAGCGACAAAACCCCAGTCTCGAGTCTCCACACTTCCGTACACTCACCCCCCACGGACTGGAGCACGCGGGACAGCGGCCGGCGCACCGGAGGGGGCACCCGGGATTGAACCGGGGACCTCTCGATCTGCAGTCGAATGCTCTACCACTGAGCTATACCCCCCAGTCCAGCTCTCACCACGCCTGCCTCCGGCCTGTGGCCTGCGTCTTCTCACAGAGGCATCGGCTGTGTACTCGAGTCGACGTCCCGTCAGCCCACCCCTTTAACCGCCCCTGTAACCGCCCTCGCACCCTCGTATAATCGCATACTCGCCTCCCAACAATAAGTGATCATATTACGACAGCCGAGCGGCATTATCGCAATGGTCTTCGTGGTGGTGGT
The DNA here is from genome assembly GCA_017562135.1 of Dipylidium caninum. NCBI lineage: Eukaryota > Metazoa > Platyhelminthes > Cestoda > Cyclophyllidea > Dipylidiidae > Dipylidium > Dipylidium caninum. The sequence goes on along the minus strand of QEYB01000911.1, from coordinate 456,522 downwards.
AGTGGTAGTAGGCCGAGGTGACAGGCGACTCGGCGATACCGTGTGATCGCCTTCCACACGATCACCCCATCAACCGGTGCGTGGTGCCCCGTCGGCCGCTAATTTGTGGTCAGTATGGATGGCCGCGTGAGAGGCTCGGCACGAGTGGTGCACGCTACGCGCCGGGGTACTAGCTCAAATGGTAGAGCGCTCGCTTAGCATGCGAGAGGTACTGGGATCGATGCCCAGGTACTCCATGCCCCCCGCCTTTACCCGCCTCGCCTCGCCCCCCTCCTCTACCTCCCAGGCACGGCTGGTGATGCGCCCGACTCGCTGCAACTCGTTGCAGCGTTAGGAAGGCGGTAGGGGAACGGACAGAGACCGGCTTCTTTTGATGCACGTCGCGGCGGCGGCGACAAGGTCTCGGCACTTCGGCTCGCATTGCAGGCCCCGGAGGCCCGGCCTCATCGTGCACTCATGCGCCAGCCTGGCAGTGCACTGTGTGAGATGAAGATGAGGCGGTTGACAAACCGGGGAGAACATACGGAGAACAAAAGGCGGGAAGAATAGGCGCAGTGACAAACCGCCTCCTCTACTCCTACAATGCGAGCACGCCAGGATTCGAACCTGGAATCTTCTGATCCGTAGTCAGACGCGTTATCCATTGCGCCACGCGCCCGCGCGCCTAGTGCCTCCGCCACCCCCACCGCCACCGCCACCGCCACCGCCACCGCCACCGCATCTCGCACTATTCCACTCGTGTGACTTCTCAGGCCAACCTCCTTGTCCAGACAGTCGACAACTCTAACCACACTTGCACATGCCCCACCACTACCACCACCACCCCCTCAACTTTCCTCAACCCACCCGACAATCCCCTCGTCCACCTACCCACTCCCTCTCGCACTTGCGATTTCGACTGCGCTCGTATGTGCATTTGCAGCCCAGCGCTCTACGAGTCTGCCACCGAATGGCCATCTCTACGCTAGTCCTGCTCCCGCTTATTCCAGCCTCAGAGGTGAATGCGCTTAACATACCCGCATCCGCCATCGGTGGGCCTCTCCATCAACCGCAGTTCTGTCCACCATCCCCGTGCCCCTCCCACATCCCACCGTATGCGTCGAGCAAGGACGCGGCCACCGGAACCACAGAGTACGACGGCATCGGGCACCTCGGTGCACCGGGGACACGGACTGACGCTAAGTTTGCAGGCGCGCGGCAGCGTCGGCGGCGAAGCCGAGGTGGAGGTAGGCGGTAGAACGGCGGAGAAGCGGAGGTAGAAGCGGAAAGGAAGGAAAAGGAAAAAAGGAAAAAAGGAAAAAAGGAAAAAAGGAAAAAAGGAAAAAGGAGTGGAAAAAGGAAAGGAAGGGAAGAAAGGCGGAGGCGAAGAAAGCGACAAAACCCCCGCCTCGAGTCTCCACACTTCCGCACACTCACCCCCCACGGACTGGAGCACGCGGGACAGCGGCCGGCGCACCGGAGGGGGCACCCGGGATTGAACCGGGGACCTCTCGATCTGCAGTCGAATGCTCTACCACTGAGCTATACCCCCCAGTCCAGCTCTCACCACGCCTGCCTCCGGCCTGTGGCCTGCGTCTTCTCGCAGAGGCACCGGCTGTGTACTCGAGTCGACGCCCCATCAGCCCACCTCTGTAACCGCCCCTGCAACCACCCTCGCAGCCTCGTATAATCGCATACTCGCCCCCCAACAATAAGTGATCATATTACGACAGCCGAGCGGCATTATCGCAACTGTCGTGGTGATGGTGACAGGCGACTCGGCGACACCGTGTGATCGTCTTCCACACGATCACCCCATCAACCGGTGCGTGGTGCCCCCGTCGGCCGCTAATTTGTGGTCAGTATGGATGGCCGCGTGAGAGGCTCGGCACGAGTGGTGCACGCTACGCGCCGGGGTACTAGCTCAAATGGTAGAGCGCTCGCTTAGCATGCGAGAGGTACTGGGATCGATGCCCAGGTACTCCATGTCCCGCCTTTACTCGCCTCGCCTCGCCTCCCTCCTCTACCGCCTCGACCTCCTCTCCCTCCCAGGCTAGGCTAGTGATGCGCCCGACTCGCTGTAGACTCGCCGCAGCGTTTGGAAGGCTGTAGGGGAGCGGAGAGACCGACTTCTTTTGATGCACGTCGCGGCGGCGACAAGGTCTCGGCACTTCGGCTCGCATTGCAGGCCCCGGAGGCCCGGCCTCATCGTGCACTCATGCGCCAGCCTGGCAGTGCACTGTGTGAGGTGAACATTAGGCGGGGTGGCAAACCGCGGAGAACAAAGAAGGCGGGAAGAATAGGCGGGTCGGAGGGGCAGGTGACAAACCACCTCCCCTACTTCTACAACGCGAGCACGCCAGGATTCGAACCTGGAATCTTCTGATCCGTAGTCAGACGCGTTATCCATTGCGCCACGCGCCCGCGCCTTTAGTGTCACCGCGCCACCACCACCACCACCGCCACCGCCACCGCCACCGCCACCGCCACCGCCTCTCGCACTATTCCACTCGTGTGACTTCTCAGGCCAACCTCCTTGTCCAGACAGTCGACAACTCTAACCACACTTGCACATGCCCCACCACTACCACCACCACCCCCTCAACTTTCCTCAACCCACCCGACAATCCCCTCGTCCACCTACCCACTCCCTCTCGCACTTGCGATTTCGACTGCGCTCGTATGTGCATTTGCAGCCCAGCGCTCTACGAGTCTGCCACCGAATGGCCATCTCTACGCTAGTCCTGCTCCCGCTTATTCCAGCCTCAGAGGTGAATGCGCTTAACATACCCGCATCCGCCATCGGTGGGCGTCTCCATTGACCGCAGTTTAGTCCACCTTTCCCGTGCCCCTCCCACATCCCACCGTATGCGTCGAGCAAGGGCGCGGCCACCGGAACCACAGAGTACGACGGCATCGGGGCACCTCGGTGCACCGGGGACACGGACTGACGCTAAGTTTGCAGGCGCGCGGCAGCGTCGGCGGCGAAGCCGAGGTGGAGGTAGGCGGTAGAACGGCGGAGAAGCGGAGGTAGAAGCGGAAAGAAGGGAAAAGGAAAAAGGAAAAAAGGAAAAAAGGAAAAAGGAAAAAAGGAAAAAGGAGTGGAAAAAGGAAAGGAAGGGAAGAAAGGCGAAGGCGAAGAAAGCGACAAAACCCCAGTCTCGAGTCTCCACACTTCCGTACACTCACCCCCCACGGACTGGAGCACGCGGGACAGCGGCCGGCGCACCGGAGGGGGCACCCGGGATTGAACCGGGGACCTCTCGATCTGCAGTCGAATGCTCTACCACTGAGCTATACCCCCCAGTCCAGCTCTCACCACGCCTGCCTCCGGCCTGTGGCCTGCGTCTTCTCGCAGAGGCATCCGGCTGTGTACTCGAGTCGACGCCCCATCAGCCCACCTCTGTAACCGCCCCTGCAACCACCCTCGCAGCCTCGTATAATCGCATACTCGCCCCCCAACAATAAGTGATCATATTACGACAGCCGAGCGGCATTATCGCAACTGTCGTGGTGATGGTGACAGGCGACTCGGCGACACCGTGTGATCGTCTTCCACACGATCACCCCATCAACCGGTGCGTGGTGCCCCCGTCGGCCGCTAATTTGTGGTCAGTATGGATGGCCGCGTGAGAGGCTCGGCACGAGTGGTGCACGCTACGCGCCGGGGTACTAGCTCAAATGGTAGAGCGCTCGCTTAGCATGCGAGAGGTACTGGGATCGATGCCCAGGTACTCCATGCCCCCCGCCTTTACCCGCCTCGCCTCGCCCCCCTCCTCTACCGCCTCGACCTCCTCTCCCTCCCAGGCTAGGCTAGTGATGCGCCCGACTCGCTGTAGACTCGCCGCAGCGTTTGGAAGGCTGTAGGGGAGCGGAGAGACCGACTTCTTTTGATGCACGCCGCGGCAGCGACAAGGTCTCGGCATTTCGGCTCGCATTGCAGGCCCGGAGCCCCGGCCTCCGCGTGCACTCATGCGCCAGCCTGGCAGTGCACTGGGTGAGATGAAGATGAGGCGGGTTGACAAACCGGGGAGAACATACGGAGAACAAAAGGCGGGAAGAATAGGCGCAGTGACAAACCGCCTCCTCTACTCCTACAATGCGAGCACGCCAGGATTCGAACCTGGAATCTTCTGATCCGTAGTCAGACGCGTTATCCATTGCGCCACGCGCCCGCGCGCCTAGTGCCTCCGCCACCGCCACCGCCACCGCCACCGCCATCTCGCACTATTCCACTCGTGTGACTTCTCAGGCCAACCTCCTTGTCCAGACAGTCGACAACTCTAACCACACTTGCACATGCCCCACCACTACCACCACCACCCCCTCAACTTTCCTCAACCCACCCGACAATCCCCTCGTCCACCTACCCACTCCCTCTCGCACTTGCGATTTCGACTGCGCTCGTATGTGCATTTGCAGCCCAGCGCTCTACGAGTCTGCCACCGAATGGCCATCTCTACGCTAGTCCTGCTCCCGCTTATCCCGGCCTCAGTGGTGAGTGCGCTTAACATACCCGCATCCGCCATCGGTGGGCGTCTCCATTGACCGCAGTTTAGTCCACCTTTCCCGTGCCCCTCCCACATCCCACCGTATGCGTCGAGCAAGGGCGCGGCCACCGGAACCACAGAGTACGACGGCATCGGGGCACCTCGGTGCACCGGGGACACGGACTTGACGCTAAGTTTGCAGGCGCGCGGCAGCGTCGGCGGCGAAGCCGAGGTGGAGGTAGGCGGTAGAACGGCGGAGAAGCGGAGGTAGAAGCGGAAAGGAAGGGAAAAAGGAAAAAAGGAAAAAAAAAGGAAAAAAGGAAAAAAGGAAAAAGGAAAGGAAGGGAAGAAAGGCGAAGGCGAAGAAAGCGACAAAACCCCAGTCTCGAGTCTCCACACTTCCGTACACTCACCCCCCACGGACTGGAGCACGCGGGACAGCGGCCGGCGCACCGGAGGGGGCACCCGGGATTGAACCGGGGACCTCTCGATCTGCAGTCGAATGCTCTACCACTGAGCTATACCCCCCAGTCCAGCTCTCACCACGCCTGCCTCCGGCCTGTGGCCTGCGTCTTCTCACAGAGGCATCGGCTGTGTACTCGAGTCGACGTCCCGTCAGCCCACCCCTTTAACCGCCCCTGTAACCGCCCTCGCACCCTCGTATAATCGCATACTCGCCTCCCAACAATAAGTGATCATATTACGACAGCCGAGCGGCATTATCGCAATGGTCTTCGTGGTGGTGGTAGTGGTAGTAGGCCGAGGTGACAGGCGACTCGGCGATACCGTGTGATCGCCTTCCTCACGATCACCCCATCAACCGGTGCGTGGTTCCCCCTCGGCCGCTAATTTGTGGTCAGTATGGATGGCCGCGTGAGAGGCTCGGCACGAGTGGTGCACGCTACGCGCCGGGTACTAGCTCAAATGGTAGAGCGCTCGCTTAGCATGCGAGAGGTACTGGGATCGATGCCCAGGTACTCCATGTCCCGCCTTTACTCGCCTCGCCTCGCCTCCTCTACCGCCTCGACCTCCTCTCCCTCCCAGGCTAGGCTAGTGATGCGCCCGACTCGCTGTAGACTCGCCGCAGCGTTAGGAAGGCGGTAGGGGAACGGACAGAGACCGGCTTCTTTTGATGCACGTCGCGGCGGCGGCGACAAGGTCTCGGCACTTCGGCTCGCATTGCAGGCCCCGGAGGCCCGGCCTCATCGTGCACTCATGCGCCAGCCTGGCAGTGCACTGTGTGAGGTGAACATTAGGCGGGGTGGCAAACCGGGGAGAACATACGGAGAACAAAAGGCGGGAAGAATAGGCGCAGTGACAAACCGCCTCCTCTACTTCTACAACGCGAGCACGCCAGGATTCGAACCTGGAATCTTCTGATCCGTAGTCAGACGCGTTATCCATTGCGCCACGCGCCCGCGCCTTTAGTGTCACCGCGCCACCGCCACCGCCACCGCCACCGCCACCGCCACCGCCTCTCGCACTATTCCACTCGTGTGACTTCTCAGGCCAACCTCCTTGTCCAGACAGTCGACAACTCTAACCACACTTGCACATGCCCCACCACTACCACCACCACCCCCTCAACTCCCCTCAACCCACTCGGCATTCCCCTCGTCGACCCGCCCACTCCCTCTCGCACTTGCGATTGCCATTATGCTCGCCTGTGCATTTGCAGCCCACTGCTCTATGAGTCTGCCACCGAAAGGCCATCTCTACGCTAGTCTCTACGCTAGTCCTGCTCCCGCTTATCCCGGCCTCAGTGGTGAGTGCGCTTAACATACCCGCATCCGCCATCGGTGGGCGTCTCCATTGACCGCAGTTTAGTCCACCTTTCCCGTGCCCCTCCCACATCCCACCGTATGCGTCGAGCAAGGGCGCGGCCACCGGAACCACAGAGTACGACGGCATCGGGGCATCGGGGCATCGGGGACACGGATTGGCGCTAAGCTTGCAGGCGCGCGGCAGCGTCGGCGGCGAAGCGTGGAGGTAGGCGGCGAGAAGCGGAGGTAGAAGCGGAAAGGAAGAAAAAAGGAAAAAGGAAAAAGGAAAGGAAAAAAGGAAAAGGCGAAGGCGAAGAAAGCGACAAAACCCCAGTCTCGAGTCTCCACACTTCCGTACACTCACCCCCCACGGACTGGAGCACGCGGGACAGCGGCCGGCGCACCGGAGGGGGCACCCGGGATTGAACCGGGGACCTCTCGATCTGCAGTCGAATGCTCTACCACTGAGCTATACCCCCCAGTCCAGCTCTCACCACGCCTGCCTCCGGCCTGTGGCCTGCGTCTTCTCACAGAGGCATCGGCTGTGTACTCGAGTCGACGTCCCGTCAGCCCACCCCTTTAACCGCCCCTGTAACCGCCCTCGCACCCTCGTATAATCGCATACTCGCCTCCCAACAATAAGTGATCATATTACGACAGCCGAGCGGCATTATCGCAATGGTCTTCGTGGTGGTGGTAGTGGTAGTACGCCGAGGTGACAGGCGACTCGGCGATACCGTGTGATCGCCTTCCTCACGATCACCCCATCAACCGGTGCGTGGTTCCCCCTCGGCCGCTAATTTGTCGTCAGTATGGATGTCCGCGTGAGGGGCTCGGGACGGGACGAGTGGTGCCAGCTACGCGCCGGGGTACTAGCTCAAATGGTAGAGCGCTCGCTTAGCATGCGAGAGGTACTGGGATCGATGCCCAGGTACTCCATGCCCCCCGCCTTTACCCGCCTCGCCTCGCCCCCCTCCTCTACCTCCCAGGCACGGCTGGTGATGCGCCCGACTCGCTGCAACTCGTTGCAGCGTTAGGAAGGCGGTAGGGGAACGGACAGAGACCGGCTTCTTTTGATGCACGTCGCGGCGGCGGCGACAAGGTCTCGGCACTTCGGCTCGCATTGCAGGCCCCGGAGGCCCGGCCTCATCGTGCACTCATGCGCCAGCCTGGCAGTGCACTGTGTGAGGTGAACATTAGGCGGTGTGGCAAACCGCGGAGAACAAAGAAGGCGGGAAGAATAGGCGGGTCGGAGGGGCAGGTGACAAACCACCTCCCCCTACTTCTACAACGCGAGCACGCCAGGATTCGAACCTGGAATCTTCTGATCCGTAGTCAGACGCGTTATCCATTGCGCCACGCGCCCGCGCCTTTAGTGTCACCGCGCCACCACCACCGCCACCGCCACCGCCTCTCGCACTATTCCACTCGTGCGACCTCTCACCCCACTCTCACCCCAACCTCCTTGTCCAGACAGTCGGCAACCCCGACCACACTTGCTCTATGCCCCACCACCACCACCACCACCGTCGGTCCACCCCCGCGCCTCCCTCAACTCCCCTCAACCCACTCGGCATTCCCCTCGTCGACCCGCCCACTCCCTCTCGCACTTGCGATTGCCATTATGCTCGCCTGTGCATTTGCAGCCCACTGCTCTATGAGTCTGCCACCGAAAGGCCATCTCTACGCTAGTCTCTACGCTAGTCCTGCTCCCGCTTATCCCGGCCTCAGTGGTGAGTGCGCTTAACATACCCGCATCCGCCATCGGTGGGCGTCTCCATTGACCGCAGTTTAGTCCACCTTTCCCGTGCCCCTCCCACATCCCACCGTATGCGTCGAGCAAGGGCGCGGCCACCGGGAACCACAGAGTACGACGGCATCGGCACCTCGGTGCACCGGGGACACGGATTGACGCTAAGTTTGCAGGCTGTGTCGGCCTCATTTGGATTGCTCAATTTGGACTTGAATTTCGAAGTCCGGCCCCACGTCCGTCGTACTTGCCCTTCCCGCCATATCTTTTTTCGTCGAGACATCGCTCCCAGTCTTCTACGTCTCTAATGCCCCGCCTTCGCTTTTGAAGCTTATTCTCGCTGGCTGCCTTTTGCCCGTTTTATATCTTTTTATTTTTACCTTTATTGTTGTCGTTAATTTTTGCCTGCCGCGATAGTTGGCTATGAAACCGCTTTGGTCTTCATTTGAATACCACCACGATGTCTCGTGTTCGCATTATCTTCGATCGCCCTTCCGATCTGTCGTGACTGAATTTATCCCTTATCATAATTTTCTTCATCTGTTGTTCTAGATTAATACTCTCGCACCCTATTCCTTAATTCTGCTTTCCTGGCATTTGCGGCACTCCCCCCGCCCCCATATCTTTTCTCGACTACCCTCCTCACAAGTTTTCCTCAAGAATTTCTCTTGCTTGACTTTCTGCTGTTATGTCCTATTTTTAAAGCAATTTTGTCTATAATGTTAATATTCCTTTTTCACTCATTTTTATATCAATATTTCATAAATCTCTTCGTCATAATTAATTTATGCAACAACTACTCCCCTGCATGTTTCGTTGCTTTCTCTCGGTCAATTTACTTTCGGCGTAACCGTATTTTTCTTAGATGTAGAAATACACAGCCATGGCTTCCGATAAGCAGTTAGCTTTTCGCCCTAAAATAAATAAATTTTTATTTGACGTATCTTCATGTAACAAGACGTCAATAAAGCTTTTTGGCGTATATTAATGCCAGTAACTTACATGAAGCGGTGACCGATGTCTAAGTCGCAATTCCAGAAGACCTCCCGCAGCTTTGCGTCCATCCATCAGACTATAGCAACCAATGTGAGTGGCGTTAGACATTAGTTCATTCAGTTTCACCGTCACTGTGCCCAATATTCCTGGTCTCTTTAACAGTCCACGATTATAGTAAACCTGAAAAATGAAGATAATTGTCTCAAACAACCAAAACTTAAATGTCCTAGCCCATCCTCCTCGTTACCTTGATCCCATTAAACTCACCGTAGCTTTAAGCGACTTTATTCCCTCCAACAGACGCTCATAGGACCTCGCTTTCCTATTTACCTCGAACCGAGCAGAAGCTTGATAACCACCATAGTCAGTAGGTTCATTTGTGTGACGTGCCCAATCCGTAGAGTGTTTCTGGGGAGAATCGGAGGAAGGGAAAGGCAATTCTAATGTGACGTAGGTGTCAAGACCAATTGGACCATTAATGCCCTGAGGCACAGGAAGGGATATGCCCCTAACTACAGTGACTTCCAAGATCTCATCACCAAGATCGGGATTCATGTTGAGACGAGAAAGATTAGCCTGTTCGAAGAAGTACTGCGGGACCCTCGAACGATTCTGATAGGCGGTAGTGAAGGCGATCCACTTGTGCGATACATCAGCCAGATCAAGGAATTTGTCGGCGAGATTTGACAAGCCTGCTTCGCGATGATCTTTTGACAAAATCTCTGCTTCTTTCGCTTGGCTTTCCAACCGGGCTATCAAACGATCACAAATGGCTTTTGGGTCTACAGAGACAAGGAAAGAAGACTTTACTGAAGCCTTATACCATAGTATAGGTATCTATCATCTTATCTAATTAAACAGAGGTGAAGTGGAACACAAAATAATCCCTGGCAGTTGGGTTCGCCTTGATGTACGTTATATATTTCCATTTATTTTCCATTTATGAGATTTTGGAAATCATCTTGATGATTTAATATAATGGTTCATTATGTCCAGTGTAAATTTAAAATTGGGTTAAAAGTAACATCTACTCGCGCCTCAGTGAAAAAAAGCATCTAATTACCCGGAGCTAACGGGAAACGATAAAAATATTACATGTTTCATGAAAGTGTTGTGATCTACCAAAACTCAAAAATAATGATCCAAAAGTCTAATAAAGGTAGGTATAATACGCACCAAAGCACTATTGAAGCCCACAAGTGAAAAAGTAATTATGTTCGAACGGGTAAGTAAGCAAGTTCATACCGTTCTCAATTGTCATCAATTCAGTTTGAAAGTCTACCGGGGGCTCACAAGCGACACCCGAGAGAATGGGCTGTTTTTGTTGAGGGTTGGCTATCGAGGTAGAAATGGCAGCTCCAGGAGCAGGTGGAAGCTGTTTCAAATCGATGGATAGGCCTGCATTCACCGATCTAATCATGTCGTTTAGTCCCAAAGATGAGCGTAAATATTCGCGTGCAGCGGTCATGTCCCCACGTGACTTCGCTCGCGCTGCCGCTACACGTAGCTCCGTCTGGCGTTTCTGTAAAAGTTCTAATTTTTTCGATTGGCATGATGAAACAGTGCCGGTAGGGCCCGGAGCTACGGAGACAGAAGCCGAAGGTGGTGGGTGTGAACCAACAGAGGTGAATTGTGGACAATTTGGCAAGATAGAGAGTCCTCCATAGTCGTACTGAACACCTGCCTGGAAGGCTCGCAAAGCTTCGTTGTATCTCTTAAGAGTGCGCTCATAAACGCGTCTTTTTGAGGAGTCTGAACTTTTGATCATCGCCTAGAGGAAGAAACAAGAAGTGTTACATCATTACTACTCGTATTTTCAAAACCAGTTTTATCTGGAAAGTTAAAAATGAAGTGTCGTTCAGCTACTGTAATGAGCGCACATATGGGAAGATGGGAACATAGTGTAGTTTGAAAATCCCATTGTAATTAGTTGAACCTCATTTCAACCAATTTATGCCACCTTTAAAACCATTAGCGTGCCAATATTTGTGGTGGATATGACGTAAGAATAACTCTAACCAAATGGCGATAGCTGTTGAGTTCCTCTAGGTTTGAAGTTAATAAGTAAGGATTTTGTAAATTATTCAAGTTCATTACCAATTTCCTAGGATATATAGCTGCTTAGAACCAACAATTTCGTGTTGTCAAATTTGTGTCATTGCAGACGTATAAAAATATAAAATTAACAAGATCATATTTCAAGCATAATCAGCTTAGGAGGGAGTCAATATCGAAAGAATTTAGGCTTAAATGAGTGACACCCGTGACATTAGATTTCAGTTTTAGTGCAATAAAGTCAAAAAAAATTCAAAAGCTCCGAATTTAGACCAAATTAAAATATATGCTAAACTTACAAAATGATAATTATTTTCGTCAAATACGGGTGATACGTAATCGAAAGTTTTATCTTTAAGATACTGGACCGACGAGTTCTACCGAATGCTCAGTTGAAATCTCGCGAGTAGAAAAGACTTACTGTGCGGAAAAGCCTACCTCAAGAAGATGTATTCTAGCAGTAAGCGATTCCTTATTAGCCACCGTAGAAGACGCCACTTTTGTAATAGCAAGTATCGCGGGATCAATAGGCTCAGGTTTGCGTGGCGATGACGTAGCGGCCGGAGGACCATGCAGAACACCCTCATCCGCTCTAGCCTCTGGTGGCAGAGAAAAATTCTCGGGTGGTGGGGGCATATCGGCCGGATCAAAGTCCTCCGCGCCTGATTCGATTTGTGGGATAGCGGCAGACATTGCGTTGATTGCCACCATCAATTCCGACGCACGCGCCTTCAGGCCCTCTTTGTTGGCTAACGCTGCCGCTTTCTTTAAAAGAAAACACGTAACAAATTCTCTTTATACCACACTTGTGTAGGAGACTACTTACCCGGTACTCGGTAAGACGCATTTTCAACTGCCTAAGGGATTCCGCCCGCTGTGATTGTGCCGATTTGGGGCTTTCCCCAGTAACATAATCAAGAACAATTTCTTGTCCCGTTTTTCGACGCGAAGCTCCCTAAGATGCGTCAGAAAGGAGGCTATAATAAACTATTTTTGGCGAAGTAACTGGATGCGAGTATGTTAGAAAGCTGATGAGTTTTAGGATGCAGAGTAGGCAAACTAACCGACGTCTGATCAGATGACGGTGTAAAGGATGGTGGATTAGGAGGAAGTTCATGTAGGTCGACAGGAATACCAAACCTAGCTTTGTCTGCCACTACCTTCACCGAGGCCAGTAATCGTTCATAACGATGCAGGCATGCCTGATCCACATCTGTCAAAGTACTAGAAGACTTCATCGAGGCAATGATATTCTCAAAAGCTGTTTGTCTTTCTTTAATGACTGAATACGTCGCGTTCATATGGGCATCCGGAACCTCATTATCAGGGAATGAGGATTTGTAAAATGGAAGTGGCTCAGATACATTGGTATCATCGTTGATTTTCAAGTTCGACTGTAGTTGTTGTAAATCTATATCGTCGTCGGATGAAGACTCAGCCTTGATCCGATGTTACAAGCCAAGGCACAGGGTAAATTGCGACAGTCAAGTAGGAATAACGTTAAATGAGATGTTTCAGGGGTAAAAGTAAAAAAGGACCATTAAGTTAATTAATGAGCAAATAATAAGGATTGATATTGGCAGGGGAGCAAGCAAAAACAAAAACGTTTGGTTAGAAAATTATTAAAGTTGAGATTACAACCTTACCTTTTGAGAAGGAACCGAGCCTTCGGATTCAGGTACTTCGTGAGCATCCGCCCCAAGCATAGCAACAAGTTCCCTTTCTAGGGCTGCATCATCAAATTTCAATTGTTCGGGGTCGAAATTTAGTTCAAAGGGGTCTACTGCACTTCCTTCCTGTTGTCTACTTTTAGCAGCTCTCCGTTTGTGCATACTTCCTTGCGGCACTTAACCAGGTAACTCAAATGCAGCGGTTACATTCCAGTGGTTGTTAAATGGCTTGTAACATTTCCTAACAAAACTTATTACTTTTAAAATTTGCTGCAAAAATTTATTTTTGTTATTAGCGACCTTGCTACTACTTAGGGTTGCTGAATAATTTGCTCGAAGTCATTCGCAGAACTATAAGCGTAACTATAAGTGTAACGAGCTGATATATTGGCACTGCACAAAAATGGGACCGTTGATGTTTCATTCTTAACTCGCAAAAGGCTAAAAAATACACTATCTTTCGCAAACGTCAGTGAGGTCTTGTTGACACATTATCGGAGTCAAAGTAGTACGATGGAATCTTCTATCTGAATATGTTAATAAAAACGCGGCATTAGTTTCACTCATTTTAAACGTTCACTACTGGGAAGTCCGATCCGTTGCCGGTAAGTCTTTCTGATAAGCTGTATAACTCAGCAGCATGATTTTTGTGAGATTTTGTTACCAATACCCCGTCTTGAATTTTACTTTAAATAATATCACCCTTATCGCATATCAACCCATCAGATCACACCAGCACTAATAGAACTCTAAACTAAGCCCCGGCACAATACGCGCAGACATCATCGACGGCACTCCTCTCGAGCACTCGCCGTGACCTAACTCATTCAGCGGACGAATCCTCTGGACGGCCACCCCCGCCCCTCCAAGTTAGGGAACCCGTTCACCACCGAAATACACCCCCTCCCCTAAGTTACTGGTCCCCGTATTTGCTAAAACCAAAACCACAGCAATCATCACTAATTTTAATATTCTTTAAAAACACCATCTATAACCAGTCGAGCAATTATTCTCCATTTGACTAAAAAGTGTCACGAAGTTTGAACCCTCATTAAACCAGTCAGCCATGCATACGCCCGCGCTTACATTCATTCATTTTCAGATGGGTGAATATGCACTAAGGGAGAGGGGTTATCGAAAAAAAGGACATGATATAATCATGCGTGTCCACGAACACCCAGGGGATTCTTTTCAGGAGGCGGAGGAGGGAAAGATAATACGGAGGTGGTCGCAACTGTTATTGTGATGGAGGCGCCGATGATGATGATGGGAGATTGTGTCGTGGACTTGCAGCCTCAACACAGATTGCGCGGGGGCTCGCTTTCCGTGCAGCAGCAATGTTGGACGATCTCGAATTCGACATCTGTCGCGAAAGACTACTCGGTTTTACAGGAGCACCTTCGTCTGGTGTATTTGGTGAATACTGCAACTGTTCATCTTCTGGCTATAAATAAGCAAAATAACAGTAAATCAATGTCCGATGCGCTTTTCTCTCTGCTGACAAACATGCCATTCACTTACAGGTATACAAATCTGCAAATTACCAGGCGATTCCGCAGAACTAGGGGGCGAAATAGCTGAAATGCCGGAAGCCATAGGAGCACTGGAAACGCTCGGGATAGCAGAAGCAGTGATGGGGGATTTTGAAGACGATTGCCTCTCTTCTGCAGAAGCGGGGGAAGCACTCGGTGGGGGCGTGACGGCAGACGATTGCTCCGTTGGCATGTCAGCCTCGTGTGACCGTGTAGGAGAAGTGGACAGGGCAATACTCATACCGACACTGCTGCTACTAGTGACACGATTTCTCTTCTTTGGAAACACCAGGAAGGATGATGGTATGTGTAAAGGACTTGTCAGCAAGCCTGTTGACGAGGAGCGTGTAGTCGATGCAAGAAGTGGAGAAAGGTCTATGGATACGAGAAGCTGATTAGTTTCACTATATATAACAAAAGACAGTGTAAGCTAACTAATAAGTACCCAAATTTTCGGAGTCATTTTTCAGAAAGACTGGATGAAGGATGGATAGATTTAACGCTCTTAGCTTCCGCTGTTGAAGGATTAATTTGTGGCGTGTCCTGACCACCTTTTTGCACAATGATTCCATCTGTGATAGCCTAAATTTGGGAGACAAAATAAACGCTTTTCTAACCCGTCATATAAATGTTTGTGCAATAAATAAGCGCTCACTTTCTCTATTTGATCACCAAGAGTCCCAATGTTGGAGGCAGAAGGGTTAACAAAAGTGATGGAAGGCGTGACAGATGAGGTGGACAGTGTGATGCCGGTATCGGGGGCCTCTGGAGACCGGAAGGAACCAATAGTGGAGAGGTTAGAGGTAACGGATACGGATGCAGTGATAGAGGAAGAAGAGGCGGAGGAGGATGAAGAGGCAGAGGAGGAGACAGCTAAAGACGGGTTGTTCGATATTGACGTTGACGATATTGCTTGTGAGTTCGTCAGATGCGACTGCGGTAATGATGACGGTGGTTGTTGAGATCGAGGGCATGCAGTCGAAGATTTTCTTGCCAATTCTTCTGGCAGTAAGCCCATAGAATCCAACTGAATTTGTAAGAAATGAAAAGAATCTAAGAGTTTAATGCTAATTAAAATGCAACTGATAATCTCACGTGCCGGATTTTAAAATACGCCACCAATCCATAAGTTAAAGGTAGGTGTGGAAAATACATAATGAAATGAGCAGTATATAGGTGTTAGAGACCATTGAGCTCAGACTGGTGTGGAACACTGTTAACCTCGGTAAAAACTCTATTTGAAGTGCATCTAAGATTCCGGACTGTTGAATGCAGCCATATTTCAAAATATTGGGTAGAAATGAACAAAAGAACAGCATATATCACAGAATTCCTGTGTAAGTAGAACTAATCACTATGCCGATCATGGAGTGTTTTTGCGGCGAATGAATTATACTCGATTAATCTGTAAGCCAATTTGATTCAAAAAAAAGCTTCACCGGCAGCAATTGTTGAGATGCGTTCTTAGAGCTGATTGCTCACAAAACACAGTATTTATTAGAGCGATAATGTGATTGTATTAATAGCAAAACGCCTCAGTAGGCGGTGATAAAATTGCTGAAGGAAAATGAAATTGAGAACCAGATGAAGTGTAAATTCGCTACATAAAAACCAAACTTTCCTCTAAAAAACAGGACAACACCGAGAGGGTAAAGTATGTGCGAAACTGGGTCCGCTTTTTACAATAGAAAAACATTAATTGTGAACCTACGTTTCTAGAAGCACTGGCTCGCATCAGAGTCGGGTATCGGTGATGCTGTTGATAATTTACGTGAAAACCACCGAGTGAGACATTATCGTCCCCGACAGTAGGGAAGAAATCGCGTTGCGAGAGTGTGGGTCCAATGGTAGCACCAGTAGCAGAAGCCGTGGCAACGGTATTGGCGGAAGAGCCACCAGCCGATTTGCGATAGCGCGGAAGCGGCATTGCCTGAGGAATTACGTGTGGCTGTGTAGATGCGAAAGGTGACGATGTCGATGATGTTTGTAATGACAATGCTTGAGGTGGGACGCTGCTATCCATTAGGGAAGGCCTACAGGTACGGGGAGTGAACAAGGGCATGGCCTCTTGCGTTGCTGCAGCTAGTGCTGTGGACGTTGTGGTGCAGGAAGATGCATCTGCTGCAAACGCCGCAAGTAATGAGATATACTGTTGGCCGTACTTAGCCTGCAAGGAGGACAGAGAGAGTAGAGGTGGATGAAAGGGACCAAAATCAGTTCTTTCATAGCGATAATATTGTAGCTGTACTCGAGCTGTGGACCAGAGTTTCTGCATTGATAATTATATTCGACTGCGCCGAAATCCCTTTCCTACCCAATTAACTCGTCATTCTACCAACGCTTCAAATTCTACAGAAATTTATTGTCAGTAGTAGACAAATTTGACATTGCAAAATATTTCCTCTTAGTGTGGCACTTATTGCAACAGTTACTTATCTCTCGGTTACTTGGCAGAATATTGCCCCAATGCACTCAAATCAAAATAACACACCTATTCTGTTAAAAAATTCAAATATTTGAAAAAAAATGACTAACTTTTTAATTTACCAGCTAAAATATTTTCTAAATCACGTTTTGGTAGCAATTTCATTTGTTTTATCGGATCAGGCTATATCTCATTTCGTATCCGCAAATTACAAATCCGAACGGCACTTCGTGGTAAGGAATGATCTTATCGCTGTGAAATTAGTATGGAGGAGGATGAAATTATCAAAGAAAGCTCACAAGCATCTCATTGATATCCACCATTCCGCAAGTCGGATCATTGGAGACCGAGTCCACAAAAGTGGAAGGAGTGTTGTAACCCATGGTTGGGTTACCAGTTTCAGTAGTGGCAGCAGCAGCGGCTGCGGCAGCCATGCCAAGAACGCGTTGGCGCGCATTGTCCAGTGCTGTGTGCATCTGTTGTGAGGTTTCGCTGCTCGTACGGGTCCGCATGGAGTCCGAACGATCGCGAGAAGTATAGCGCTCTACCTCGTCCCGATAAAGTTTCGCTGCGTGGTTAATATATTCCTCAACTTTTGGGTCCAGATTTCCACTCCCTCGACTGCTTACCGTCGACTCCAAGGTGATATTCTTCTTAAATGGAACAAAGAATACACACAGATGTACGGTCATCTGTTTCATATGTGGGCGAGAGTTATTCTATGGAAATGTTGTGGTTAAATTAGTCTGCATTTATGGTTGGGATCCCGACTCATTTGCTAAAGAACTAACGAGACCAAATACCCAAAAGGGGTTTTTAAGAATTCCGAATGTTTTGTAGCCATGTTCCGCTAATCATTTTCATACCGGCAGGTCTTTTCTGTTAAGACCTTAAAACCTAATACGTCGAAATCACGAGCGTCTCCACAAGCCAAATTAAATGAAGAGTAAATTTTTACTTTGCAGTCGAGTTATGAATTGCCCAAATTTGACAAATTAACAATGATACACACGTGAATGGTACTAGCAGAGCGAAAAACCAGATGAATTTTCACTTACCTTAGGCGGGTTGGCAGCAGTTAAATCATAATATCCGGGAGATTTATGAGCCGCGGTGTCTCCATAGGTTGACTGAAGGCCATACCCACCGCCCTGAGGGGTACCCAATGACCGGTCTGCACCCTGACGCAGCATACCCGAATCAATTCCTAGAGAAGCATAATTTCAAAAAAAACTATGTACGCACGCAGAGGGAAAAGCCTTCACCACTTCGGATTCAACCTACCAGACGAGGGCTGCAGCGCCCCCTGGCGATGTCTAGAAGTTGGAGGTGGAGGCGGTTGATGGTGATAGCCCGAGACCCCAGTTACCGGAGGCGATCGCAAATGACCTTGAGGAGCTGTATATCCCATGGAGCGGGAAGGTCCAGTGAATCCTCCAGGCCCGAGACGTTTCGTGGGCATTGGGAGAGTTGACGGATCAATAGTTCGGCCGTTAAGGTAAGTTGGGTCAGTGTAATCGGCTTAAAGCAAATAATGCTTAAGAGAGAGGACTAGAAGTAATTATGAAAATAGACGGGCAGTTCATACCGGCACGGTGCAGACCAGTGCCAGTCATGTTGGCGGATGTGGGCATCGCAATTTGTTGAGAGGGAGTTCCATCCCTGGAGAGTTGCTGAGCCGTGCAAAAGTCACCGATGAGGATGGCTTTACTGTAGGCGGTTGCAGCTGGGTCCGAAGGCTGAGTAGAGCAGTCGTGGGACTGTTTCTGGATTGGTGATTGTGAACCCCCCTAATAAGGATGTACCTACATTATCCTTCACTCAGTCACTCTCAACGAAAATATAATGGTTTTTCAACCCACTCCACGATTCATAGATTGTGTAACTTGCGACAGGGCCTGAGTAGAACCAGACGGCTGGGTTCCGTAGACCCCACTTGAGGCCACCGCCGCAGATAGTTGGGGAATACTGGCGAGGAACTCTGGAGAAATGTTGCCAGCAGCCATTGCCCCCTTTGCTAAATTTGCTAATTGTTCAGACAAACCAGCTGCCAAACAGGAGGCCGTAACCGCGTCTAAAATGTGCATACTACGAGGTTCAATATTCCTAGACCTGGTGAGTAAGCAGAAATAACTACAATATGAGGCAATTTTAGCGAATGCTACTTGATGAGATTACGTCTTTACTCTTTTTCGCGAATAAATAAGTCAAGGGACTATCATACGCATCATGGCTGGAATTGAGTACCTTTCAAGAAAGAGCAATAACCGGAACGAAGCAAATAGTAAAAACTAAAATTGACTATTGCAAGAGACTGTTACTACGCTATGTGGTTGAAACAGATTTGAAGCAGAAAAATAGGTCTTCCTCTTATCAAAAACGTATTAGCAAATAAATAAAAATAAATGATTTTTTGCTCGATCATTTGTACTCGACTAACTAATGATTTAAAATTGGAATTCTTTACTTTTCATACTTAAATTTGGCCTACCCTTAGGGGGCAAAACGCTCGAACCAGGGCCACCAAAATCCGAGAATGTCGATTGATTCACAACTAACTCCTCAGGGTGTGAATTAGGCGAGGAGGTTCCAGAGGTCGGAGAGCCATGAGTTAGATTAATGGTGTCCGTTATAACGTTAGAGTTGTTATGGGACGTGGTATAACCACGACAGGAATCCATAGAAACAACGGGTATATTTTCTTCTGCTGTTACTGTCGCCTCCGTATCGAGTTGAATGCTCGGAGCCACTCCCTATCGGCGCGTATAAAAAAAGTTAGACGATTACCTTGGGAAGGGGGGTGGGTTGATATTGTCACGACCTATTTTCTTACCGATGCGCAGACATTCTCAACATTCTGTTTAATTAGTTTGTGAAAATATACCAAAGCAGATACGGGTGCCACCCGTCCATCTGAAGATGAGGACTCGTCATTCGGCCTAGATCCATCCTGATTCGATTCCCCCAGCTTAAAAAACAGGGATGAATTCAATATTACGAATCAAATATACATTAAAAGCGGTTAATAAAAACCCTTACTTCGCCCATTTCTTTGACTGATTGCGATGATCCGCTCGCTGTTTTAATAAAAGTAGAATCCATTGCTTTTCCGAGTGCCGTCAGATTATCTTTGTTTTCTTCACTCTTTGACGCTAAAATCACCAACATCAGTAATCAAAATAAAGAACGTTTATAATCAAGTCGACAATACTTACTGGAAACAGAAATTTGTCGTTTTTCATTCTCTGCCGACGCTGGTTGATTGTCCATAGTGACGGCATCTGGCTGACCTGAGGTGCTAGAGGATGTGATTTGAACATTTGTTAGTACAGGTGTTCCTGAACGCCCTTTTCCAGATCCCTTTGTTGACCGATGATCGCCACTTCCACCACGACGGCCTGACCTGCCTCGAGTGGAGCCTCCACTCCCGCCGCCTTTTCGATGTACTGTCGTGTGACCATCCTCATTCTAAGTAGGTAAATAAGTACCACCAAATATTTTAATATTACAAGTCGAAGTAAAAAAAGGTGGAAAAAATCTCACCTTAGATTCATGGTGCGGTGAATTCCTATGATCATCTCCAGCAGGTGTGGATACACGAAAAGGAGCTTTCTTCGAGGCCGTGCCATGGGAAGGACCTGTTGGTCCATTTTTATCCGAATGTCCAGCTCGTCTTCGACGCGAAGTGCTATGTTTTTTCACCAGAGCCTTGTAACCTTCTGACTTCTTACTCAGATAGTAATAGTGGATACATTCCGCCACCGACTTATCCAAACTCGCTGCAATAGTTGTGAAATTCTTCGGCGTAGCCAGAAAACGCTCCTTGAAACGTAATTTGTCCTCTTTCGACCACTTTTCCAACGACTGTGCTCTCAAATGTTCCGACTTGGGGTCAATTATTCGATGAGCAGTGCAGAGGAAGTGATAGGACCTCTCCCATGGTGCCAGAGTGACTGGCGGATCAATGGCATACTCCTAAAGAGAGTAATAATATCACATACTTCATGTTTTGTAAAAAAACTAATGAAGAAATGCGACAAACTCTACCTTCATTTTAGCAGTGTCTTCCACAAAATCATACATCTGATCGCCGTCAACTCCATTTGAACCGGCGTTGGAACCAGTATCTAATACGACAATAATAGTAATATGGGAGAATGATAAAGAAGAGCACAAAATAATAAAAAACCACATGTGTGGTCAATAACAAAGTGTTGACATATAAGGCGCTTCGCGAAAAAGAGCTTAAAATAAGGTATTTAGGGCATTTGTAATGTCATATCCTCCCAGACGTATCAGTAGAATCAATGTGACAAGATGTAAGTGAATGAATAAATCTCTATAAGTTAGCGCCCGCAATTGAAGTCGATAAATACACATACTTTGAGACAGGCCTTCTTGTTTAAAATGGGCAGAAGGGAATTTTTCTCAAAATTACGTCCCTTTTAAATAAAATTTTCCTGCAATTCACTCAAATATTAACTAGTACACTATATGAATTTTCATTTTTATTCTGAGGAAAAACTACAATTATTTTTTAAATAATATCTGACGAGCAAACTCATAGGTACAAAAATGAACGCACCATGAACATCGTCTCCTTTGCCATCTTTTTGACCCTGGTCTTCGCGGATCTTCTTCATCTCTGGGAAGGCCTTATCAAAGATTTCCCGATTTTTAGCGTCCTTTTGTTTGTGTTTAACACTATTCACCAGCTTCTCATGACGTTTAAAGAACGCCTGCCAAAAGTAAGGCAGCAAACCGTTTTGCATAAGAAGGGGTACAAATCCCATAAACTACTGTTTCAAACTCCAAATCTACGACAGTGTGACCTCAGCGCTTTACTCTCTGAAAGGGCCCCTTTTTATTAAATAAATGAAAAAATAGTCAATTTTTTGCATGTGCCCATTCTCAGACAGTTTGTGCGGAGGCAAGGTCCAGTACACATGTTTTTCTGCTATAGTCAAGTTTGGTTGTAACATCGCTTTGGGGTTATAAATTTTTGTTCTAGTAAAGAGAAAAGATGTCAAGGCCAAGAATAGAAGAACATTTAAGTCATCGCATCCTATTTTTGTTTGATCAAGGATTGAAGGTAATTGAAGCAGTGAAAACAATTAACGACACAGGTGGTTTAACAAGTTTCAAAACGAAAGGAAGAGCCTCAAAAATTAACTTATGACACCCTGAGGGCGAGGATGGATTCAGATCCTCGCAAAACTATTATGGATTTATCACTAAAAATCGGATGACCATGGTCCACAGTTCAGGATTATTATTATCAAGTAAAAAGTGTAGAGGCAAAGAAGGTAGGGTCCCAATGAATTTGCAGAAAGGACACTCGATCAACAGGGTACGAACTGCGCGTTTATTTTCTCTCGGTAATGAAAAAGAATTCGTTTAGCGACGAAGTGTAAAATGAGATGAAAAGTAGGTACTGTACAAAAGTCCTGTACGAAAAAATAAAGGCTTTCTCTCAGAGAAGCACCTATTCCCACATCTAAACCATCACTAACAATAAAGAAGGTCCCTTTTGTGAGGTAAATTTTTTTACGAATCATACACGATGTCTTGATTAAACCTGGTCAGACCGTACAGCGACAGTGAATTGTGAACAACTGGGGCGAATAAAAGTGTTATTAAAAACGATCTGGTTTTCAATTACAAAAATGGTCCTTCAACACGGTAACGTATGTAAGACCTCGTGTTGCAAAAAACGACGCAGGAAAAAACTTATGGAATTTGGATTTGAACCTTTACCTCATTCACCCTATTCATTAGATCTCGTCGTCGGATTACCACCTTTCCTTATCATTGGTGTAAACGTTAAGAGATAGAGATCTTAACAATGTTGAAGAAGTGAAAACGTATTTGGAAAAGTTTTTAATCCAAGATCGAATGGCTTTTTAAGAAAAGTGAACAACTGTCTACAAGATGGCAAAAGGTATTAAAAATGATGGAAGTTATTTTGTTGATTAAAAGGCAGAATTCTCGCAATAAATAAATGCTCTTCGTCAACAAAAAAATATGGTTACGTTGCGGTTTGCCTAAAATGAGGCTCACCTGTGCATGACGAGCATAATGCTTGGCCAAAATACGAAGTCGAGCCCTCTCAGCCCGCTTGCGACGATGGATGTACTTGATAAGCTGACGCCGAAAGCCATTTTTATAGCTCGCATGAACATGTCGGAGCGTTGACAAGTCAGACGGCTGTCGGTAGACGGGTAGAGCGCAAGGGTACGCACTCACGGATCGACCGCACAGACGAGCAAGGCTCTCGTGCTGCTTTTTAGCGCGTGAACGGGTCTCTGAGAGAAGAGCCTGTAACATATACTTCGGCATGATGTCATGCTCAGCACTAGCTAAGATCTGACTACAAAGAAGTCGTCCATCAAAAAGATACATTAATGGTCATAAATCTGAAAGCCGGAACCTCGTTGTTATAACCGATTCTCATCATAATGAAAAGTTTTTGCAAGTGAATATTAGCCCTTACTCCCACATAGACCATAAATTTATCACTCATTTAATTGAGTAAATTGAGTAAAATAATCTAAAAGGTTAAATAAAACTCGTAGTGATCCAATAAAGCAGATTTTTATAGCTACTTATGATACCAACAATGGCAAGAAATAAATAACCTAAGCAAAATTAAACGCAATTACGAATATCATTCCAATCTCTACCATCAAAAAATTTGTTATCGATGTGGATGATCGTGATAACCCGAAAAACGAAATATATGAAGGTAGCATTCAGAAAGATACTCGTACATAGCAAGCATGTAGGAGTGAACTTGCCTGAATTGGATTTTCGTAGGCACGCTCGTCTTCCAGTTCATTAACAGAAAGCGCCTTGGTACGATGGGAATTGGGGGGCGGAGCAGAAGTCTCGTTCTTCAAATCAGCAGTTAAGCTGGACTCGCGATCCATAAGGTAGCGCAAATGGCTCTCTTCTTTATTGATACGCGCCTCGATCTCGTGCAGCCGACGCTGCATCTCCTCGCGTTCACGATGCAATTTTGCTTCAACTGAGTCCAACAAGCGTGCCTCTTCTGGTGCCGGTGATATCGCCTCCACCTTCAGTGGCAATGGTGGTGCATTTCAAAATCCACCATATATCTTATGCCCATCCGGTCAAATTAACATATTGCAGTTCACAGTAAATTTCCTCTGGAAACGCAACACTAGTTCTTTGTTGCGGTGTTGGTGCAAAAACTTATGTGATGCACACATAAACAAGCCTTACTTTCGATGAGTAGGAGGAAAAACGTCAACCTAGGCAGTGAAACCCAGCATAGTTGTTTGTACAATTTTCCTTAACAAAATCGTTCTTTGACTAAATTCTATCAATTAGAGCAAAATATGTGAAGAAAATGTTTGATAGAAATTGCTATGCAACTAACTATTTGAACCTTTTCGTCACAGATAAATTCCTGCATTCGGTGGATGAATGTAATCAAGTGTGAGTTCGCTTGAAACGTGTACGTAATAGAAAGTCGAGAATGGTCGCCTTAAGCTGAGTGAAAGGAACTGATGGAAATCATAAACAGTACACATCAGACATATTTAGTGGCAGAATAAAGTGGAACGTGTCTCGATTTTACTTGACATCCATTAGGAACCTGATTTCCTTTCCATAGAATAGTCCAATTAATAATCTCTAATCTCAACGAATACCGGAAAGCAATAATCGCACAAATGCGATTCAAGAGATCGACGTCATAAATGAAAGAAAATCTGGACAAGTCAACCATTCGAAACAAATATTATTAGAAGAGTACTTAAGAAAATGACCTTTCAACTCTACCACAGGTTAGTTTGCATAGCCAGTGTTGTCACAGCAAAAAACCTGGCCCGGATGGAGACAGGAGAGTGGTTAACAATAAACACCAGAGATGACATACCTGAGGATGGTAGGCGGGTTCTTTAGTTTGTTGTCGAAGCACTCCAGTGCCACTAGGCATCGTGTGTGTAGCGGTGTGAGGATGGTAAGACACACCACTGCTAACACCGGTGGGGATGGTTGTTGATTGAGACTGTTGTGACTGTCCCCGGTAGCCTCCACGAGAGGAAGTGGAGGAAGAAACGGTGGCTGCGTGAAGGTAACTTGATCTGCCAGAAGCGGCCACTTGTTGCTGGTAGACACCAGTGTTGCTAACAGCTGCGGCTGCGGAGGAGGCAGCATGTTGTTGTGCCGCTGCCGCTACCGCCGCTACCGCCGCCAGATTACTGTAAGCGGCAGCAGCGGCCGCTGCTGCCGCCACTGATGACGATGAAGATGGGGTTTGTGATAGGGCATTCGGTGAAGAGACAAGAAGCTGGGACTGAAAAGGCGAAAAACAAGGATAGTCACGCCTTTTGTACATCAAACGAATTTTGATAAGTTCACTTTCACCATCAGACGCATGTGCCTATTGGATTTTCTTGCGTGATTTTGGAAACCACATTTAGCATACTTGATGAGAAAAAGGTGGCCAGAAAAGGATACGTAAGCTATATCATTTAGCGTGAGCAATAGCTTACCGCGATTAAAACTTATTTTTGGCTCACTAGATGTCTCTAATTACCGTCGGGACTTGATGAAAGTAGTTTGCAAAAATGAGTTATAGCCTTTATAACATAATTGTTCATTATAGACATTGCCCTTTCTTAATTCTCGAAGGTAATGCGTTAACATGAACTCTTATTATAAATAAACACCGTCTAGCAAATTTAATCAAGTAGTATAACTCATAACATGGGAATTGTGGAATGCAGTGCTATTTTTCGTACTTAATGAACATCGAGCCCGACAACAAAACATGAACTCATTACACTAAAGAACTCATTTGAAGGTTTGCAGGCTTGTCTTGCCATTATAAGAAAAAAATATTTCTTTTGTCTAGTTTCTGTAAGGGATAAAAAATGCTACCAATATCAACGTCGTCTCAGTCCCAAATAAGAGATTATGAAGAAATCGTCTTAAGACTATCCTTACTCCAGGTTGCCGTTGACCAGTATTTCTTTGACCATAAGATTCAGAGGGTGGGTAGTACCCTGAGGGAACAGAACTCCTAGCCCCAGAAGCCGTGACCTGTTGCTGCTGTTGTTGAGCGGCATTAGTAAACAAGGCCAGAATTGCCGTTCTATTGTTCGCAGCATTTTGTAATAGCTGCCTACTTAGCAATTCATGTTGTTGCTGCTGACGCGAAAGGGAAGAGGTTTGGGGTAGGTAAGGTGAAGAAGAGGGTGTTGCCACTGTTGAAGGAACAGAAGAGCTCGAGGAGGAAACAAGACGAGGCCTCTTTGAGGGTGGGATACCACCCCCACTACCCATCGACTGTCCACCGCCACGTGTCTATAGGGGTAAAGATAGGCCGAGATAAAAAAGAAACCGACATCCTCTATAGTTAATAGTAGAATCGTACCAAATCCTGCAGACCATCATTATGAGGAAGATGGGGAGCAGCAGCAACCGCCGCATAGGCCGAATGATACTGAGCAGAATTGGTGGTCAAAACAGGGTAGGTGGGACCAGGGCAAGTGATGGAAGATCGAAGAGAGCCGGAGGCTGAAGAGGAAGGGCGATGAGGGTAGGTAGCAGCAGCAGCTGCTGCTGCTGACACCAACTGCTCAGGCAACGATTGCTGCTGCGATTGACCTGCGCTGCCAGCGTATTTAATGTTGCCAACATTGTTGCCGCCCGCTACTCTAGCTTGAGTGAATTGGGTCGAAGTTGCCGAACCCGGACGACCTAGTTAGTATTTATTAGTCTTTGTTTACAAATAGCCTTATAAACACTATCAAATTAAGTTAAGATACCAATCTCAGGTAAAAAAATTGCAAAAGCGTTTCGAAACTGAACTAATGACTCCAGTGTTTGTAGCAATGAACGGACTTATATAACATATAAAAGAGCTCTGACATTAACTACTTCTGACTAGGAACGAGTAAGACCACCCTGGAACACTACAGACTGTTTGTCATTCCACAAAGTGGTGAGAACATTACCGGAAGCTGATTGGTTTGCAATACCGCTTAAGGAACCACTGGAAGGACGAGGGACACCGGTCTGGGGGGACTGTTGATGATGGATAGGGGAGCGGGATCGTGACGCAGCAGTCTGGGACAATTGGGCGCCTAAAATTTGCGACTGCGATGTTCCTTGTTGGTAATGCTGTTGTTGTTGTTGTTGTTTGTGCACGAAGATTTTCCAAAACTATCAAACAGAGAAGACTAAATAAGGCTAAAATAACCATGTTAGATCAAGTAGAGGGCCTAAATCTTTCAAGAAACAACAATTGACGGTGTACCTAAAAGTATCCACTGATTCCCATGCTAAAATCCAAAGAGCTTAATTATTTGGTCAATTTAAACTCACATGAATAAAGGAAGTTAGGATTTGCACGTGAAAAATTGGCAATAAGCTCCTCTATGCTAGGTTGAGGGTTTTGTTGCTGTTGTAGTTGCGGCTGTTGAGGCTGTTGTTGCGGTAGTTGAGACTGGGTACGCATCGAGGGCGTCCCAACGCCACTCGAGGGAGGGACTTGACCGCTTCGAGCCAAACCAAGCCATGGAAATGAGCTCTGATCGAGGAGTGGATGGCTACTAGAGCTGCTACTGCTACTCCTTCCATCAGGAAAACGACCCGCAACACCACTACTGGCACCGCCACTACCGTTACCACCGGAGGTTTGGCCGCCAACGCCACCACTACTACCGGCACCACTAACGGGATCGGATGAGTAGGCACCTCCCATCTTCACCGAGTTGGTCGCTGTTACTGTCAAAATGAAGTCATTATTCATAAAATAACAATGAACAAGAGGATTAGTTAATTCGCATCAGTATATTTTTGGCAAAAGTGACTGAAATAAAACCCACTGTGTTCGATTCCAATAACGTATTAGCGCTGTCTTTATAAAATTTCGAGAATACTCTGCAACAAGTGCAACACGTGATTGTAAAAGACAGTAACTCCACTAGCAGAAAACTGCAGTGAATTCGGAGGTTCGATTTTTTTATAGAAGATTACACAAAAGAACCTAATTTTTCCGGCTTAAAATTTAACTAAAGACTTGAACACAATAATTGTTTACGTAAAACACGAGCAGACATGTAAAATGGGCATGAGAAAAAGGATCGTACAAAAAGAATAATCTCAGAATAAATGCTCCAACCACCACGTAGGGGTGCATATAGCTGTCCAGGCTATTTTCGCTAATCTCACTTAATCCAAATATAATACAAATAAAGCCTTTGCGAGAAACCATATCTCTAAAGACGCTGTTACATAATGAATCTTTAAGTAATGATGTTTACTAATAGTAAAGGGATACTGAAAAACTAAAGGAGGGGAAACCTACGATGTCAGGACACAAAATGGCACCGCAAGACTAAAGCACAGATAAAGCCCATAGTTCACCGGCGGGAAATATTATCGGTATAATAATAACATTAAAGTTAGAGTATACCACTTCAGCAAGGAAATAGAGTAATCCGCCCTAAGAGTTGCGCTATATATATTCTTAAGTGTTCAATTACTCTTTACTTCCAGCACTAATTTTAAATATTCAATCTGTATGTCTATTATTTCAGTATTTTTGAGATGTTTCTTAACATCTGCGGTCATCCACACAAAAATTATGCAAAAACTACAATCCGCACTTCAATTATTCTGCTAATCCTTACTACCGACGTGATCAGCGCGGTTTGACATCAGTGGCTGCTGTCCATCTTTTTCACGACCTTTACGCAGAATTGGCATTCACTGCAAGGTTGAATATACACCAGCGTACTCAGGTACCCCAGAAATCTTGGATCCAATCCACCCTCACTTTGTCCTTCCCAAAAATCAAGATGTTTATAAAGAGCGTCAGGGATTTATTTAGCAGTGGTAAAGTATCTCAGCCTGCATAGATATAATGCCCCTAATTTTTTTCGAGTGGTAACATGTT
This sequence comes from Dipylidium caninum, assembly GCA_017562135.1. NCBI lineage: Eukaryota > Metazoa > Platyhelminthes > Cestoda > Cyclophyllidea > Dipylidiidae > Dipylidium > Dipylidium caninum. The sequence goes on along the minus strand of QEYB01000911.1, from coordinate 427,927 downwards.
GCAACAGTGGATGAAAGTTGTGGGTGCAGCAAAAAGCGCAATCTTGTACAAATGGAAACTTAAGTGTCTCCCAATACTAGAACAAACATTTGAATTATAGCATTGGACCTACTTCATCCGAGAAGTAAATAAAATATAAATCCGGGGCGGCAAAATAAATGTTCCCAAACAATTGCTGACTCCGAAGTCCGTTTTTACATCACATACAACACTAAGCAAAAAAGCTATTGTAGCGTCCCTCGTAATTCCTTTTGATATGTTTGAGTGTCACTTATTCTCCCGCAAAAAGGTAAATTAATCAAAGTCAGCTTATCATTTTTATTTAAATCGAAAGAAAGTTGCGAGAATCCTAACGGGGACCTTGACTCTATATCTATCAAAATCGAAGTGCGGTTATAAAGAAGAGGTTTTCTTTCTGGTCTGAATAGGCTTCCACGCATATAAAATAGATCGTAAAGTGTATCGAGACTAAAACAGGTTTTGAATAAATAACGGCAATCAGCGCCATCAATGGAAACAGTTTTGGTGTTGAATGACATAAAAAAGTGAAAAAATGTAAACCAAAATAACCTTTATTTAATATCCCAGTAATGTGACAATGTCACAAGCGCTAGCATGGCGTGTAACCATCCCAGGCCAACGGTGAGACTGAGTAACATCAATGGTTTTCCTCGAAGTTTTATTTTTCAATTAACGTGAACTGAAACTGTATTAGCAATCAAAACGTGTATGGCCAGCGAAGGTGAACGTTAGTTTTTGGTTTTCTGGATCGTATAGATCCTGCAGAAACATGATGGATTTTGATTTGAGACCACCATTTACAGGTCACTGCGTTGGAGGGTCACGGTCGCCTAAGTGGTCCTGCTTAAGTACTTAATCGCGGTATTAGCGAGATCTACTTGAAAACAGACCACTTCAACAAGTTCTTCATTTATTCATGTTATCATATGAGTTCTTTCGACCGCGATTTCCCAGCTTTCGCAAATCGTCCGAAAGGAAGGAAAGTCGGACGTACCATGTACAAATGGCAAATTCTCTCAATTCACTTAGTTATGCTATTATATGATCAATGGTTTTCTTCTAAAAGTGATTCCATTAGCTACAGCTAATTGGATGTGGGATAAGATGTGCAACTTTTGTTTATATTTAATCCAATGGAACGATATTTAGTCATGAGGCAGCTAATCACTGCTTCGTCATTTTTGCATCTTCTGCCGATGAATGGCATGAACACTCAAATCTGTTTCTAGGTCTTACCATTTGCCATATTTTTTTGACTTGTTGGAGAAGTTGACACGACGTGGCAACCACCAAACTAACTTTGTTCATAACGTTATTATATCAGCTTGTAACATATGAATCAGGCGTTGATTATAAATAGAAAACAAGAAGCGAAATTTTCCACATTATTTATTATAGTCACTCGGAATCATTTCTATTGCAATCAACAACATTTCGACAACGACTGGGCAAGTCATATATGCCTTTCTATAAAAAAGACTCTATTTTCTAGTTGATAAATGACCGGAAGTCTTGTCTGATATCATTTTATCTCTTATAAATAACTCCTATTTACGAGAAATGTAATAATCCATGTAGGAAATGTCGGGCGAGTATTGGGGATGTGGTGAAATCGCATTTTGCGAGGAATTAAATTTGTGCACAGTAATTGAAGCTTTATGCAGTTGTTCAGGGTTTTCATGCAGTAAGAATGCGTCTTGCTAACCAAGCAATGCTGGCTGGTGTTTCTTCATAAACTTCTTCCCATGCATGACACCAACTTCACGTCAATGGGACTCCGCCGCCGTTGTGGCTTCACCTGGTTGTGGGAAGGAAGTAATAATGGATTATCACTCCTTGGGCGCTCCACCACAATTTTTTTGATGATATTTCGACTTGAGGGTACGTCCTGCGAGCGTATTCTCATCTACTCACTTGCGTAATCGTTTTCGACTGTCATACACAATCCACTTTTCATTAAGAGTGATGAATTGGTAAAATATGGCGACAATCGTCTATTGAGAAATGATAAAGATGCGCACTTGCTCCTGAAGTGCTCGATCATCCATCTCCACTTACGTCCCTTCGTACGGTTGGCGCATGAATCCGATTTCTTATTCATTTTACGCGAGTGCTTTAATAAAGCTGTTTGGGTAGCTGGTTCCTACGTAATTTATACCCAAGCTCACGAATAGTCCATGTGTTACTCGGATTTCGCAGTCGCCCTAAATTCTTGATGAAACTCAAGTTGGCAGAACAAAATTTTGGAACCACCACCGAGCATTTCTTTCACGAGTAAATCCATCTCCGAATGCTTCATTGATATTCCCCGGAGCTTGTTGAACTGCGCCATGATTCAAGTTGAACTCGTACAAGAAGAGTAGGTGTAACCCCCATTTATTCTCGTCTGGTTTTAGAAAAAAATGCAAAATAAAAGTGGGATACAAAAGCGAAAAGTATTAGGAAATGAGCAAGATGCCTAACTTTAACATTTGTAAACGAAAATATGGAGCGCACGTTAATACGTATCTCTCTCAGTCACAGCTGAATACAGACTAAACATCAAAGCCTACTTCATTGTTTCCTATCTAATATGTGCTTATAGAACATGTTAAGAAAAAGTGGACGATAGGTCCTTAATCTTCGTCGATTAGGCGACTTGTGGCCAGTTGGAAATTGTCAGAGGACAAATGTCACCAAGGCGGAAATGTTCATTAGCAGGATGAACTTGTCCGCTCACACATGAACACAAGCCCAAAAATGTGGGAACGGCATTCAGAGGTTCCATAAAAGTGTCATGGCAACATATTATTTCATTTTACAGCCTTTTCCACCTCCCACGTGCAGATGACACTTAATGCTAGAGTACTGGTTAACAGAGTTAAGGAAAACAGAGCGGCTACGATCTTGGTCTTCATGAACTCTGGGTACTAGAAATTCCTCGAAATGTGCTGGTGTGATCATAGCCAGCGGTTTAATCTAAATTGGTTCCGGAGTCCCTAGTCCCCTGGGCAACTAATTTTCTTGCTAACTATGAACTCCGCCTTTGGTCACGGCGGCATAGCAGAAAGTCTGGGGGCTTCTTCTCAACCCCTTTTTCACCTCGTCCTGTTGTACGAACGTTAGCGCATCAGTTTTACCATTCCCATCCGCCTAGCAGTTGGTGGGAGTGGGGGGAGTGGGAGGAGTGGGGGTGGGGGAGGGAAATGGGACAGGGGTGCTAACGAAGCGCGTCTTATCAAAACAGAAACACCTGCTGGAGGGTGAAGACGGCGGGCAAGGCTGGCACCTTCCACCCTAGCAACCGGTCTACGCTGTGCGGTGGCGACTGTGCCATGGATATGGAATAGGAAAGATCATCACTCATGGGCAGGTGCTACTGTCGCATGATCGATTGTGTCCACGCCCGAGGCATAGCGTCTGCTCCGCTGGCACGAAATTTTCTCCAACTATTCAATTTTACTCATTAATAACCAAGCCTTACAATATGAGTTGCTTTGGCGTTCGCCGCGTTGAAAGTCGGTGACTCGTGTCTTCATGCGAATGTCAATGATGGATGATGTGACGCGTGCCTTTCTGTGTCCATTCCATCGTCTGATTTATCAGTGCCCATCATCTCTGTGAGAAGAATACTCGAAATTCGAGATGTGAAGGTCTTGCTCACCCTCGACTATTTACGGCTCGCAGAGTGGGCTCTGGAAGGTGCCACGGTATGTGACAACTTGCGGAGTAGGCAGCTTTACAACCACGCGGAAGCGTCCTGTTCACCTCGTATGGTTGAAAGTTTCACTTGCTAAATCAGCCGTTTATGGTGACTCAGTTCATCACCCACGTTGGTGTACATCTTCGTTGTGTAGGCTACAATTCTAATGCTGGTGGAGGTTGTATCATGCTGACTACCAGGGGCGCACCAACCCCCAACCGCCCTGCATAAATAAACACTTGGGTTTTTCTTACCTCGCTGCCCCCTCGCCTCCCTCCCACACCCCCAAGTCCATGTTTAGTGTGCGCTCGTCTCAGCAACAAAAGACTGGGTTATCAACCAAATCCTGCCGACACCTCAGAGCCCTTTTCATGAAGTTCAGAAATTTGTAGCGTAGGTGGCAAACGAAGCCCAAATGAACGCAACGCTAACGCCACTTTAATACCGTGGCGAGGTCATCATACTGGTGACCGCAATACCAGTCGGCTGACGCCATCTGGCAGCGGCGTGGAATTCTGATTGCCACCGAAAGCGACGAGTCAGAAAGCCGCCGTATCACGGCAATAAAATCGATGGTGGGACGCGGCGGCAGGGATTTCCCCAAAAATGCCAGATGTTCGGCCGCAAATTTCGGGTTGGATGGATTTGACCGGCCTCCCTGGCCCCTCTCCATTGTCGCGGACAGGCACAGATATGAAATGCAAGGGTTTTTTTGTCTCCTTCTTTCATGCTCTTCACTTCACACCGTCTCTTTTTCAAGTGAACTTTTTAATGTCTCAAATCTACCCCTCTTCAAAATTTAACAAATTTTCTGATGGATGTGATATCTTTCGAGCTCTGTTCAAATACGGATTTAAGAGTGTGGGTATAAGATGATATATGTGGGAACTAAGTAACTCCTGGTGATTGGTTAAACAGTAGTAGGCTGATGATGGCGATTTGCTTTGATTTACTTTATGGAAGGTAGGACCGACGGAGCGTGTTGCAAGTCGAGCGGGGCGGAAAGAATTCAGCAGAGTTGGATAAGTATAAATGAATCTGTGGTACAGAGGAAATGAGACGCTTTGGTGTACAGTTAACAATGGTGAATGATTCACTCTTCTGGGAAAAGTTTTGGCTCCTTTAAGAAATTCACCTGAGGAAGCTTTTTCAACTGTTTAAATAACACATTCCTCCCTACGTGAAGGCTTTTAGACCGGGAAACGGAGAATTGGTCGATGGCAAGTGGGGGAAATGGGTGTGTGTATGTGTATGTGTGTGTGTGTGTGCGTCGGTATATTTAAGCGACGGGTCACGTGTAAACTTCGGGGGCCCCGTTTTGTGATGGTGCGGCACATACACCCATGCGCACGACAGATGCTGTGCACTGTGGGACGAGGCGAAATTCTAAGGCGTGTAGGATGTAGGCAGGGGGGGTGAGGACGCAGTTATTGCGAGAGCTCTCCCTCCTCCTGCCCCGCCCTCCGCCTCCTCCATCCCCCCCTCATCTTTGAAATGCACATCCCGACTTTTTGTGCACACGCACTGAAGGAGGCTGAGGCGGTAGGGGGGAGCGAAGAGAGACGGAACGTGGGTGTATTAATTTTATTACCTTTTTACTGAAGAATTTGTCATTTGGGTTGATTTTAACTACCCTCTCACCGTGGCTGTGGCTTAACCAAGGGATATGACTGATGGCGAACAGTATTTGTCCACTTGGGCCAACTTTACTAACCGCATTCCTTGAATCCTCGGATCTCGCCGTCAAGACAAACGAACGGTAGCGTAACAGGGAGGCTTCAACCCTGCCGCCCCATAAGAGATGGGAAACTGGCAATACGAAAAGCGACGAATAAGTGGTTGATCTCCAAATCATTGTTATTCCACGCGAATACGGCAGTTAATGAAGTTGTTTGGCTAAAACTAACAGGTCAAAACTTTATCCTGTTGAATAAGTACGACTCCAAAAGCCCTGGTCATAATTCGTGTTGAACTGAAGGGAAATGGTAATGTGCTATGAATACTCACTCATAATTCTTGTTTTTTCCACAAAAATGTCTGGGCCCACACCTAAGTCCGCTTATTCAAACATGATTTCTACCTTCAACCATTACTAAATGCTATATGACCTAAGGGGACGTCCAATGTACCAAAAACAATAACACTTATTACGGACATCATCGAAAATGGAGGGACAGTTGGACCGTCCCCATCCCGCCCTCCTCCTCCTCCTCTGCCCCCCTCCCCCCTTCGCAACTTACAAGGCAACTGTGTCACTCCTGATTCCCCAGCCTCGAGCACAACCCACAGCGCACGGCAAGGCGTGCTGTTTGGCACCATCTAGCAGAAAGTTCTTCGAAGGACCTGTTGAGGTTAAGCCAGGCGGCAGTTTCGATGTCAACACTGCAAGTGTTCCGCATGCCAAGGAAAATGGGCCGATATGGCGGTTTGTCGAGACCCATTCTTTTGGAGAAGACTGTGGCCACTTTTCCGGAAAGGACACAAAAATTACTGGTGGAGGTCGGGGCACCGAGAGATGATTGCCTCGACTCCCCAAGTTTTATCCTCCCGTCCACAAACGAGCGGTGGTAACGAACTGCGTGACACGTTTGCAGGCTACGGAAAGGCCTCCTGACTGCGGGTGCAGCGAATTTCGTAGGTGGCCACACGTGTCGTAACGATTAAATGAAGGCACTTTTTATGACGCGCATCGAAATTCCTCCACTCTTCTGATTTCCCCTCCTTCCTCTGCAGGGAAATACCTCCCGACTTGAAGCAGTCAGTTGGTCAACTTCCCGCAAAATTAGCCTACCAGAGTGACATTCCGAAAGTTCTGTGCTTCTCGAACTAAGTCACTCTTGTCGATCACCTTTTCTCCCCAAATGCGCATTTACCTGAAAAATTTTGTGAGGGTCCATTTTCCCCCGAAGGAATACCGTGCGTGTCAGTTTGTTTTGTCTGGAGAGGCCAATGAAGCGCTCTCCACCGATGTGTCTAGCTCTTTTTTTAATTCCATAAATATTGTCAAATTTGGTCTACTTTGGATCTCGTAGAAATGAATGATTGTGGATCACCATCATTTTGAGACACGGTCACCCCAGAGGTTATTCTCTGAGAGGGAGAGCTAGTTGAAGTTGGGAATGAGGGCAGAGGGAGGAGCGAGAGGGGGTCAAGACATGGGAATATGCCTTCAGGGTAAACTCGTGGAGGGAGGAGAGAGGGACAAACGACACTGTTCCCTGGGAGTGAATGATGACACGTGGAGCGAGAGGCAATAATTAATAAGGCCCGAACCCTACCCCATGAGAATGCCCCCACTTTCACCATATATTTTGGACAATGTTAAATACTTCTACCACGTAGAAACTCTCCAATACCATTTGGAGTGATGTGCGGCCACGCGACTCCTTGTCCAAACTATCTGCAAAAATTGCGATCATTTGAGGCGCGTTATCTTGCGATTCACCCTATAAACAGGAAATAGCATCGCTGGCGTGTCACTCTTTGCGGGAGGAAAGGGTGAAGGAGCAGTACTAATCAGAGGAGGCAACAGCTGCACTGGCATTAAGGCATGATCCGGATGTGAACGTTCTGCCTCCCTGCCGTCAATAGTGTGCATCCGGTGGCGTAGCTCCAAAGATAAATTGGTGTGGGGCGGGGAAAGCGGGGCGGAGAGGGAGGTGGGCAGAGGGGCGGAATGGTCGCAGTGAACAAACGAAGTTAGGGGAGGCACCTCCTCTTCCTCTTACTTCCGGAACTCCTTCAAATGAAGGCGCGATTTCTCCTTTCTCCCCTCCACATACCCAAAAATTAACAACAAATAACAGACTGTCAGGAGTATAAATAACCTTGCGGAGATTTTCACAACAACGAATACCTCTCGTCCTTCCCTTTCACAGTGGACGCCATTCTAAAAATACTTTGATTATCTCCAGCTCGGCCGACTTGTTTGAAATCACCAGTTGCGACGGACTTATCTAACAGCTGCCCGAGAAATGCTAACTCGAGTCGTTTTTTAAGGGAAACCCAGCGTCGAGACGATGTCAGGTAGAATTTTTTCGACTTTAACATATTGGTGATGGTGTTATTCCTCCTGAGAGCACTTCTGTGGTCCAACCCTCTGTTCGGCCCAGGTGACTTTGCCCTGAAAGTGAGGAAATGAACGGGTAGGTTCGCCGTCACGTTCACTTAATCCTTTTATTAAACCTACCCTGGAGCATTTCTACCGTTCATTCCTTCTTTCCTGAAACTCGACATCGCCCCGGTAAAAGTACCACTTTTGGAGGATAACTGCAACAGGAGAAGAGGTAGGGTCAAGAGGAGGGGACGAAGGAATGAAGGTGAAAAGCATAATTTGTGGCGATGAGACTTTGATTTTTTCTTTCCCTAAAGGCGTCAGGCGGTGGCCCTCAGCTTTTCATCCGTCTTGTTTGCCTGGTACATGTCTGTCTGATGTGTATCAAAGCGGAACACTAGTAAAAAGGGAATTTTGTCAAGGCAAACTGTCTGACGCGTTAGGCATGTCTCTTAAGCAGAAAGACCGGCGAGGAAAGAAGCAAGATTCTAGTGAGTTCCTTAGTAAATGAGGTTTTGTTAACAGTGTGGTAGAAAAGACTGCAGTAGCTTGACTTGATAGTCAAATGACAAGGTCTCCTACGTTCAGTGGGTTCTGCGAAACCTTGAACGTGGATGTCTACAATAATTTGGGTACCATAAACAGTACGAGAAAGTTGGAATGTGGAGCTCCCATTAGATTTGCCACCCTCTCGCTAGACTGACAATCCACGGTGTTCTGCAACACCTGGCTACAATAGCACACCAATTCACACAAAAATCTTAGCTGCGAGTGGACCGCTAAAAAAGGTTGTTTCGTTTCTTGCGCATAAAAACCGGAACTTGTGTTTATTTACTAGTTTGCACTACCCCCACCCGTAGAGACCTCGAAGGAAAGAAGTTGTTAATATGATTTATTCACTAACGCGAGTGAATTAGTGGGTACACTGCGAGGACTTTCTGGTAATTAGACCGCTCCGACACCTTAATGTCTAGTGAAAAACCACCACTCGTGTGGTGGTGCCTGCGACAAAATTCGGACGATAACCCTCCACCCTTTCTCTTTCTCTCTCTGTCTCCCTACCTACCTACCTACCTATCTACAACGTTCACTTCCTCTTCGACAGTGAAATTATAAGATAAACAAAGCGCACAGAAGGCGATAGGCGCGCGAGGGGGCCGTGAGAATTGGCATACTCCCGGACGGAAATGGGGTCGATGCATTTGGCCGGTGGTGCGCACGTGCGTGTGGAGATGAGAAACGCTTTTCAAGTTCGACACCAAAGTCACTTCATGTCTAAGCGTTTCCGAGCCCCCCCCCCCCCCTCCTCGCCTGTCTCAGTCGATCAGTGCACTTGACAGGGAAAGTAGCGTTTTGAAACGAAGTGGAGACGAGCCTACGCACTAAAGGCGCACATACAAGCTGTTCAGTCGAAGTTCGCTTTCTTTTGCACTGATCAGAGACTTTTGCCACGCTACACTTAACTTCAGTGTAACAAATCAAGTCCCCGGAAAGGAGATACGTGGTAAATAAGTCTACAATATATTTACATTGGCTGTGATGAGTTCTAAGACACACCAGTACCACCGATGGTACTTCCTCTGATCCCAATTGACCTCATAGCTAAAATAAAGCCAGAGCAGCAGTGCTAGGATCTCGGTAAATTACTTTCACTTATCGATGATGGAGACTTTCCCGAGGATCAGGTAAAAGTCCAGTACAAAAATAACTTGGACGCATAATGGGAGTGGGACGAACAAAGTCGCAATCACTTATTATTCCGGAGTTGTGGTTAACATACAAGTGGGTAAAGTGAATTCAAGTTGACAAAATGAATCTTAAATTTACCTACGTGGAATTCATTGACCTATACAAAGTCTAAGTAAAGTAAAATCTAAGTAGTCTGAATGTTTCTCCACTGTGAGGCGAGCTTAATCTAACGAAAAAGCCACTGAGTGCTAAACTGGGGCTGAATGGTCCAACTTAAAGTGCACTGATGATGCGTCACAAATGTTGTATAAATTAGATGAGATAAAACACTTGAAGTCGGAGAAAGTAGTAGTTGTGACTAATGGACCTTGTCTCCTTTTTCTCATTGCAGCAATAGCAGGACGAAACTCCACCCACCCCGCTCCCCTACGTCCTCCTGTCGCCTCACCACTAGTGTAAACACACATACGCGCACACGCATGCATGCACAAAAGAAGAGTCATTTGCACGTGGCAGACAGGACACAGACAGTTATTTTCACAACGAAAACGCGCTCACTCTATTATAAACTGTGATAACGTCCATCACACCGAAGTCACTCGTCCGCGTGCGTATGTTCGTGTGCGCGTTCGCCAGTGGTATTTGCACTTGACCCCTCCCCCTCCTTTCCGCCACAAGCCACCGCATCTATCAGGCACCGCTCACTATGGCCACGGAGAGGCCTACGGAGAGGCCTACGGAGAGGCCTACGGAGAGGCTTTGGTGCGCGCGTGCAGGTGGCGTCTAACGTATTGATTGGTTGGCGTGTAATTAGGTAAACGTGCGCACACGCACGACCGCACTTGCAGCATATGACAGCAGCGCGTCGTTTTTAATAAGTCCTCTCACAGATGCGCGCGCACGCACGCAGTTAATCGAAGAACAGGTGTCTGTGTGTGCATGCGGCCTAAGCATGATGGTTTTATGGTAGTGGTCACCTTTGGGACAGCCTAAATGTCCTCTCTGCGCGCACAGAGATGAAGTGTCTGAATGTGCGGTTAATGTCACACGTTGGCGTTGCTAGGCTCGGCCCAGCCTTATGAGGCTTCTAGGCCCACCTAACTTGTCGTGGGCTGACGTGTTTGTTTAATAATTGGGGAACCACCCCTACTACTGAGTGATGCTCCAATTTGGGGATAGACAAGGCGCGTTAAATAGTCTTTACCCCCACTTCTCATTCTGTTATGATTGCCAGCGGTAAACGTATTTTCTAACCGCGTAAAGATGGTACCAGCGCTTTCTAACGTAATGTGCCAAATGAACTTTGCCTTGATTTTTGTGAGCGCCTCTTAATTTACCTTTGTCCTCGTGCCGCTACCGAAATGCGGTTATTAGTGTTCGTCTTCATCTACGTAACGAACTCGTTGTTATTCGACTGTTGTTAAATCGACAAAGGAACGTAAAACTTCTGTTGGTTACACATATACAACAATTATGAATACGTTGCAATTTTCAAGTTCCAAAATTTTAATAACAAATAACAGTGTTCAATATAAAAGAAAGACACACCGATATCGCAATCCACTCAATGTCGGAGCAAATTAACCGCCAGCGTCGTGAAACTGTTCGAGACCGAGACGGTATCCAGTGCTACAACTCAGACCTAACAAATTCGTAGTAGAATCCACTTATTTTGGTGACTTTTTCTGAACATTCAACTGATTCCACCAAGTTCATTTAGTTAAAACGGGTGAGAGACAAGTGACTGCATTCACGCAGGTAATCTCAAGTTGACTCTTCTCTCTTCCTCTATTGGTTACTGTGAGTTGTTTATTAACACCAATCAGATTCAGAGCACGAATGACATTTATCCAATAGGAACAATGAACTCGCTGGCTTTAAGCATGATTAAGTAACATTCTACATCACATGACTCGAACCGTTAACACTATGCGCTGGCAGCTAATCAACAAAATCTGTACAAATCTGATCATACCTTTGACACGTTGTGACACCTCACTTCATCCCGACATATAGTGAGCTTATATACGGATAGAACACATTTAAACCAGCCATTCGAAGAATGTATGACGAATTTACGAGCACGTCTTCACTTTTCCATTTATGGTACACGGTGTATCATACGAGAGAATTTAAAGTTCGGATGCGTTAGAGTCATTCACAAAATGAAATACCAATAGACGCTATCCTATTCATCTCGAGACCAAACATTTACGCCTCATGCGGATATGTTCCCATAAAATGGGCTACAGTTTGCTTTACGGGAAACATGTTTATTTTTCGACATCAAGTAGTTGGAAGGTTTGATAAAAATGTCCATCTCTAACACTAATGATCACTTTCTGAACGCCTCCACCGTGAATAAGTTCCTCTTACCCAACTTCTACTTCTACAAATTTTCCCCTGTCTGGGGATATAATTAATGGAGACAGCCACAGGAGTAACACGTGTTAATCTCTAACCATTCTCTTGACACCACCGATGAAAACAGGAATTAACTAATCCATTTCAAATGTGACAAATTGCAGCAAAATATGGGGATATATATGAGGTTGAGTATAAACTTTGCAATTTGCCAAGGCCGTAGATCCCACACCTTATCTGAGAAGGCCTTAGTGGTGGGGGCCAGAGCCTGGTTAATGGAGCTTCCTACTTCCGGTGAGAAACAGGACCGACCCACTATCACTTAAAACCTGGTCGCGAAGTCGCGGCTAGTTTAGGGTGAGCTGCCATAACAACCATGAGAGTACAGTCTAAATATTTGGTTTGGCCAGAGGGGCCAGGCCCTAATAGTAAAACCTTGAATAGTTTTAATGCTTATACAAACGGAAGAGAAGCCACTATTGAAACACGCAATAAATTATATTAATATGATACACTTTCAGGTAGGGCCTGTTTCGCCAATCCAGCCGCTTCCACTATCGTCTAATAAATGTCACTCAACTGATTTCCGGGCGAGTCAAATGGACGAGTTCGAAGTGAAACCTACTGTTTTGTACTTTAAGCTAGGACATTCGTGGAAGTGCTCTGTCCTGAGCTGGATTTCAACAATGTTGTTAACATTGCTTATTTATATTGACGCACAATTAATATCTTTACAATCACTCTAAATGCCTGCAATTCAGAAGTTATAAAACGGCATAGAGGAGGACGCGGTGAGGGATACGTGCATCTTATGCTTTGATTCTAGTTTTCCTGCAGCATCATTCCTTTGGCTTTGATGGCAATTTAACCTCTCTGGGGAAGCAATATGTTCAGTCGATATGGAGCCAACTCGGTGAAGTTAAAATCAACGATGGGAAACTATTCATCGCATACTGGAATATATTGCGCCATTTTCTCGTTAGGAGAACATGTTTAAGTAGACAACTGCGTGTGAAATAGTGTGGTGCGAAGCCTCTTCAGTCAAAGGAGCGCATGAAAATTAATGTCTTTTAATTTTCTCCTTCGTCAATAAGAAATTCGACATGAAGTTGACGCGTTAACTGTAATGAAGGCACTTCTAGTGAAGGAAGAGAAGAACGCTAGAAGAGTGTCTTTTTAAAGCACCTTAAGCTCTTATGCTATGCAAAAGTGCTGATAATCTGGCGAATGGTTTTTCCCCTTGATAGCACAGCGATGCTTACTTAGAGAACCGTCATCACAACAAGACAAACTCGCGAATACAAACGGTATGCCTACGGATGTGATGTGATCTCCGACTCGCCAGGGCTGTTTATGTGGACGACCAGTCGTGGGCCAACGCCATTTTTGTGTTAGTGTAGATGCATGTGACACTGTTAACAGGCACGTACGCTCTTAAATCCCCGTGACTCAGTCTAATAAGTTGGAGAACGCGTGGATAAAGGGGAGGGGAGTTGGGGGGGAGTGGACGCAAGAAAACGTCTGCTTTGGGATTATAAAACTAATTGGAAAAATATCCTATGCTCAACGTGTACCCTTCTCGCATTAATATACGAATGAAATACGTGAAAAATACGCACCCTTGTGTGATTGGCTTGCTCGAGTCGCTGAACTCAAGTAACTTATCTTAGTACAACCGCGTGCAGCATAGCAGTCTGAAACAACCAATCACAGTCTGAGGAAAGTATTTTTGGTATTTCCTCGTGTAAGGACCCTTTACTTGGCTAGAAAAATATTGTTCCACTATTGTTTCAATTGGTTGCCTGTTATTAACTCCACCGCACAATTATCTCCATATACCACTTCCGTCTGGTTAATTGGCAAAGCCACTGGTAAAGATAAAAAGTAAATTTCACGAAAAATGAGAACCAGAAGATCATGTATCGCCCAATTAATATTTAATTGTCATTTGAGCCTTCCGTATCCTTTTCACTTTGTTCTGTCCCTTGAAAATCATTGAGTAAACTGTATTTTAGCCGCGATTTCAACATTAACATAGCTGAGGTAACCGCAAATGATTAACTAGTACTATTATATAGGCTTTTAAAGTTGAATCAGGCCTATATTTAAATAACTAGGCTCTGTACTCATGTAATTGCTTAACGGAAAAGCATTCATATAAACCTACTTTCTCTTCCCCAAAGCCAAATGCTTTAGTACATAATAATTAGCAGACCTTTTCTATGATGTTAAAGTTATTTGTAGGTGGTAAGCATGCCAGCAGTGTTGACTGGACTTAGCAACAGATAATTTGTAACACAAAGCCCGAAAAATTTGCTTAATCGTTAATAGAATAAACTTAAATTGTGATCCGACTCTACTGGTGAAGTTTAGTTATAACCAATCTTTGCGCCATAGCAATTATTGTTTCAGTGTAAAATTGGCGAATAATCGTGACCTCTTGTCTTTACACGTACTGTCATATTTCTGGAGAAACTTGTATCGGGATACAAAAAAATAAACTAGTTAGGATTGCCAATGCAACTATTTGAATACAACTGCACTAGCGGAAGTCTTTTCCTATCACTCTAGTACAACGAGAGTCTCAAGCTAACATGTAAAATATTACACTGAACTGAGTGAATATGATGAAAATGAAGGCGACCTGGCGGTGCAAAACAGAATAATGAGTCCCTTCAGGAGGGAAAAGTGGCATGGTTGCGGAGATAAATAAAATAGGGCTGTCAATGGCATGGGTTGGGGCCGCTAGTTAAAATAAACTATCCAAGTGTGGTATAATAAACACCTCAATTGCGCGTGGTAATAAACAAGTTTGAAGACTCTGGGGGCCTGCATGAGGTGTCTACGTTCATATGGGGACAATCGCGCTCCCGTGAAGCGTATGTTAGGGATGTGGGAAACTCACGCGCATTCCTGACCAATCAAACGTTAGTCCATATCAAGTCTGTCCAATCGGTGAAGCGCTTATCATGCGCTGACCAATAATATGTGTGCGCGTTCGCAGATGAGCGGAAGCGCGCGCTGTCAACGTGTCAGACACCACCCCTTGCTCTATCGCGCTCACCTATAGAGAGGCGCGGATTGAAGATCATTTAGGCGACGAGTGTTTACACGATTAGTGTGTATGTGTGTATAGTGTAAACTATTCACAGCCGGAACTCAATACCTATCTCCTTCTCTCTATCGCCTCTCGCTCGTTGTCTCGTTGTACGTGTGCGTTCATGCACGTGTATATGTATACATCTACGTGTGCGCGCATGTGCGTGTGAAAAGAGGAGATTGCCCGAACTCCACCACCCACTGGCTACTACCAGTTTTGTTTACATATCTCTTCTCCCATCCCATCCTCTTTTGCCATTCGCATAAGAGCGCACATTGCCAGTCTGCCTTCCCGTCTGCCTACGTACCCCCTATATACATCCTTCAGTGTGGGTGTGTTTATCCTAACGTCAAATCGGTGCGCACACAGCCTCAAAAATCGTTTGTGTAAACAACGACCAGGAGATGGCAATGGAGGGCAATTACTTACAGTCCCACCCTCACCCCAACCCACATGCTTATTCGGGTCTAGCGGATCACGCCACTGATCTCACCGCCCATGGCGTAACCTCGCAACACTCGCACAGCTCATTCCTTCTTCCTCCGGTTCCAGCCCATTACCACCACCACCGCAACTTCGGACTCATCGATGGTGCTGCTCCTCCAGACGCCTCCCTACAATACCACCACAGCCTTTTCTCCGAACCTTGTGCTCCCTGGGATACCTCCTCCCAACAAGTCTTCAACCACCATCACCACCACCAACAACAACAACAACAACAACCCCATCACGCCTCAGCCGAGAACCAGTCCTGCTCCCACGAAGAATTCTTCACTGAGAAACAAGCCGATGCAACGGCAATCTCGTATTGGAGTGACAAACTTCCCTCTCCCACTTTTGGCGCGATTTGGGAGTCAGAAGCCTACCCAGGAGCTTATTCACTGACGCCGAACGATGCGACATTTTATCCAGAATTTCAAAGCTCTTCCCCCTTTCCTCCTCTGCCGGGAGCGCATTCGTTAATTCCTCAATCAACAACGACTTACTTCCGCGGACCGTCCCCTTCGCAGTACGTGATGGGGAGGCCAGTACCGGCAGCACCACAGAATTACAGCGGGATGGAGTCTTCCAGTGATGCTTGCCTCTCCTCCAATAATACCACTGAGAGCTCTGAAGTAATAGCAGCTGCAAGTGGACATGCACAAGAGGGCGAGGCGAAACCTACTTTACCTCCGATTGATTACTACTCTGAAAGACAGGATTTTATTGAGCCGTTGGGAGACTGCAAGGAGGTGGAGAGGGAAACAGACGTGGTTGAGAATGAGGAGGTAGACGGTGAAGAGGAGGATGAGGCCGCAGAAGGTGGGAACAAGGTGGGCCAGTGTGGAGATGACGTGACGGTAGGACAAGAAGATGGTTCAAAAGAAGGCAATCTTGAGTCGATCACTGGAGGGGATCGGAAGGCATCGCGCAAGGAAGCCAGTGAGTTGACGACAATGCCACCTTTTTAATAATTAACAAAATGACACTTTTCCCACATAATAACATATTTTCTATTATCTTCCTAAAATATTTTAAACTTTCGGCTCCCCTATGATTATGAAAAGCCACTGGCCTAGCTCTTTTTCGTTGAGCACTTGTCCGCCTATTTTGGAAGAACGCTTCAATCAGAAGTGCCAGTGAGAATGTGTGATCCCGTGTACCTCTGTAAGTTCATGGCCTATTAAATTAGGGCATTCAGGAGGAACACCTGCGACTTACGTGGTATGTTCGTGGCTATTAATGGGTAAACAGAGGCTCCGGCGTTGTGACTTACTTGCGTGCAACTACACGCCCAGCCTTTTGTACAACCACGTTTGAATGTTACTTCAAATTGGGGGTACCTCCCGTTTTCACAATGGGGAAAGAGGTACGTTGTTAGGTGGGATAAACCACTGCTTTTGTCAGAAAGTGGTCCAAATTACCGTCTACAATTTTCTGTCTGTAACGTCTGGACATTTCCGAAGGCGGGAAATGAAGGTTCGGCCCCGCACGACCCCCAAGGTAACGACTCTATCAAATAGTCCTCTAGCTCCACTGTTCTTGCGCAAGTCAGAGGAGGAGTGTCTAATGGCTCCTTCAAAACCGACGGAGAGAATACACAAAATACGGATTGCCAACCCACTTCCTAGACCAACCATGCCCGTGTTTTGAAGTTTACCTTTATAATTTTCGCCTCATCTCCTTGTACTGTTAGCCTGGTGTACTTTCCACCAGTCCGTCGTAATGAGGTTCTCATTAACTGTTTGCGCTCGGAGAGCTCTGGAAGTTGCCTTCAGTCACGAAGTCACATTTTTTCCGCGATTTTTTAACTGGCGAGCATGAGACCAACCTCCATGTTCACTTTTGCATACATACCTTTTCTCAAGTGACTTTCTTGTCCGAAGCTGCCTTAGTTCAAAGGTCTGGTGAGGGGTACACCGCCCCCAGGAGCTGACATTTATCCATGCGACTTTTAGATAGTGGACGGCGTTCAGAAAAACCGCCTTACTCCTACATTGCGCTAATCGCAATGGCCATCAGAGCTTCGCCCAACAAGCGTTGCACATTGAGTGAAATCTACCAGTACCTGCACAACAAGTACCCCTTCTTTCGTGGCAGCTACACGGGCTGGAAGAACTCCGTGCGACACAACCTCTCCCTCAATGAGGTCTTTATCAAATTGCCTAAAGGTGAGCTCTTTCAACCCCTCCCTTACCCCTTCACCCTTCCCCCATCCGCCCCTATTCCCACTCGGCCTTGCGGACGGGACAAAAACTAACGCCAAGCATCCACAGTGTGTGCACATGTTCGGTTGCAAGGATCCGCCAGAGGCGGCGAGAGAGGGCGAGGGAGGTGGTTATACGGAAGGCACAAATGCACGCACACACGCTCGCACGCACACCTCGCTTTCGCATGATGATGTGAATGGACACGTGCGGTCGGTTGGAGGCTCGGACGGACACACAATTGTGCAATCGATCGATTGTCGAGCGCACGCGTGTGACCGTGCACTGGAGCGATGGAACGGGGGCAACGTTGTGTAAACAAAACTCAGAGGTAGTCATAGCGACGAGAGGAGGAGGCGGAGACAGAGACAGGTTGAGGTGGAGGAGGCGGAGGTGGAGGCGGAGGCGGAGGCGGAGAGGTCCGAACACGACGCCGGATGAAATGGCACCAACCTTCCCGAAGTATAGCCGTGCTCGAGGTCGGTGACTAACCAAAGAAAGTGTAAATAGTATCAAGTCGCAAGGGCACAACAACATGTCACATAAACCATTTCGTCTGTTAGGCCGACTGTGGGTACCCTCTGCCCCAATGGGTAGCTACGAGAGCCGACTGTGGATACCCTCTGCCCCTGTTAGATGAAAGATTCACCTTAAGAACCATAAATCACTCAAAGGAAAGAAACTTGCATTTCAGCCTGCTCTAAGGCGCACGGAGTCGGATGTACTCTGTAAAAAGAACCATAAAAGAGACTAAGTGAAGGGAAATTTACAGTGAATACCCCTGATAATGCTTTGTAAAGGAGTTATCTCAAAAACGATGTAGTTAACGTCTTTTGATTGGAGAGGGCGATCCGAGTGCAAAGGCGTTGTGTAACGTTAGAGTGGACCGGGTTGAAATATCTTTCCTTGGACCAGTTCACAAAGTAGAGGATGAAAGTGAGGTCCTCAAGCATTGCCTTATTGTGTGCTTCAACTCTTCCACAATCACATCCACGACGCAGTTGTTAAGCGTTTACCTTGCTTATGTCCAGATCTCCTGACAAACAAGAAAAAATCCTTGAGAAAAAACTATATAAAATGGAGTCTGACAAATACCGCTTCATTACAGGAATGGGCAGACCAGGCAAGGGCCATTATTGGACGATAGACCCAACCCGGAATTCATGTTTCAAGATGGCGCCTCACGAAGGCGCCCTCGCGGTTTCCGTCGGAAGTGTTCCCTCAGTTCAGCAAGTGCAGCAGCGGCGGCGGCGGGAGTGGTGCCGGGGGGAGGCCAAGAAGGTCAGGTGTCCAATGCTCCCTTCGGTCAATTGCCAAATCCCTGTGTTCTCATGGATTCCGACGTCGCCTTCTCCCAGTTCCTCCTCCCTAACATGCACATTTCTCCTAACGCCTCTTCTCGAAACCCCTCTTCAAACACTCCACCAAATCCTTCCGCCGAAACCGAGTTGAAATCAACGGAAGATGAAAGGACGGCTGGTGGAGGTGCATACTATACTCAAGATGGCGCTGCCACCGCATCAGGGGGAGGAGGAGGAGGTGGTGGGGGAGGAGGAGGCCGAGGAGGAGGAGGCGGAGGGGGAGGCAATTTTTACGACACTGCCGTGGAACAACATTATCAGAATGCAGCAGCATTCGTTCACCAACACTTTCCGGAGGAGGTACAGGAGTCTTTAAAGACAGAGGCCCGATCGCCCCAGTACGAGGGTGCCAATGCGCTCTACGGTATCCTTTCCTCAGTTGGTAATGCCGCACCGGTCAGCAGCGGGGTCACAATGTGGTCGGAAAACCCTGAACCCCGACGAGCATCGTACTCCACACCTGGCGAAATGGAGGTGGAAATGCCACAGCTTTTCGATGGTAGGCGATTGAGCATGCCGTGGAAGGTCTGGGAGTCGAATCCAACGAATTGCAAGCCGCCTCATGCACAGTTTCCGACTCCTCGCCTCCTGACAAGCGTCGTTGAGGCCCCAACTGTGGAGACGATGGCCATGTCGCAGAACAGCAGTCCTGCACCCCTTCCACATCCGCATCTTTCGCAATCGCTTTTAATGCAAACATCCCCCGAGTTGAAGAACGCTTCTGTGCCCTGTAATGGTAAGTCACTTTACCCTGAAAGCCGCCTATTTGTGTCCATCCAAATTCCAACGAAAGTCTCCATGGCTAGTTACGTCATCCACGACCTCCGTTGGGTTACAGGGTGCTCATGAAACTTATGCGACTCACGACTATTGCATGAAATATTTCCTCCTCTTAAAATGACCTCCAAAAAGTGAGTCTCGTGGTTGGACGCTTCAGGAGAAATCGAAACTGCAACACCGTCCGATTATGAGTTAGGGTTCAGTTTTATGCTCAGGCGTGTCGAATTGCTCGAGGCATTCGGACAGCGTGTGAAGCCGACACGGGGTGGAGCCCTGACTGCACAATATCCACGTAGCCTTTAAAGTCGCACTTTTCTAACGATAGGACGGTTTCAAGACCTCAACACTGAGTGTTATAACCACAGAGAGGGTGAAAAATGAGCAAGTAAATCTATCACAATTAGTTGTCAACTTTATGAGATTTTTCCTCTCCCGCGTATGCGAAAGATGCTCAACTCGTATCATACCGGGTTATTTGTGTTGCGGGACATTGTAAGAGAGAGAAAGCAATTGAGCAAGGAGAAAGTGAGGAAACTTTTGCCAGACCGGACTCTCCAAGTCCGAGGATGTTGGCAGTTAAATTCCGTTTTCCGTCTCTTCGGTATAGACTGTGAACCTCACTACGGAAGTGCCCGATGACCCAATGAGAAGGCAAAGACGAGCCTGAACCACGGAACCCATCTTTCCCTCTTGATTTTACTTTTCCAAAAAGCAAATAAAGAAGAAAATGCCAAAAAACATTAAATAATCGATGATTTCGAAGGGAACGATATAATCTATTGCTTTGTTTGCCACAATCGCATCGATACAACAAATGATATAAATAAATCGCCCTTCCCTACGCCCCCAATACCTCGCACATCATTCCAACAGTGTACATACATAACGACGACGACGGACAGTAATACGAGATCAGCGTTACTAACTTTTACGATTGTTTTGCCAACCTTCCACTTACTGTTCCACACTCTCGTCCCACCGTCCCCGGCCAGCCCGTTCCCCGCCCCCTTTCTGCCGCTCTCGCTCACTCACTCTTCCTCTATTTCCCTCTCATTTCTTCGCCCATTTTTTCTCTGAACCCTCCACCAACCCCCCCCCGTTTTTCTATTTAATCTGATCCAAGTACGTGCGAATAATTCCTTTTTTTATATGAATAAAATTTATTAATCATTCCCATTTAATTTGATCATATGCCTTGTGTTTCTAATTGTTTTGGCCAATTGGGGAGAACGCGATAGGGTAAAGGCTTAGTTAAGTAATGTACTAGAAAAATTAGAATATCACGACATAGTGATAGAAGACCACGTAAAAGATAAATAAATTGCGATTCTCGGCCGTTCCATACTAAAGTGATGAAAAGGTAAGGGATGTGTTTATCCAGTGACGGTGCCTTATAAGATGAAAACTAGCAGTACAAAACGGGATTCAGCAAGATGATTGACCATGTAAGCGCTGAATTGAGATAGCGGAAGGTGGAAGATTTTTTATATATACCTACTTTTGCAGTCAAAACTCAAGCAAGGCGATGTGAAGAAATTTCGAAAATATTTACGAGACTACCAAATTGTCACAAACTAGATGTTACTTAATATTAAATAGTAGGAACATATAACAAAATCAGTACAGGCGAGCCGGAGGCCACTCGTGACTTAAGAGTAAGTTATTTGAAATGAAAGTAATTTCTTCTCCCACCCTGATAATAACGCCTCTCGGAACACCTTACGTAAAACAAAACCAAAGATATTAGTACTGGAGAAAAATCATATATCCTTTTGGTGTCACACCAGCGGGCCTTCTATGACTCCTTCCCAAAGTGCCATCCCGAGTGCGGTTTGAGCATTTTATCTGAATTGGAGCCTGCAGAAAACCACCCCTTCCACCTTTGTGACCGACAGAAACTGTTAATGGGACTCGCAGAAACTCTCCCATGCGTAGCCAGTCCTAAGATTCAAATTAAAATAGCCTCATATATGATCTGAGCACAGAAGTATGAACACAGTGTTTATTCAGCAGAGATTCTTATACAAATTATTCGGTGCAAAAAATTCAACAGTTTCCTGAATTTTCCAATCTTCAAGGCATCCTCCTGCGGGTGGAGAGTGGTACGCCTTTATTTGAGACGGCACGCAGAAGAGAAGGAGGAGAAGCAAGTGAAGCTATTTTGGGCGTATTTGAGGGATGACTTGGGTACGTTTTTCCTGACTTTTGAGTGCCAAATCGACCTTCGGGAAGTTCCGTCATCGCCGACTTTCGTCCATCACCTCTGCTACCTGTCACTTCCTTGGGGCGACCCAGTTTTCCGTTAAACCTCACCACGGGACGGCTGGACACAGAAACCACAGGGATTACAGCTATTTTTTTTAAAACAAAGGCTTCTAAACCGACTTTAAACTAGGAAAATAGGATCATATTTAGGTACTGATGGAATAATGGCATGTGACTAGAGAAATTATCATGGAAAATAGAAATTTTTCACTCTTACAAATACAAGGCAAAGACAGGAAGATTCAAACAATTTAAGGCAATGTTGTGAAATCAGAGTCCTTCAGCTCACTATGATAGTGCAAAGTGGGGGGGGGGGGGGGGCATCACTATTGGTTTCGCGGCTCTTTTGTTGCTCCAAAAAGCCATGGGATAATCTTCATCTCAAAACTACAGTTTTTTGTTCAGGCCTATTTGGACTCAACCACCAGAGTTATTTACCGTAGAGGAGAGGAGTAATTAGGGACATTTTAAGGTGAAGCAGAAGTTAATGAGAGAAAAAAGGGTCAGTGGCATTGATGCGAGTCAGGAAGCCCATAATTACGGTAATGACACATTCGGTTTTTTAAACTCCCCAAACCCCTAGCTCTTCTTTTCAACAAGTGGACTAAAAAGTTTAACTGAGGGACAAAGAAGACAAAATGCATAAGGGAAGCAAATGCCAAAGATAAGGTGGTACCATACGACTTCTCAGACAATGGCACTGATGTATCATAGGCACAATGAGAAAACAATTAGGAGACTGCTGATCCACACAGTCAGATGGCAAATATCGTGAGAGACTTTGCTTACTCCCTAAAAACAAAGTAAAAGGAATGTCTTAGATAATGGTGCCAAAGTTAGTGCTTACAGCTTAGGAGGACGAAGTTTGGCGGGAGGAAGAAGCCTTTCAAAAGTGTTCATGGAAGACGCAGCTGTAAATGGAGCCGTCAGAGGTTTGGGGGTATGCGAGGTGGGATTTGTAGTCTGTGATGTAACTGATAAATCACCCGTTGATAGTTTCAATGCTCCATGATAGTCTTCATTATAAAATCTTTCAGGAATACGTCCAAGTCGTTCCGTAAGTACGCGTTCTTCTGGCTCCTCTAAAGCTGAGGAATCAGAATCACTCTCAGCAACAATCGTTGAGTCGAGTTCAAGAGGACTGATAGAGAATAGGTCACCCGAGATCCAACTTTTCATCTTTGGACTCCACGGTGAAGTTGAGTCTTGTCCGGCATGACTCCGAGGAGTGCAACGCTCACATCGATGATGAAATCGCGAGGTCAGATGTTTTGCCAACTTCAAGTGGTTATCCAAATCGCCTTCTTCTACATCTTGACTTATGAAGTTGCCATCAGAGGCAGTATTATTTGTCGGAAGAACACCAGTTAAACGTGAAAGTACCGTTGCCTGACGAAGAATAATGAAACTACCCAAATAATAATCAGTAATAAGGTACACGCTTACTGGGACAACAAACAAATTCACGCATTTTGGTGCTTATTCAAAAGTCAACAAATATCAGCAACACTAACCTGGAGGTGTCCTAGTTTCCTTGTCATCATGTGCAATTCACTGGTTAGGAGATGTCTTAAAACAAGTCATATGTGTTGCTCAATTTAAATAACGAAGGATGAGATTAAAAAGTTGCAAATATAATTATACGTATATTTTGTGACAGTTAAAAAACTCTAATCTGCTATATTGATTAGAAGATTAGTTATTGATGGAAATAGTGAAACTACTAAATTATAGGATAATTAAGCAATATCCTGTCTCACACCTGATGTTTTCAAGAGGAGATTCATGATCCCCGGAAATATTTGTGATCTCTATAAAAAAAGGGGATAGTGAGACTACTGCGGGATAAACGATATGTTTTTTACTTTAATTGTATGTGCATTATCCGCAAAAATACCCTCAATGACCCAGAAAGCGGATGCAGAACAGAAGACAAATCATACCACCTTTAGAAATATATGTGGATCCAACCGGACACTTTGGCCGAGACCTCAAATGGCCATGAAATCACAACGTTACCTACGTTGTCATATCGGTTGATTTTATCCAAAAATTTTTAACAAATTCGTCAATCGCACGATTTAACTGGTCAATAGGATTAAAAAATTGACAACCGTCTTTATTACACAAGTTAATCTTGTCGGAGGAAAGTAACGCTAGGGCTGAAAATGCTTCAATCTAAGTCGTGTCATGAAGACATAACCATGCCTCTTTTATCATTTCTTCCAGTTGCTCAACAAGGTCAAAGCCGATGACAGACTTTGCCTCATAATGTTGTTCTTCCGGAAGTTTTTCCAGTATTTTTCGCCAAATTGTCTGGACCATCATAAGATTTCTCTAGAGCGCCATTTATCGTTAAGGTTACCGGCAAGTTGTTTAAGCATATCAAACAAATGCCATAGTTTAATTCACTAAAATACTTTGCGCGTACCCACTTTTATTTTGCAAAGCAATATTTTAATTTTTATAATTTATGTAGATTGTGCATTCGGACGTACGGGATGTGTGAAATCCACCGCAGCACCGAACTTAACCAGATTGTTGGAACACCAGTTAAAGCCTCGAGTACAGTAAGCCTTTGACAGGCTAGTTTTTTGTAATAACTGCTTTTGAGCACTCAGTCAAAGCTGGGTTGATTTCACACTGCTCCGACTCGGAACCATTTGAAGTCGATATGTGATGTGTCTGTTTAAATTTGGTGTCCCGCGGAGGCGTGGTTAGAACATGCCACTCACGAACACTTATCGCCGGTACACGAATGACGCAGTCTTCGGGATTGTTGCCAACGACTCTGTTCCAATAAGATATGTTAAAGATGGAGGTAGCAGGAGAGGTAGATTCTGCATCACAGGTGCCGGCTCCACTACTTTTCTATGGAATCTCCGCACTTCTCTCTCTGTGAGCCTAATTTCGTTTGCTTACGGTGTAGACATTATCTCTTTCTAGGGACACAGGGACTCGATCTATATCTGCCCTGGCTATCAGCTGCGAACTGGGAGCCACAGATACCCTTGTTGCTGCTGGTTACATGGATGGTTTTGTCAAAGTATTTTCGTTGAACACACAAAAGGAGGAAGCATCGTTTCGTGCTGGGTCTCATCGAGTTAGCTCGCTCGATATATCGAACTCATCCATAGCCTGTGCTGCAGTAAAACAAAGGCTAAAATCTACGAATTTTTAGGAATCCGAATTGCATATATTGGATATTGTCTCGGGAGGAGGGTACCGCTTGAAGGGACATCGAGGAGCCGTTACGTCAGTTAAAATTATCCCAAACAAAGATTTTCTTATTTCTGGGTATGTCGTTACTTCGCAATTGTTTGCTTGGTGAATTTGTGGCTTAGCATGTGATGTATATTAATAGCGGTCGTGACACTTTCGTCAAGTTTTGGTGTCTAAGGACTCAGCATTGCTTTTTTACCCTTACGGGGCACCCCGGCCCTGTTTGGGACTTGGCATTATCGAAGGATTGCAATACATTGATTACTGGAAGTTCAGATAATAATTTGCGACTTTGGAAGATAACATATAAGGTGAGCTTTATTTAACTAGTTATAGGGGTAAGCTTTTTATAATGGTCTTTTTTACGTTTGATATCCTTGCAGAAGAGAGTTGGTGGCCCGGGAGAAAGCGACATCTTGAACATTTCCAGCGGGCAGCATTTAGTCAAGGATAACCATGTTCAAATGATTTCCCTCTCAGACTATAGTTCACTTCTGGAAATTGACTTTCATGGGCTGATTCCACGAAAGTCGGTTAAACGAGTTTTCTCATTGAGGCTCGACCCCAGTGGTCGCTATTTGACTTGCCAAGTTGGTTTTTATTTCATGTTGTAGCTTTTTTTATCCAGGAAATTTATTTTGAAAATTGTTATTATTGTCTTAGACTTTGGACAAGGTCTTGGAAGTTTATGTCTTACTCTCCGAAGCCGAAAAACTGTCTCGTCTTAAAAGAAAACAGAAGAAAGCTAGAAAGTATGTGTGTTTTTATTCAAGTTTCTTATCGCAGCATTTACTATTTACAGTTATTAAAACTACTAGATAGCGCACTCCCTTTTACCTCCATCGTTTTCTGTAGAACTGGATCAGATGACCCAGAAACACTTAAGTTAACGGGAGAGGATGAACTCCGTTGCCTTTTCCGAATCAATTTGCCCAACAAGCTCTCCTCTTGTGATATTCAGGTCTCTAGCTGCAGTTCTCGAAAATCGCGAAATTTTGCGGATAGAGTTGACGTTGACGCTCCATCGCGCGTCTCCCTCTTGCACGTGAGTAGAGCATAAACTTTAATTTACCACAGGTTGGCATTGTTTACTCTACACTCTCTTCCTTTACGCTTAGTTGCTCTGTGCTTATCGAAACAATCTAGTGGAGGAGTACAGCATCCGGATTCCTGCAACACTACCTACTCGTCCTATCCTCCATCATATCAGTCATGTTGTCCGACAGGCAGAAACCAATTTGAAGTCAGAGCTGAGCACCGGGGGTTGTGAGCTCCGTCTTAATGCATGCATTTCCAATCCCGGCCATCGCACCTTCCCAATTGCCTGCCAAATCACCGAGGATGGTTTTGGCGTTTTCACTCTGGCTCATCTGGAGGGTAAACTGTGGAATCGGTTCGTGCCTGAACATTGTCTGATTTTGAATACCTTTTGCTCGCTTTCAGCGTAGGTAGTGAAAATCATATTACTAGTTCAATCCGTTAAAAAACTAACGCTGTTTGAGAAGACTATGATGGTAGTCTGCAGTAGTTTTGAGGTCATCGCAGTATTTAGAGTAGAGTGACATTTTTATCAATCTTATTTATAATTCTTGCTCATTTATTTATAATTTAATAACTGATATTGTTTCTCCCAGTTTTATGCTCAATTTTATGTTGGATCTTTCGTGGTTGAGGGGCAGGAGGTATGATATAAAAGGATACTCAAATACCTAAATCGATTTCTTCTTTTTGCTTTTTCTCATGCTTATTTTCCTTCGACCAATCGTTCAACTCGGTAGCTCTGCTACGCCTTAATTCATTTTAGCAAGAGGCCTAATTGAACGTCTCTTGTAATACATTTTTTCGTGTCAGGGCTTGGTGTGCATAAGAGGTTTCCGTCACAAAGTCGGTTACTTGTTTTACAGTCCTAAATTTGTCAAGATTATAGGAATATAAGTCGTTTTTTCTTTGTCACTTTCTTAATTTTCTCTCGACGCTAAATTTTGAGTCCGCATTACTCAAATGAACTGACAGAGTAGGCCATGTGTTTATTTCTATCTACATCCGATACCAACTATTCCATTTGCCTCCTGCATAATGCCAGACAGTGGTTGCCTGTAGAAACAAACTCTAGACGTGAAAGACACGATTCCACTTTATTTTTGTTACTTAATTCTATTTTCCCCAAGGTCGAACCATGCCTGTTTAGCAACAATAAGCTGGAGTTCTATTGAGCCGAAATCAACAAATCCAGCTGATGCAGATATTGCCAATTTTGAGGATGGGGAGGAAGGTGGCATCAAAGGTGCCAGGACTTCCAAGTCAGCAATGAGGGCCTCCGCTTTCATTCTTGCCCCCGGGAGTCGCAACGTTGTCATTGGTTTTGAGGTTTGTCTACATTAAGCATTGTTCTTTCACTTCTAGTCCATTGTCATTTTTTGCTTCCTTCTAGTCAGGACTGATTTGTCTTTTCGACCTGATTTTGAAGAAATGCACACAGACAGTATACGGCTCTCATACCGGTGCGGTCCGATGTCTCATTCTCACTGGTGATCGTGTAAGACTAAGCCTTTATTTGTGACCAGGTAATTATTTCCTTAGAAGGGCATCGTTTCTGGTGGTGGAGATTCAAGACTTGGATTTTGGAACTTCGAATTAGAAGTACATCCTTCGATGTAAGCTTTTGTCTGCCTTATATGCTGTCTTCTTGTATTTATATCGAACTTGTGAAAGGTGAAGTGTTGTAGACTAATTTACAATTTGTTGGTTTAAGTGGTCTTTAAACCAATGGATTTATGATTAGCTCTCCACACAAGTTGCCAATTTATTTTTCACAAATAAACTTGAAATGATGTTGCTACTACTCCCGCCAACCTGGGTTACCTTGACATCTTCCACCTTCACGCTTCTAAGTTATGGTATCAGTCTTATTTTGTCTCTAGTGAGAGTCAAACTATAAGGTATGATTTTTTTAGTGCTCCAAGCCTCTGTCTGAAACAGCATCGACAGGCCCATCGAGTTGGTGATCAAGTGACTGCGTTGGCTGCTACTCCCGACAACCGCCTTATTGCTGTGGCCATGGTCAATCTCCATGTAGACATATACTTTACAGACTCACTCAAGGTGACTAACATCTCAGGAGCCATTATGAGGTTTCTGTTGTCACATCAAACTATTTGTGGAATAATCGCTTCATTTTCAGCGGGTACACAGTCTTTACGGCATGTCTGCTCCCGTGACTTGCATGGACGTGTCTCAGGACAGTCGTCTGCTCCTGACCGGCAGCGGGGACAAGACAGTGCGGTTGTGGGAACTCCAGTTCGGCAACTGTCTGCGACGGTTCATTCAGCATTCCGATCCGTGAGTAGAATATCAATTGTTCAGTTGAAGCCCCACTAGTTTACTCAGCCGGCGTACCGCAGTGCCACTTATCGTTTTTCCACTGGGATTTTGGAAAGGGGGCGTAAGCCTCTCCTCGAGATAACTGGGTAGAGGCCTTCCAATATTTATGAAATTGAACTTATCTTTTCACCATTTTATATTAGCGCGGGTAACGATGAAGAGAGCAGTCTCGACTTTTTTCATTAACAAAACAGTGTTATTCACGATATTATGTATAAACTAATAATGGATTGTAGAATTACAGCTGTGCGGTTCATGCACAGTTCTACTCTGGCCTTCTCGGCAGATCTTGGTGGAGTTATTCGTGAATGGGACGTCAAAAAGCTGCATGAGGTTTGCATGCTCAAGGTAATTCTAACAAATGATCACATTGACTATTTGATTTACTTTCATTTCGTAAATCCTCACTGCGAGGCTTAAAACCTCAAAAGTTTGCCAATGTCTTACCGAACCACAAAGAACCAATGTTATAGCTCCTTTAGCAACAGCCTTTTCTTTATTAACAGGGTGTTGGTGGTTCAATGTTTAATCTTTTATTCATTGTGCAAAGATGGGAGTAGTAACACTTTTCGACTTTGCGCCGTATAATGTCGTCTGCTTCGTTTGATTAGTAAACTGGGATGTTCTGTGAAAGTACACATAATGAATGCTGACTTGGTCTGGAGGTGACCACTTCCTGACTAACATGTTCTCTGACTCCACTTTCATTCTTCATCGTCAATCACAATCTGCAGTTTACTGTTGCGAATAATTTGATCTCCACTCAAAGAATTATTTTATTCCAAATGCTATTACATAAATAATGCGCAAAACACAAAGTGCCTTCGTTTTGCTGAGGTTGCTTTTTCAAAATCCTTCATATTTAAAATATTTTCGTTGGAAATTTGTTAGTGAACCAAGATTTGACACTTCTCAACAGTATTCTATCAGCTTACAGCTATTTGTGTTAGCAAGTTTTATCTCAAAAATGCCTTATACTACTAATTAATACGCTAATTGTTTCCACTATAGTTTTCTTTGATCTATTATGTTGAAAACTATGAAACGGGTGTTTTTGGTCTTAAACTGCGACTGAGGTGCATTGAAATGTGCTGTCAAAACTTCTATTTACAAATTTTAAGCGTTTTCTCCTTACTCATTTTGACCACATAAAGCTTCAATTGCTATTGACAAGTTAACTTCTCTGCAGTGTGAAATTTGGTCACATCCTCCATTTTCACCTGATATTTCAACGACCCGCCGATTATTACCTCTTTCGTAATTACGGATTATTTACAAGGGAGAAAAATACAATAATCTAAATGATATGATAAAAGACTTTCACTCGTTTACTAACCCTAAAAATGAAGATATTTTTCAAAAATGTCCAAATGACTTACCAAATGGCAGTGGAAGTTATTTTGCTTGAACATATGAAATAATGTGGTAAGCTGCGTCTTGTTTCGTATTTATATTTAACACCCGCTTCTTAGTTTCCACCCAAATATTACTTATCAGTCTAAACAATTTATTGCGAGTAGAAGACAAGTGAAGTATGTTATTTCTTTTTCTATTCCTTATGAAGGGTCACGAAGGCAGTGTTACAGGCCTTGCGACCATTGCAACGCGACCGGGTCTTGGGAAACAAATGGGAGGTAGTCGTTCCTATCCTCCAAAGAAACGCAGCCGTAGAGATGACTCTAAAGGAGTTGATGATGATGAAGCTGAGGAAGATGATTTTGAAGCGGACGTTTGCGGTGGTGTAGTAGTTTCAACTGGCCGCGATTTCTCATGCCGGGTATGGTGTGAGACGGAGGAACTCCTGGTGGTCGAGGAAGAAGCAGAGCTTGCTCGTGAGGCCGCGGAGGACGAGCAAGAACTTGCTCGCACTGAAGCCGTTGTCCCGGGCGCCGTATCTCCTGAAGCCACTGAAACCGGACCCCTTGGTCGGCCTACTGTCACCACCCGCAACGCCGTAGGTCCTAAGTTTATTTTCTTAAACGCTTATTAACCTTTCTCTCTCTCCACCAGGCCGATTCGTTGATGGAGGCTATAGACATATACACCAGCCAGACGCTAATCGAGAATGTGTCGGTGCCGCCGCATCCACTAATGGTAGCCCACGGCACACCTGACGACCCCGACCGTTTTCTTTTTACCATATTTTCCTCACTCCGATTGCCTGCAAGCGGCGGAATGGCTGGACTAGAGCATGCACTGGGATGTGTGCACAATGACCACGTGGCCCGTCTTCTACCACGCTTGGCTGTGTGGATGGAGCGTGGTTGGGACGTGGAGCTGTGTGGCCGCGCCCTTCGCTACCTCTGTACTCTTCATGCCGGTCTTGTGACTGGTGATTCAAGTCTGACCTCTACTCTTGCTGCCGCCGTCGCTGCCAGACGGTCGCATCTCTCTCGGACCAGAGTAAGCGATCCTTATTTTTAATCACTCCTTTGGCGGGAGTTAACCTGACGTTTTCCTAGAAAATGCTTGGCATGAATTTGGCCGCTCTGGACTTTTTGAGGAGTAGGATAGAAGAGACAAATGAGATCTCCCTCTTCGATGAAGCGATCTCGCAACGCGCGAAAAGTGTGAAGAAGATTAAGGAGAAAATTACGAAACGGGCCGCTGTTTTCACTGGTTGAATGTACCTAAGACACCACACCACTTTCCTAAGGGTTTGTACTTGTACATCATTAATGTGAATATTGTTGTAAATTGGAACTTAGGATATCCCAATCCACCGTTGGCATACTCCTAGTATCGAATTTAAGAGTGAGATTGTGGATGCGATTCTGCACAATGTTTTTATCAACTTGATTTTCCCATTTGTGAGAGGCACACCCGCCAGGATCTAGACACCCTCAATCGGCGTGTCCATTACTATGGAGCAACACGGGGTATGTGGGAGACAATAACCTTTTCTATCTCCTTCATATCGTGTTAATAGTTGAGAGGGTAAAAAGATACAATAATAGGTAGTCTGCCCTGATCGAAATCACAAATCAACAAAATTCTCAGCCAAGTCATAGAGTTAGGCGAGTTGTTGTTGCTAAATGTATTTATTCTTCGAAACAACCCACGTTAGGCGGTGTCCCTTCGCATCTCCTTTTGTAGTTGGAGATCCTACAAGCGGGAAATGAGGAAGATGGAAACCAGTAAGGCGATTTTTTTCGAGCCAAACGAAAACCTTAGTTAAGGATGCGAAAGACTATGATGTTTTCAGAACATTGACACATCTAGCTGTGCTTTAAGTGTACCGCAGTGGCCTTTGGGGTGTAGGGGACATAAACACGAACACGAGCTGGTATTGAAGGTATGCGTCCCCGAAGAGGAGTCTCGATTGAGTAGCACACGGGGATGGGGTCGTATTCTGGCTTCTTGTTGCTACGTTTTTTTACTATCAATTTGAGAACGGAGGGACTGTGAGTCGACCCCTTGAGATCTCATCTTCGGAAACATAATCTTGAAGAAAATTGGTTTTTGTTGGCGTTACCTAACTGCGCTTATTCCTGCTCTATGACTGGTCACTTGATTGTCCTCTTTCTACAATTGGACTTTGACAGTTAGGTCATCACTCTGAGTTGTTAAACCGTAAATCCTTATTTACCGCTTTTTTGGTTAATTTATTACTAAAATAACAACTGGCGGTCGTTGACCATTTATCAGAGATTAGGTTTTGATGCAAGGACCATGGAGGCGTGGACACATTTTCTGGGGAAACTTGAACCAGAGGCTGGTGCCGCAGCGTAAAACTCAGGTGGAAGGAAAGGTAAATTGTAGAGGGCTTTCGACTTACCCGTTGCAGGGGCAGGCTGATCGAGTTTAGCAATAGGGAGTTTTGAAGAGCTGACCTGAGAGTGTCATGCATGGCACGCTGGGTGGAGAGGAAGTTTTGTGTTATTTGGAGCTGTTTCTGCAACATATCGTCCAGAAAGGTGAGACAGGGATTGTAGGACGTCACAGCTGCAAACAACGCACCAATTGCAGTAGTCAATGCGCTTGTTGAAAGTTAGACTGGCCTGATTCCAAAAAGTGTCCTATAAGTGTAGCAAGCGTTTTGGTCCCGCCGCATACTCAAATAAAAGAGCAAATGCCCTAGTAAAGTCAGTGTTGACGGGACAGGCTTCTACCTCGGCTGAAATGCTGGAGAGTGCAACTCCGACCGGGCAAATAGGGTCGTGAAAAGTAGAATTTGCCATAGGAACAACGGAAGATTGAAGAAACAGCAATCTGCGCTGAGGGACAACTGAGTCAAACGCATTAAAAAGCAGCCTTCCAACAAGTTACGAGGCTCTAAGTCTGTTGTCATGCGCGAGTGATTATTTTAGCGACAAGAGGAACAAAGTAGAGCACCATTAGGAGGGGAGATTATCGCAGTAGGAAGATGTCTACCATTCCAGAAGACCTACTTTCAACAACACCACTTGTATCAAGCACATCGGGTAGGGCGGCTTGTAGATTAGAGTAACGCGAGAGAATTTGCTTGACAGCGGTGGTGACCGCAGCCACGAATGCATCCTGATCATGGCGGACGGGAGGGGAAGTCGAACAGCAGCAGTGAGAACTTGTGTCTGTCATTACGCCAGCGTCACATTTTCCGCTGCTGCTTTGGCCTTCCCGCCTACAACAAACATGAGAGAGGTGTTTTCGAGGTGCAAAGGGCTTTTTCAGAGAACGGAAAAAGAATCTACTTCAAGAGGATAACAATACCACCAAATCTACAACGAGGCGCATCGTTTTGACTGAGGCATTTTCCATTTCATTAACATTTAAATCAAATCGCAGGGTTAATGGTGTGAATGAATCTATTCTACGGAAATGATAGGCCCATGAAATAGCACATTAACAATGAGATCACCAATTGCCCACAAGAATATTCTCCTCTCATCTCAGCACAAATAGAACGTCTGGAAGGGTCATGCCTTTTTCATCAAGGACCGCGTCTACCAAGTCATGCATCCTCACATTACCGGAAACCAACTCGCTTGCTGACAAACAAGTATTTTTGAGATAATACGACAATGACATCGGATCCTTACAGATATACAGTGGGTTTTGAGTAGTATCCTCTCCTCCTGCCACCCGCCTGTTCCTTCGAAAATCCCATTATTTCTTGTCGAGGCTTAGAAGCGATCATCTTGGGTTTCGGGATTGAGATAACTAAAGGAAATTAAAGTGACTGAATAATTCCCCTCCACTTAGCTGGTAACCCTGTCTCTTTTCTACCTACCAGGAACGCTGACAGAGTGGGGTGAAGGATAATCACCTTAATTGTTTAATTATTTTTCGTTCTGTCAAATGTTGTAACACAAAATTACGTAGAGGCGGGCATGCAGGGCAATGAGCACCACGAAAGTTAAATGACATAGGATGGGGAAAGGCGGTTGTACCTCCTCTTGACCACATGGCTTGTGCTGTTTACTGATTGGTTTGCATTAAAGAATAATGGAGGTCACAAAGTATGGACACACAATGGAGAAGGTTTGTGGATTGGCGGGTTTTAAGTCACTAGCATTGATTGCAGAAAACCTACCTTGACTGGAGGTGCCACTTTGGGTGGAGGATGCATCTGATATGATCGTCTTAGCTGATGCTTCTTTCGCCTCATCTGCAAAACTCAATGGACTCGTTGATTTCCTTTCTATTTCCTCGTCATTGGATGATTCAAAATCATCTGAGTATGCGTCGACGCTTTGGTGATTTTCTCCACCGGATAACGAAGTATCACTGCCTTCTATAACTATCAAACGGCCAATGATGAACTAAAAGCACTGTTGAGTAATCTTGTCCATATGCAAAAGAATTTTCAAACTGGTCGCCACCACTAAGTGGTCATAATCACTTAACCGAGCTAATGAATAAAATAGAATAATCGACATTTCTTTCAAAATGTGTAATTTCCTCAACTATGAGGCTTTTGAAAGGAGGGGAAGAAACACTGCTGACTTCATACCCAGGTGCCTTGTCTACGCATACCTGTTTCTCGAAATTCGGTCATTATCGTTCACCAGAATGAATAAAAATGCCTCAAAGATATACATTTTGCCGTTCTGACATGGTCTTCAACGCCATGTGCCAGGACAGTCGAATGATAGGATGCAATGCAGAAATAAAAGTTAATATATATGATAGGCGAAAGCGGCCAGAAGAAAGCAGACCTTTTTTAGATGAAGGCCTAGAAGAGACTTGCGGATGAGTGCGTCGCTGTGTCATGGATCGACCAGTCGAGGATCCGCTCTCCGAAACACTAAGCGATACAAGGGAGCTGGAACAAACTGGGTCCGGACCCTTTTCTTCTTCCTCACCATCGACAGAGCCCAAACTTTGACTTAATTTACACTAAAACAATACTATCATTATTTATTCTTAACGACCCATATAAGAATTCCAATTAATAATCACAAGAAAAGCAAATGCGTCTCAAGAGGTCAAACAGAAAAGCCATTGGAGTCCTGTAAAATACTAGCGCAACGTATTTATAAGAACAACTGCTTCAGGATATTGGTAATTAACATACGGAAATAGGAGTCGAGGAGAGAAGATAAGGTGAGAATGACTTCTTTTTGATTGAACGACCTCTAGAAGACTTATTGGTTTGAGTTTCAGTTTCAAGTAATTCATCTTCTATTTCTATAGCGACAGCATAATTCAAAGAGTGGTAAATGTCGAAGTATAGCGCTTTTCAAAGACAATGCAGCACAAAATTGAGTATACTATAGAGAGTAAAGATCACATGCGATATTAGAAGTACCGAATGTAAACGGGGATGCGGATATCTCAAGGAAAAGTTCAAAGTGAGGAAAATTAGAATAGATCAGCTAGAATCTACCACATACCCAGTTTCAAGGAGTGGGTTTTGTTTAGTTCAGTGGCTCTAAAAAGATAAGTGCGAAACGTTAAGTTATAATAAATTTGTTACTGCAAATAGCCTGACAGTCCTCTATCGTTAAATGAACTAAATGTAATTTTCAACATCTTCCAACTTCATAGGAATATAGTAAATAAATAGTTTGATAGCATTTGACAATAAGAACTGTAAGAAAAGTAATCATTATCAACTCATTCCCCCTCGACAGACTTAGTCGAAAGGCTTTTTTTCAGAAATGAGGCACCAATTGAAGATACTTGGGAGGCTTGAACTGGGTTTAGAACGTTTTGCGTGTTTGAATTCGAAAGTGAGTTAAGATAAGCCTAAACCAAATATTAGCATAAGTTATACGTGCATTTAATTCGTTTTCAAATTCCCTGTTTTCGGCTGCTCGAAGTGTGTGAAGTGAAGAGACAGATTTATCTTTGCGAGACATGAAATTCTAAGAAAAGTGGAGAAAGATGTAAAAAAATAAAATAAGATGCGGAAATCCGATTTGAGATTTTAAGTATTTAGTTGGCTTCAATATAGCCGAAAAATTAATAAATTGTACTGGTTATTGGAGAAATCTAAGCAAAGCAAATTAACTAAGCAGAATAAATTGAAATTTATTAATATGTCAATAACAATCAAAAGCGTCGATGTGAATGAATTTGTTAGGTTATTTCAGCGCGAAACTACATTATAAGGCGTGGTCAAAAATTGGCACATCCTAGACACAAACGCACACAACGAGGCACGGCTCCCAAACGCAAGCAATCAAAAAAAGACAAGCTAAGGTAAGAAAAATACCGAAAAGGGAAGCCTCAACGGATAATTACCCGCGCAGTTGACGAAAACTCCAGCACATTCATACCTGCCGCCGCGTTTATATACCCGCGGAGTCATAGGGTTAAATGCTGGATCACGTAAAAGCGAATGCTATAAAATTAACCACCAAACGTGAAAATAATTTTTTAAAATTAAAATATACTTTATAGTTTAAATAGACTTTTTTAATTTTTAATTTAGGTTATTGCGATTGACTAATATCTGTACTTTTTTCCTACAATGCGAATTGCGGTTTATCAATTGTGGATTTAAGTTTTCAACATTATTTATAAAACCCTCGGGGTGTTGTTTAACGCATCTTGAATCGCCAAGGTTTTATCTGGAGCCACCTCCAACTGCTTTTTCGCGTACTGCATTGTTGACTGTCACCCGAGCGGGGAAATAAATGCAATCGGTCGGTGGGGAAGGATCTTTAGACTCCGATTTTTTGCTGGTACGTTGAAGCGTTATGTTGCCTTCCTTTCAACTGCCCTGTATTCCTTGGGCGCAAACAGGGTGATGCTATCTTCCCATTCTTATCCTAAATGGGCGGCGTCTCGGTAATACTCGTAGTTTTGTGCTTAATACAAGGGTTTTACCATGCGAAAATCCATACTCTCATTTTGATACTATGGCTTTAGCTGGGTTCACTGTTGTAATTTGACCTTTAGCCCTTACATCTAAATATTGCCTCATATGCTATCACACACCAACACTTTTCTTCCATTATACATCCCATTAGCTGCAAGGCGTTAGGTTTTCTTATTCTATCCTTTTATATATTTGTTGACTGTTATCTTAGTTTATGGGTTGCGAACCATTCTAGCCTGTTTTAGACATGTTTACCTAATATAAGAAGTTACTCGGCGAATATAATGCACTTTGCTATATTTCGCACAAGATGTGAGCATTTCTGCTTTTTTTATAATTGGGCACTTTTTTACTATTTGAGAAATTTGGAGTTTAATCAGTTTGTTTGAATGCTTGCTCCTACTCTGTAAGAAGAAATATTTTTTCTTTCCGCACCGAATTCGGGATCAGCTGGGCTAACATCTTTTTACATGAATTTGTGGCACAGAGTCCTTATTCCCCCTCCCAGGCATAAGGTTAGTCCTTGGGGTCCTCATCATTAACTTTTGTTAATCGCTAATTTTTACTATTTCATTATTTCCTTGTAGTCGTTTCCAATTAAATTCCATTGGGACAGATTAAAATACCTTCTTTACATAGATGGTTATTTCAATGCTTAAAACTAATTTACTATTGATTATTTGTAACATGATCGCACAATAAGGACAGATAGGTTCTGCAGTGTCTTTTTCTAACTGCATATCCTCTAAATTTTGCGTTTTATCGGGGGCGTTGATCGCTCTTGTGTACGCAAATGCAAACACACCTTTACGACTATTCAAAAACCCACACATACACTTGCTTTCGGTTGTGCACACTGTCGTCTTCGCACCCTCAGGACTGACACACGCATACGCACACACGCATGTACATACACACACACACGCAGCACGAATGCAAACACATGCGCAAGCACACACACACACAATTATCGACCTAAACCAGTGTGTATGTACGTATGTATGTGGTGTTTCTGCCGGCACACTGCTAATACCACATATCTGTTCATTTCATGTGTTCCTTTGTGTGTTGCCAGCCAATGACTGCGACCGCTTGTTTGCTTTCCGTTGAAAGTTGAATCAAACGCAGATAAGGTCTCTTTTAGGAAATTTAAAGTCCACGTTTGCCTAATGGCTTTTTCTAGAAGTTTGCCACTTCATAGAGCCATTTGGACGTTATACATATGTGTATATGGCCTTGCATTTCACCGCATCCATCTCGGTTATGTTAATAGCCTCTACTGCGTACAACGAAGTTAAGAAACTTTACAGTAACTCGGGAAAGATGGTCGCATCTCCACTTTTTGTGAAAGTAAATATCTGTAGAATATAAATAGTAATACAAAATTCCCTTTTTCCTAGGACCCACCTCTGAATGCCTATGTTCGTGGAAAGACTGCACGGGGGAGCATCGTGCACACACCTTATTTAGACTAATCACTTATTTCCAGAGAAGATACTTTCAACCTTGCAATTGAAAATATAATGCTTATCTGTTTTTACTGATTCACATTTGATGGTATGTATCAGAAATACACATGCTTTATTTGTGGACGATTAAGTTTACCCTAATCAATGTGCCTAACATTTGTTTCTAGCAGGAGTGAGAAACACACGCGCATACACATGCATGTACATACACTACTTTAGAGAGGGGTGTGCGTGTACCTGTGTTGGAGTGACAGGCGCACAAACACACGTGCACACACGCAAACACAATCTCAAGACTACGTGGGTTGGCAGTGACTCATTCATTGTCCCTGTAATATTCGCGGCCGGGTCACGGATGTCCTCTCTTATTTCAAAGACTGTTAAAATTTTCCCTGGGATGTTCAACTTCCTAAATGATCGATCGTTTAAAATCTACTTTTTTTAGGATCTGCCAAGGGAATCACTGGTGTCAATAATCCGACAGATGTCGGGTCAGCTTAGTCAATTACGTTCCCAATTGGCAATACTAGAGCAGCGCAATTGTATGCTGCAGGACAGACTTCCAGAACTAATCCGAGGCACCATTCGGTCGGCGGTGAGTTTACTCCATCCAATCTTCATGTTATAATCCGAGGTAAGCTGATGCCTTTCGGGTTTATCTTAAGATGTTTGCAGAAGGTGGCAAGGATACGATGGATGGTCGACCAATGAATGTTAAAAGTGAAGACGAAGCTACTGCAATGGCAGTTTCGGATGGTAGTGATGCTGTGATCTCACCCGTTGGGCTGTTATCCCTACCTTCCGCCCTGCCACCACCCACCTCCCTGCCTCCCGAGTCCTCCGCTGTGTTAAAATTTTTGAATTCATTTCTCCGTATGTTTTTCTATTACCTTTCCTAACCCATTTACATAGTGAGGATTTAGTTGATTAGAGAAGGTCACCAATAATATCTGGAAGAGGTTTTTCGGTGTAGTCTTGGGAACTTGTAAAACGATTCAGTACGACAACATGTTCCACACTTGGTACAGAAATAGGTGGCTATCGCCCTCAAGGCTTATTTAAGCGAAGGTTTGGTTATCTGCGCATTATGCATAGTTTAATCGGTGCCTCTTTCATTTTTGTTACAATTTTTCTTTTTGTAGACTCAGCGTCCGCTTTACCGGCAACTGAAACTTCCTCGTCAGTTCTTACTCAATTGCCAGTTACAGTTCCTCAAAATCCAGGTAAGCCATGAACCTGTTAGATTCTCCACATACTCATAATCATTTTACTATTTTCTCTGCGTAACAGTGTTAAGAGAATTTCGGGTATTTTCTTTGACTTTCGGATTTTGATAATAGATGGTAGATGGTCGAGCATTACTTTATATTTTGCGTACGTTTCCCAAGGGAAAGTAATGATCCTTCTTAGAGGCCACTTGGTATGCCACTAGAATGTTGAGGACTTGTGCACTTTCTGGTCTTCCCGCCACGAATTGCTGTCGGTCGTTGGGCGTTGAAAGGCGTAGTGAAGTTATCACTTTTCATACACTCCCTGTGTTATTGGAGAGTGCGGGGAGGAGGCGAGAGGAAATTTATTTGACAAAAAATCATTCAATTAAATCTTTTGTATTAAAAAGTAGAGACAACTTTTGCTCCAACTTATCTTTTTTATATTCCCCGCTATTGTATAGAATATTTTCATTGCTATAGCAAAGCCTTGCTTTCGTTCAGGTGGGTAGTGGTTCCTACCCACGTATATGTATGGTTAATGTTATTCTTATGCGTAATAGCGTACGCGCTAGCCCTCTCACTTGCTCTTTAACTTCACAACATCAGGTGAGCCACCAGGCCTTGAAACACCGGATCTGGTGAAATTGGCACCACTGCCTCCGTTGAGTTCACTTGAAGAAGAAGGCGAGGAGGACGGCGAGGATTGCATCACGTCTGTGGGAGGCCGGCCCCGGCGCACGCGAACCCGAACTGAGGCGACGAGTCTCTTGTCCGAGGATGTGATTCAACAAATAGAGGCGCAGATCCTCTCTTCCATGACAGAGCGACGCGAGCGCTTCTGGCAGATCTTCCTTGAATCCAAGGGTTGGACTCGCGCCACCTGCGCCCTTATGTCCTGTCTATTTACGCGTTGGCAAATGGCCCACTCAACGGTGTACGGACGTCAGTCACCTGTCGGTGGCGAGGCTAGGGACCGTCTGCCTACCCGTCTCGTTCATTATATTGTCAGTAAGTCTTATATGAGCATCTCGGTGCTGTTGCATTCATTAACTCAACTGTACCGTATTGAGTACAGTGATTCATCTGCAATGAATGCTTGTTATTAGAAGTAAATAATTTCTTTCCTGTAACCTACTCCCGACTTATCATATCTGTTCTTCCTAGCATGCACTGTCCTGATTAGTTTTCCAGGTAGATTAATGATCTTCGAGTGAGACTTTGAATTGCAACGAGTATTGGAATCAAATGCTCGACATTAGGTCACATTTTCCACCTGACAGGAATCAATTGACCTCTTTGTTGTGGATGCTGATCACATTCAATGCGTTGTATAACTGATTTGTGGGAAAACTTTGTTTTGCTTTGTTGCACACTTGGAGATGAGTCAACAGAAGTCAATGTTTTAATAAAAACTGAAAACTTAAGGCATCGTTGTGAACTGTTGAGCCTACTTGTTGAACGAACCATAATATCTGTTTTTTAGAATGAATTTGGACATCGCTTTTTGTAAGGATGTGCGAGATTCGGTGTTTTTAGATTATATATTTACTACTTATTTCGCAAGAGTAGAATATTTAAATCGGTCAAATAAGTTGGCGTACCTCATTTTGCACCTGTATTCACTTGCCCTTCCCATATGATTGACACAAACCCACACACGTGCGTCCAAAAAACATAATTTTGAATAAAAGGTGTTCGGATATTCCCGGGTGTAAGAGTTTTCGTGTGTTCTCCTCAACATTTACGTTTTTCTTCTGTCAGTTTTTACTCGAAGCGATGTTAAACGAACCTCCTCTGAGAGAATTAACAACCTTATATCCGCTCCTCGATTATAAACCTTGTCCTGAAAGGAAACTACTATTTATTGAGTCGTAGTAATGCCATGCAATCAGCGCGATGAAGGTCTGCGAGACTAACAAAAGAAGTCTGAAGAGACACTAAATATCCAGCGAAAATTATGAGATTAATTTGATGTATACCTTCTTGCATACAAGTTAGTGCAAAGGAATTTTGTAACAAACCAAAAGATGAATTTAATCAAATTACTTATTTGGTCCCTGCTCCGCCTAAAAGCAAAGATCAATCAACGTTTTGGAGTGAATCCCGTGAAGGTCCGTGCACGGATGGCGCAAAAGTGCAAGGATCTGCGTCGTCTCATGCGGAAATATGGTGAAGACGCAGTCGCGGTGGAAGGGCCTGCCGCCGCTTCCAGCACTCCCAACGGGAGAGGAGAGGCAGACGACGCAAAGCCCCTCTGCCTCGATCTTGACACTGCCCACACGCCTGTCTCTTTCGTGCCGTTACATAGTTCGGTTCCGCCCTTATCTAACGTCACCTTCCCACCCACCTCCTAATCTTTTTCCCCACCTTATGTACGTGTCTGCGATTTTGTTTTGGGTTTTCGAGGTTGCTTCCCTTTGTTAGCGCCACTTTCTCCCTGTGGTGGCGACGCCTTGTACATAGTATATATGTATGTATATATGCATATTTTTGACTTGTCCCAATCTTAGAGATTCAGTTGTTGAATATCATTGCCGAGTTCTAAGCAATTCCTCTCAAGGTAGAGTCGGAATACGTTGATATTTTTGTTTACTAATTTACTACTTGAAGTTGTCGTCTGATGCTAGTATTTTTTAGTTAACAACAGGTGAGGAAGGTACGCCGTACGTGGTGCACGTCGGAATTTTCACTAAAAATTAAGAAACATTTCTGAAGGCAATTTTTGTTTATATGTTCTTCCCCCAATGCTCATTAACAATCCCGCGAAACCCCAGGACAAAAGGAGGCCTGAGACAGTGATGATTTCCCAATGATGGCGTAACCATGTAAAGGCGATGATTAGGCAAATGGGAAACATGTCAGAGAAAAATGAGGGTTCTAGGGCATCGCGTTGGCGGCCCTCTTCTCCGTCGGTGTTTGAGCCTTTTTGGAGAATATGTATAATCTCTCCTAGAGTCAAATAAGATGAGGCAGGATTAGGTCAAATTACTCGTAAGAAATGAGCTGTGAGTAAACATATTGCTGACAAATTGCCTACTTAGATGAGGAAGAATCGTCCCCACGTAGGGGAGGCGAAAACGTGGTGATTCGGGG
The DNA here is from genome assembly GCA_017562135.1 of Dipylidium caninum. Taxonomy (NCBI): domain Eukaryota; kingdom Metazoa; phylum Platyhelminthes; class Cestoda; order Cyclophyllidea; family Dipylidiidae; genus Dipylidium; species Dipylidium caninum. Next base: position 385,297 of record QEYB01000911.1, on the reverse strand, counting down.
GCAGAGGGCATTGCATCGCACCCCTTTTACATTCGAATGGGAGGTTGAGACGACGCTCGATTGAAACTATGCATCAGTTACACTAGAACGGCGCCTTCACTGAGTCTATTCCACGGTGCTCTGGCTAAGGCGGGAAGAAGCAGACTGGATCCCGTCTGCCACCGATTGAGACAGAAAGGTGGGTGTGGATGTGACAACCAATTTTCCCCTCCCACCCTCTACTGTCTGCTCCGGAGAGCAACGGAACATTTAAGGATTATACGGGAAGAAGAGACTTAGTTTGCACTAGGACCATGGCAATGTTTGAGCAGGATGCCGATTTAACACCTCTGGTGGTCCTCACTGAAATCGCAGAGGTGACGTGAGTTAGCCACTGACCTCTTTGTCTCTTCGGGGTGCGGAAGAGACTGAGGTGTAGGCGAGGCATTTGTGAAAGTCATTCTGCTGTTGCGGCAACATGTTTTGATGTTGTTGGCTGGACCTTCCGAATAGATTCCTCTCTGGTGAGCCCACTCCCGTCAAAAGAACCGCATTCGACGGCCCGGTAGACATCGTCGAAGTGGCGGAGGGTGTGAACGTCATCGAGGCAGTAAAGAGTAACCCTCCGCCGCCACCGCCACCACCGCCGCTGATCGCACTTCCTGTCTGCTGCGGTCGCATTGACCGACTCGGCGTGGGGGTTCGAGAGTAACTGGCCGCCCCACCGTTTCGTCTCTGGGGAGGGGCGTCGCGGCTGTTCGAGTAACACATCAACGGTGTGTTCGGCTGGTATCGGCGATGGTGATCCTCTACTTGGAAAGAAGCTGACGAGGAAAGAAGGGTTTTAGGTCGTTCCGGTCGTTGGGGAACCCTTTCTGCTGTTGGGGAAGAGATTGGTGCCTTGTTGGAGGAAGCGTTCTAAAAACCACGACTTCTGTGAAGAAAGAATATTTTCTGAAGACCCCACCTCTTTAAGGGCAAACAAACCTGCGCTTCCCGGTCATTTTTTGCTGATGTCCTATGTCTGTCTTCATAGAAGTTGACGTGGGATCGGAGCCGGTTTATCGAGCCACGTCTGTCTTCCATGAATTTCGGAGTTGGGGGCTTATTTTTGCATCGTCGAGGCGTTGCACTGCCGCTGGTGTTGTCAAAGGACGACCCAATGTGCAATTGCTGCTGTTGTTGTTGACATTCAAATTCGTAGGAAGAAACCATTATGGAGGCGGTGTCTCGAACTCCTGGAAGAGCCGACGAGGCCAACGAAGAGTCACTGACAGCTCGGGAGGATGAAAATTCCTCCTCCTCCTCTTCCTCATCGTCATCTTCTTCCTCCTCGGCGTCATCTGAGACACCATCATTGTCTCCAGATCCACCAAAATCGTAGCATCCACAGTGAGGTTTTCCGAAACCCACCCTCCATCGTCTTTGTCGTCGACACAAGTCGCATTGCGACTGTACCGCCTCTACACTGAAAACTGGACTGGCGGAACATCGGTGTCGCAGGGAGGCCTTCGGCTGGTAGGGGTCGAACGACTTCGCCTTCTCCATGTAACGATGGCGCGGCGAGACGGAGCAATAGCTGCAGCAGGACTCTTTCTGTTTCTCTGACTTCTGCTTCCTACGCTGGATTACGGGAGTGTCGATGTGAACTTCTTTGGGTGTTCCCAGTTGTTCTAGGGCACGCAAGTGCTCCCAACAGAGTTGAATATGTCCGCCGCCACCATCGCAAGAAATGCTCGGAAGGGTGGATCTTTTCGAGGTGGACGACGAAGCGATCAGAGGACGACCAAAATGACATTTTCGGTGATCGCGATGGGGACAGTGTTGGTGGCGATGACACGAGCCGCCACAGTGCGCGTCGGTGAGTTTTGAAGAGCAGTTTCGGCGTTGTGGACGCTGACTGAATCTGTACTCCTCGAAGGAGAAGTCGGAACTGGAAGACTTGACGGAGATATCCGTGGTGGATTTGCGACTAATTGAATTGAGAAGCTGAGAATTGGTCTACTCAGAGGAAAATGAGAGAAGTTTCTTTTGTCGGTAGTATACGTTTGGAAAAGCAGGCATAGACAGTGTCTACCTCGAGATTTTCGTACTCCCCGCCATGGAGATGACCGCTTCCACCGCCATTGTCACTTTTGTCTGAGGTGTGGACGAAGGTGACACGCGGGGTAGAGTGAGACGGAGAGGCGTGCGCGAAGGTCTTGCTGCGCGAGAAGAGGGCGGACTGCTGAGGCACACTGGTGTTGCTGCTGTTGCTGAAGTCGCTACCGACTCGGCGGTCCTCGGTCTCGTGAATGCCTCCTGCCGCACTGGGGCTTCCACAGTGCTTTTGATGACGGAAGTTATCTGGCGGAGGGGAGAAGACTTACGCTTACAAGGCCAAACATACACTCTCCCAAGGTGAATTGACAATTTAATCTAAGTTGCCCAACACGCGCGGGTCGGAAATGAGAATAATTAACGCAGCACACTGCGCGGATACCCCAAAATCTAGTTTTTTCGCCAACAGACCGGATCGCTGATCTCGCCAGCAGTAAAAACATCGCAAAACGGAGACTAGGTGATTCAGTGATCAGAAAATCCAAAGCAGGCGATCTTTCGAGGGCACCTTCGCACTGAGGCGAGCCAACACACATTAGTTTTATCTTCTGACCGGGTGCCTTCAGATGCCCCACCAAGAGGCATTGGCCCACACATTCACCTCAGCCTGACCAAAGTCGTGTTCCATAGAACAGTCACTTGAAAGGGGCAAAACGGGGATCTGGACAGTCGAAAGCCCGGTGATCGCAGCAAAACCGCCCTCTACGAGTTGGCTGCCGCAGCGGAGGTCGTGGGACACCAGTCGCCTACTTTGCCCGGTCAGTTCACAGTTAAGGTACACTTTAGGTCCGTGTGGTAGTCGACAACTGCGGTGACAACTTTGACGTCATCTTTGCTGGCTCACACCGAAAAAGGGGGATATCTTGACTTATTCTGTGTAGCCTTCGTGCCAAATGAAGGCGTGTCGGTTCGGAAGAAGTACAAATGCGACGGCCTGCGCGATGGGTATATCGAACATGGATGCGTGGAGGTTAGTCTCAAAGAATCCGCGCGCAAGCAGATCGAATGTCACCTTCGAAGGAGGACATTCTAGCGGTGAAATGTCTTTGGCTCGCCGGACAGCACGTTCCTTTAATCTTCACAATCATTAGTCGAACCCCAAAGTATCTTCGTCGACCGAGTGAGCATCTACACTTAACGAATGGAAGGTAAGCCATAATATTATTTGGTTGAAGGCTGGGAGAAGTTTTCCCTGGACGTGTCCTATCCAACTCACGGGCAATTTGACAGGTGACGCGCCTGAAGCGCCCACAGAGAAGATCGTGGAGAGACAAAAGATGCTTGCAAACCTGGGGTAGCTGACTTGCACATCTCGTGGGTGTGTCGAGATCTTCCACCGGCGAAACGTTGGGGATGGTGATTGAAGGAGTTCGATTTGGCCACTGCGCTCCAGCCCTGCTGCGAGCAGTTAGACGAGGTCAAAAGGTCACTGTTATTGGTGCACGAGTCCTCGTGATGATGGCGATGGTCGGTCTGCTGACCGTGATGCTGGTGGTTTTGGCCATGCTGATGACGGCTGTTCGAGTAGTGGCTCCGTCCGCCCTCGGCCTCGGAGAGGACCCTGAAGGTGGCGTTGGAGTCGTTGTCCGTGGTGCTGTGGACACTGGTTTGCTGTGGAGGGCAAATAAACGCTTGGGGAGGTGGGAAGGGGGATGACAGGAGTGGAGGCGAATTAACGACTCGGGACCGACCATGTGGTTGGCGCTGCAGAGGCATCCGTGGTTGCACTGGAAAGCACAGGCATTGACGTAGTCCGAGGAGTCGGAGATTTGGTGGTTGCGAGCGTTGTGCTGTGCGCACCTCGATCCCTTGCCAACGCGGTATCCGCCCACATTACTAAATATCACAGTCCTCGTTAGGATCAACTCTGGTAAGCCTCGACTTTGGGGACCAGCTGTGTTTTCCACCCCCGCTTTGCACTGCATTCAAAGTCTGGGAAATCCTAAACACTCCAACCGAGTTGCTACACTCGCAAGTCTCTAGAAGAGACGGTTGTCGTCGTCGCTACGACGACAACGAGTGCACCTTGGGGTTTTTGTTGCTGGAGTGAACGAGCCCGTACTAATCACATCTCCAAAAAGGAGTCTCAATTGCGTTGAAAGACGAGAGAAGGGAGGGGAACTTCTGAACCTCTCTCGGAGACGGGCTGTGGCCAATTCAAAGGTTTCTCGCACCTCTGCACAACACTCCTACTTCTCTTACCACGGGTTTATTAGACAGAGGACCGTGTTTACGTTATTTATGCACAGACGGACGAGTCGATGAGTACATCTTGGAAGAGCAGAAACCGCGTTAAGATCGAAAGATCATGCACCCGGATGCCCCGACGGCCACAGGACGGGGTCCCCGATGACTGCTTTCTGTGACCTCTGACCTCGACTCCTTCGCCCGACACCTCACGTGAGCGAGCAGAGTGGACTGAGGAATGAATGGCACGGACACTGGCTGTATTTTAGTTCATGGTCAACGAAGGACCCATAAAAGCGAAGTATGGCGGCACCTTGGACAGTAAAGGGGAAAATATTGGTAAAAATACTGTCTTTGGAGGCCAAAACTGTGCTCGAGGTTGTCTATTACTAGAGACGGACACCGCAGTGGTCGGGTTAACGCTGCCCACCCGCGGACGGACCCACCCGAAATAGGAGCCAGCGGGCCCGTGGGGTTCAGTGCGTCTCTGGGCGTTGGCGCGTTGCAGAAGGCAGCCATCCTCTACGGACTGCGGAACTGTGTCGGCTGCGGCGTCGACAGCGCCGTTATAGTTGGCAAAGCCGTTGGAGGTGACAGCGGCAGCAGTAGCGGTAGACGCAGTGGTGTGGAGTTCTTGACTGGCCGCGAGGTTGGGTGTGCTCATGCTGTTAGCATGGAGGGACTGCTGCAGCAACAGGGTCTGGCGGTACTCCGCCAGCAGGCGATGCACCAGCGCTGTTTCCTAGGCGTGAAACAGACATCCGTGACACTACAGGATACGAGTGTGGCCGAAGGGAGAAGTTTATTCAAATGTGTGAAATTAGACGAATTGGGTCACCGAGGCGGGGGCGGGGGACCAAGATTTTCATCCACTCTGATGCCGTACATTCGATGGTGGAATGGTAAGAAGAATGCTCAAACATTCATAGTCCCCGTCGAAATGGCCGCACATACCCTCATCTTTGTCAAGTTGAGCAGTTGGTGAATGTCGGAGTTGGTGAGTAGGTGGAGCGGCCCTCCGCTGCCCGACGACGACCTCTGGCGCCGCTGCTGTGGCGTATTTTGCTTTTGAATTGGCGTGACGACAGCCGCTGTCTTCCCCACTGCTCGACTCCCGCCACACGCGGAATACGACATTGTGGAAGAGGAGTCATCTTCCTTATCAGCCCGCATCATTATTAACATCATCTCATCCTCCACAATAGACGACGCCGGACTGGAGGGCGAAGAGGAAATGGAGTGTGTGACCGTCGCTTCCGTTGCCACTGCGGCGACAGGACCGGCCGATGAAGTTGACGTAGAAGTGGAGGAAGACGTCATTGAGGAGGAAGTCATCGCCTGTTGAGCGGTGGTCGTCGGAGCGGGCACCATCTCCGTCTCGAAATAGGCCTGTTGTGGCTGCTGCTGCTGCTGCTGTTGTTGTTGCGTCTGTTGACGCGATTCCCCGAGGTTGCTCGAGTTTGTCAGCCTATTAATCCACAAGCCTGGATGCTGAGCCAGTCGCCAGGAGGCCTCCTCTTGACTGCTTGGAGGACTGGGCGGCTGTAATCGTATCTGCAGACGCGATTCTGTCGGGACTTCGTAGAGCGAGTGGTGCAGGGGATAGGAGGGCGCCAAAATATTCATATTCGTGGGTGTGGTCCCGGAGGTTGTCGGACCTGCCGACGCCCCTCGTTGAGGTGCGTTTGGATTGAAACACAGCGGGGGGTGCCGACTTGTCGCCTCTCCGCCACTTCCCGGTGGGAGTGGCGGCCTCGACGGTCTCCGCCGACCATCGTCGAAACATCCACCGTTTTCTATCGGGCTGGAATTCGAGTTGGCGGATGGCTGCTCTGGACGAATAACCTGAGCGATTCCAACGGACTTCGGTCCTCGAGAAAGTAGCTAAGACAGTGTCAGAAGAGGCGAGTCAGAAAATTTAAATAAGAGAATGCCAACGTAGAAACAGCCTGGTTCACACCTGAGGGGTCGAAGAAGGTGAGAGTTTACTTGCCGTAGAGGGGTTCGAGGAGAGGGCCCGACGAGTAAGAGATTCGGACAGAGCGCTGGTGAGGCGTTTTGCCGAGGCCAACCAACCATGGCTCTCTCCTGTGACGGATTTACCCTCGGCGGTGACGCCGCCACTTCCCAGCTGCCGTGCAGGCGAATTCTGCCGGTCATCATTGGTGACAATTCCCTCTTCCCGCCAATTCTGCTGCAACCGGTAGTGATGCTGGCTAAAACTAGAGAGGATGGGGCGGAGCGAGACGGCAGCTCCAACGCTTGGGTGCGAACCGGCGAGAAGTCGACGAAATCCGTGCTGTTGATCTTGCGTGTCAACGTCGCCGTCGCCTCGGCGCGACGAGTTACTCGAGGAACTCGTCTCCGCGCCCGTAGAACAGACATCTGAGTCGAATTCCGAGTCGCTAGAAGATCCGGAGGAGGACTCGGCCAAACTCATGTTGTAGCGAGCAGCGACCTCTTCGGCGTTTGTGGTGCCCTGTGCCACAGAAAGGGGAACCGTCTGAAGCCGGTGCTTCCTATGATGGTGATGATGCTTTTTCCTCGGCAGCGCAGGCCCGGTCGACGGGGTTTGAGGCAGCTGAATCTGACCCGCGGAGTGGCACATGTCGGCGGATTTGGGCGGAGCGCCGCGGCGGAGGCAACCGCGGACGGGGAGACAGGTGACGCAGCGATTGACGAGCATTTGCGAGTCCAGAGTGTCCACCAGTGTACCGCCCTCGCTGTCCTCTTGCTGGGCATTGTACGCCAAGGCCACCGAAAGCGCGGTCGGCTCGTGGGACACGCCAGCGTCATGCTCCGCCTCTGTGGAGCCGTAGGCGGGCAATGACGAGCTGATAGGATGATTTGTGTGTGCCTGTTGCAGAGAAGTGAGCGAGTTGTTGCCGCCTTGTCCAATCGTCGCGTGCATGGAGGCCACACTGCCCACAGTGGTAGTAGAATTCGAGTTGTTCACCACCACACCGGACGTCTCCGACTCGCCTACAATCGGTCAATGTGTCCCTTCTTAGCTGTAGGCTAACAAATGTCTCAGCCAAGGTTCAGCGGAGGTAAAAAAATTTCCAGTTCCCCCATAGGTAGTCAAATGTGGCTTAATTAAACGCCTTATCACGCGGAACCACGTCCTTTCCCAAGCACTCTGACTCTGTCCACCTGCCCGAATACACCGGTCAACTGAGACTTCCCAGTACACGAGAAGATTCTCGTCTCCATTCATTGTCCACTTGGGCATTCTTTTTCACTCCCAACTGCATCATGAAAGAGATAAACAACAACGCTGTCCCTCCAATGCCTTGGTAAATGGCGTCAGCTCCAAAAATGAGGGAAGTAAACTTGGTGACTCCTTTCTCACCGCTGTACTCTCCGCGATAATACGGAGGGGGGGTCACGTCCACCGAACAAAACTATTAGCCTGTTGCGATGGGGCACTTTTAGCCCCCTAGGCGGTGTTGGCACTGCGTGAAGGCCTTTAGGAGCACTGAGGACAAGCAATTTCCCCTCTTCACCCCCATTGCCAACAACGCTGCCCATCCGTCATGTTATCGCCATCACAGCGGAGGCAATTGAGAGGACGCACCCTTGCTGGAAAATTGTGGCGATTTGCCTCCGAAGTCACACGAAGGCTAAAGATGGAAGAGAGGAAGGAGAAATGAGAAGACGGTGTTATAAGCGTCCGCCTTGCCAGGCCGAGCGTTTGGTAAGTGGCCAATGCGGCGGATGGAGTGACCATTCGACCTCCAGAAGCAGGCCTTCATGCGAGCGAACATACAAAAATTGCATGCACATGACATCAACCTCTTGGCGTACAGGAGACGTCGGTGTAGGCAGCATACATCCATTTCCGCGCAAAAGATCCCTGAAAAAAGGCGTTTATCTCACGAAGAGAATGATATCATTCACTCCACTGGTTCCCAGGTTAAGGTGTTCCACACACCGCCACTACTTGACTTCCATGCATACCAACTCAGGTGGCTGTCGGAACACTCGGCTAAAGTTCTACCAATTGTGGGCAGAACTTGCAGGAACAAGGGCGTGAGGAGCTCGGGAAATCTGGGCCCAGCTCACCGACCACATGCCTTAAGTGAAAGTTCAACTGAGATTGTCGCCCGTCAGGGCGGATCTGGGAGGGACTGTGTGCACTCGGCACGGCGCTGGGATCCCCACAAGTCCACCACCGCTGCCGTCATATAAATGCGCGCCTGACCCGTGAATGAGGGAAACCGGGGAGGGGGGAGGGGTGGTAGTCTTCTGCAGCGGAGGAGAGAAAGGGGTTAACGTCAACCACTGACGACTTACTTCACATGCGTCCAGTAATGAATGTAGCTGTTGTGCATTTGGATGCAAAAGTTCCAGAGATATCGCGCATCCTGTGTGTCTTCCTGGCAAGGCAAAAGGCGAGATGTGACGCGGTTGCAGTGGATCGTTCGAGATACACATTAACTATTAGTTGGGAAACTACGAAATGGGCGCCGAATGTAAGTATAAATCACGAAGCGCAACTTTTCCCGTTATTTATTATATTCAAGCGGAATACTTTCTATTGGCAACGACTGAGCAAGTCACATATGTGCTTTTTGAAAAATCTTTATGGCGACGGTTAATGAACTATTCAAAGTATTGTATAATACCATCTCAGATATTGTACTTTTTTCTCCAGAAAATTTCGCAATTACAAAAAGGTAATCGTCGGTCGGCGAAATTCCAGGTAAGAACGGAGGAAGTGGCAGAATTTTCTGCGCATTTCATGCGTTGTCAGGCGGCCATTTTGGACCGTGCCGATTAAGCGATGCCAATTGTTTTTCCTTCATAACTTTCTCACGCACGACAACAACTTCACGACAATGGGACGCCGCCGTTGCTATGGTTTCGTCCGGTCGTAGGGCTTTCCCGAGATTTCTACTTAGGCTCGTGCCTGCGAGTTTATTCTCTCCTACCCATTTGCTCGATAGTTTCGACTATCGTGCAAAATCCACGTTTCAACAAATAATGAGCAATCATTTGAAGTTGCGTCACTTCCTCCGACCGACGCATAGGAGTCCCACTTTTTTTCCTTTAACATCTATTGCAGTCGATGTTGTTCTACCGCAGCTGTTTGGATATCTGGTCCAATGCACTTTTGCCCACGTTCACGAATAGTTCCGTGTGCCGCTCGGATCCCACAGTCGTCCTTAATTCTTCCTCTTCGTCATCTACATGGACCGGTGGTCTTCCTCGACGCTCTTTTGCAATGTCTAAATTGCCGCAAAAAAATTTTAGAACCACCACCGAGCATTTTTTCATCAGTGGATCCATCTCCGGATACATCATTAACGTTTCCGTACAATAAAAGTAAATGTAAATTGCTTTTTGTTTCCGGCTAGCTTAGGCAAAAGATAAAATAGAAATGAGATACAAAAACGAAAAAATTTCACGAAATGATTAAGAAGATCGCCTTTAAAATTTGAAAATAAACGCATCGAGCGTGCATTACAAGTCGTCTCCATCAGTGCAGCTGAAGACAGAATAAACAATAACGCACGCCCGTTTCATAGTTTCCAACCTAAAATATATACATAAGGATGGCATGTGAAACTTACAAACACAAAATGTATGGACTTGGCCTTTTTGAGAAGTTGGATGGTGAAGGTCTTACGTGAATACGCCAGGTCCTTTATGTCCTCCCACCTGGAAAGAGAAAATGTCAGGATGGTGAGACAGAACAACATGAAATGGCGGGCGGAGAAGAGGTTGGCTTTGGTAAACCGCGGAAGCTCCATGTCAGCCACCGACTGGCATTCAGTGCTCGATGTGAGTCGACCCGACGTCCATCAACAATGAACAAGTGTCAGTCTGCCAGTGCACCCGTCGAGTATCGAGGCAGACACTTTTCAAGGGGTTCTACGAGACATTTGATCAACTCATCCACTCACACGAGATGCTATTCTGACCTTTTTTGATTGAGCAGGGTAACGAAACGCCCAATGACGGAGAAGGTGTTACGTGTCAGAGAGGCAGATGGGGTGTTCCTGAGCTGCGCCCTGCCTGTTTGAGGTGAACTGTGAGGTTATGCTGGCCCGAGGACAGTAAGAGAGTCTTGACAAGACTTCAGTGAGGGGCATTGACGTTAGGGGAGAGATGGTAGGAGGAAGCATTTTTTGGAGCAAAAGCGGTGCAAGCGGTTGTCAGGTGTCGGATAAGTTAGTAGACACATCGTATAACGGTGGGAAAATTCGTCCTTCTTGCTATGCGGCAGGATGGTCTTGGATCAAGTGCCTAGGCGTTAGTTCAGACTAATTGTCAGGAGGTTAACACATGAAGCAACGACCGCATCGCAAATAAGCCGCACTGATTGCTTCACAGACAGTGAAATGGGATTAAGTGATCAGACTGATACATTTCTTTCGTGCAAATTAGCCAGATCTGCCTAAGATAAACCTTGAGAACTTCTTTCATTGTAGCTTTGCAACTGACTTATGCCCTAATTTAAAAGTTCTCGTGACGCTTTACGACAGTCTGGCCGTCGGCCATGAAGGAAAAGCCAGTGGATGGGAAGTCCCTCCGCCGATGTCCTCCATAACCCACAAGATTTGGTCGTTTTTGACATCTCATTCGTCTTACAATTGCCAACGAAACCAGGGGAGGTAATCGTCTTTTGTGCGCTTGCAGTCCCGCGGGGAGAGACAAGATCGCCAGTCGGGTCGATGTGCGCTGCGAACCAATCATGAGAGCTGGCGTGTGATTGGCTGGGTGCACGCACCCACAGTGCTGCAGCTGTGCATGGTGGGATAAAAGTAATCGCATTGCTATGCGCGGCAAATACTCCAGGGGAGGAGAGGCGTGAAGAATACGTATTTTTTGTGGTGAAAAAACATGCTGACGATAACAAATAGATACGCAGCTGTGACACCAAATTTTCCCTAACTTTTCAAGACTATGCCCATTGCGATTTGAGGAAACATTAAGGGACATGCCACCAAGTAGAATGTAATACCATCTTACTTGTACTTGGAAACTGAAGGGTTGATGGGACATATCGTTGAGATAGTGAGACCATTTCGAGAGACACCAAGTTGGGCGGCCTCACCCGTGACTGTCTGAAGAAAGGATGGATAACAAAGCCAACTGATCCCAATTTTAGTGGATGCACGCACTAGCTAACAACACACCTTTCGTGGATTACCAGCCAATTCCAACCAAAAGGACGCCATAAACTATGGACTAAAACACTACCTCACATCGAAATGTGTCCCAACAGCGAATAGCTGAGTAATGGAGGTCAACTACTTCATCGTTTCGCCGTCCTTACTGACTTCGCAATACGACGCAGAAGGCTCGCAAAAGTGCAGAATGTTTACCCACTTGTATAGACAAGTGTCACTCTCATCCCGTGGTGTAACGCGTCCAGCAAGTACTGAAACGATCATTTTTTGATGAGCCCTCCGAATGGATGTTTCAATTGTTTCCACCACCGTTGGTGTTTAACTAACTGGTAATTTTGTATCTACGTCTTTTAAGACTTCTACTTCATCCAGTAATATAGCCGAGTCACACTCTGCAAATGCCTAAATGTTAAAAATAATTAAGAGAGGGTCGCTACGATGAGTACCGCGGTCATTCCATAAAGGAAGTGAAAAACTGAGGTTTAATTACTCTTAAACTCGTTGCCTCGGATGAACGAACCTCTCGAGCAGAAAAAAATATGCACGCAATAAGAAGATTTTGAAAAGGAATTTGCCATGAAAGCATACCGAGCCAAAAAAGAGTTGGACTCCGTAGTTGGAGAGCCGACGAATTTCATCGAGGTAATACCAGATGGCGTTATCCTGAGTGACGCCGCGGAGTTGGCAGTAACCCCAAATAATATCGTCGATGTGCTCAAGACTCCCCAGCTCAACACTTCCCCCCGTTGCAGACTATTTTTACAAGTGCATGAAAAAGCATAAATCACTTTATTTGCGTTGCACTGGTGCCTCTCTTAATCAATGATGTCTGCTGTTCATCTCCAATCAAATTTGAACGGGTCGAAAGGCAAAAGACTTCGAAAGAATAATATAAGAAGGAGATAGCGATAAGCATGCTTTTTTCATCGACACACAAGCCACTTTGATACGAATGCATTTTCAGTGATATCGAATTTATCTGCTTTCCTCCGAGAAGTTGGAAGGATTTGAGGAAAAATGTACACAGCGGTAGAATGATAATCTCAGTATCCAGTTTGCAACCAAAATCCTACTGATTAAACTCAAGGCAATCAAAAAATGATTATAAAAACTGCCATGCTGCGCACATCAACGGGGAAAAACCATAGCATGGCATGCACCATTTGCATTGGACACTGCAACGACTAAATGCGAAGGAACATACAGCTAAAACCATCGGTCTTTCACGCCACATGTGGGCAGTCGTCTCGAAATCAACAAAATCCCCATATTCAGCTGGAGTTATAAAGCAAAACAACGTTAAAATGATCATTTGAGGGATCTATAGTGACATCATTTAAAACGGTACCTTGAAGGCTATAGGCCATCAACTTAATGGCTTGCTTGGAGGCCAATTTAAGTTGTTTGGTAAGCACATCCTGCCTCAATTGTAAATAAAACTGTCGGCTATGCAAAACAAAAACATTATAATTATGCTCGCATTGGGGATGGATACGCAAAACGATCAACAACAACCACAATATGGTGACCCAAAGAAGTGGTAGGCAAGTTATTCTGAATACATCGAAAATAACACTAATACATTATCCATTAATTTCACTTGTAAAACAAATAACATATGTAACCTCAAACTCGAATATAAATCTAGTATAACTGAATTTTTATTAGCATGGCAAAAAAGGAGAGTGGTAAATCAGTAGTAAATTTGACTACAAATGACGAGGGTGATATGAGTACAGACAAACATAAACCTTCTTTCCCAGCACAAGATCTCAAAACACAAATACATAAAAGGACTTGCCGAAGATTAGGGTCGGGAAGGTATTGCGGGCTATCGATAAAGAGCATGATGTTTAGAACCAATGCGTGTTGACGCGCGTATTTATCCAGTTGTTTTTTGACTGGTTTACTTAGAAAAAGCCACCTCTGGTCACCTGTCCATGCCTCATACCGTAACCCGAAAAAGCAGGTCTACACCAAAGAGTGAATTATGACATCGTACTTCTTCAATATCTAGTCTTTGAGCAACGTATTCCAATGCATCGCGACCCGTTGTCGTCGAAGAAACAGTATATTCTACACATGACGCATCAAGTGTATATATTGGAATGACATAGAGATCTTTTGCTGACACATTATACCTATGTGTGCGCTTAAATTTCAGCTTGAGGGGCATCCCAAACAAAAATACGCGACCGTTGCACGCAAAGTGCCAAGGTGCAAATGATGAATTAAAACAATTTTCAGGGTTGTAAAATGCTCTACAATAGTACATGAAATACCCAATATCTTGGTCGTATAAACCGACCTTTTAACGTGATATATTTACCGTATGACGTGGAATTAACATTGTGTTCTAGCTAAGACTCTAGTATTGAACGTAAATGATACTTTCCCACAATTACGCCTTCGACGTACCTGCCTGAATCCTTACAATACAACCTTCTAACAATACACCCCGCCAATCAGGTCAACCCTTCATTAAAACGCTGTTACCCTCACACGTACGTCCCGCAGCGCCAGCCCACACAACGACTCCCCGACTGCTTCATTGTCACCGAAGTCGACCCTAGACACCAAACTGTGCCTTGCCACCTTCGGAGACCGCACACTCTGAATACAAAGGAAATGCAGAGGCCACACACACTCAGATTAGATCATTTCATGTCCCAAGGCCAAGGTTTGGACATAAGCCAAAAGCGCAAACCAGGATAACATAAAGTATATATTATTCGATTCAACTGTAAATAACATCCTGCTGGGCGTCCGAAAGAAGTCACTCGGTATCTAATTCAAAAATCGCATTAGCAGTTAATGTCACAGGGCAAACAGAGGCACGTGAGTTAGGACAGTCCCCTTTAGAAAATTCACTCAAACTCCATAATCTACATCCACCAGCGTCGACACTACTCGACTTCGTCGGATTCACTGCGATAGGCGCTGGCTTCTCGTGTCTATCTCCAATTTCCAAAATGGTTGTTGAAATTTTAGTGTCACCGGCAATGGCTTCCACAGGATCCTGATCCGCATTAAGATGCAACTGAGCATGTTGTCGCACATATTCCTCCTGTTTATATCTTCGCTGTTGATTTCTTTTCTGCTTTGAAGTAAGTGGAGTTACTTCTGTCCGGCAAGCCTCACGTTCATTGGCCGTTTTCATTTCATTTAGCGTTATGCTAGAGTCCGTGAAGCTATGTCGTTTGCGGCGTTCCGAACGTCGCGCATTTTTGCTGAAGGGTTTAGGGAAGCAGATAATTATTGCATCAACATATTGCTTAAACAGCGTGTGTTGCAAAATATTATTTATCGAGGATTACTAGCATAAACACTCACGTATGTTCATGAAAATAAAAATGGAAAAATGTCTTCATGGACAGAAAAAGCCTTGAAGAACTACCTTTAAGTGATTACACACAGTTTCCAAGTGATTACACACAGTTTCCAAGTGTATAAAATCGTCTTTCATAACAGAAAATTCCTTATGTAGCGTCTCTAGAAGGCCGGTTGGCATGGTAGAGAGCGAAAAAGCGTCAATCTATTTCTCCTTTAAAGAACATCACATTAATTTCGTCAATATACGCCAAATACGTAACCGCCCTGTTCAGCAATTTAGGTGCAAATATATAAAAATGGAATGAAGCACTACAAATCTTTTCCAAAGACTAGGACTTTCCCAATCATGAAGGCAATCATTACCACGGAAAATGGCTTTGCCCTGCCATACTTAACGATGAATTTCGAGTATTGAGACTTTTAATGAATACACAGTCCTTCATTTACAGAGGAAGGCTCAGTTAGTCGCCGCATTTACCTAAACCGTATTGGGCTTACGCTTTATTGCGGAGAGAATTGTGCAGCATCTGAACCGGATCGAGGGGCGAGAATGCGACATTTTCGTCCCTCTTAGAGAAGTTCACCGAAGTGACCCGTCGACGACAGAAAGTGACTGACCGAGGACTTGACTCTTGGGTGGTAGCGCTGGTGATCTCCTTTTTGTGCGACATGGTGGAGGCCAGGTTTGTCTCGTCCCCACTGTTGGACGGAAACTCGTCAGAGCACAGAAGGGGCCGGGGGAATGCGCCTAAGCTACTGCCGAAGTACGTTTGCCCACAGCCGTCCAGACTGCACTCTTCAAGTCAGCAAATGTACAAGTGAGCGCAGATATCGAAAAAATCACCACAAACACCAATGATTGATGCCAGCAAAGCCTCAATTAGCTGGTCAGCGCCTGAGTTACCATTTAATACACAGACATGCTAAACAAACATATTGTCCGCCTATCTACCACAATTAACCGCAAACTTTCAGAAGCCCCATTTGCGCCTGGGCACAAAATGGGGGACACGGTCACACACACACACTTACAACCATGACTACTTGAGGAAGTTGCAGGCAAGGCGTTTATTTTCTTCATTCCACCCAACAAATGTGGTAACGACTGAAAGAGATAACATTAAAGTACGTCACATTCGTGAACCAATCAACTGTTAGCCTGAATGTGAGGGACAGCGAGGAGAGACTCACATTAACCGACACCTAACCACTCTATGCACCCCACTTGATATCGCTTTTGACAAAATAACGTTATTTACATTTATTATGCGAAATCTAAGATAATAACAGACTCGATAAGAGTTGCACGATGTACGAAGAATGCAGAAGAGAATACGACAGACCCGAGATACGACGTAATAGATGGGAATGCAGTCATCGTTAGCAGCAAGGATAGACAAATTAACAAGTTTTGGAATTAGTTAGAGTGATACGATTAAATGTTTTAAGAAGGGAAGGCGACCCTTTTACTATACTCCTTCAAATTTCAAGACAATGCGGTAGAGCCTTGTCTAATCATCGGGACATCGTATGAACCGACTGTCGCCTACCGTTCAGAAGTCTAATCTGCAGAATCAGCGACCATCAAATAAATAACTAAACCCAAAACTAACTGAGGACGTTCAGTTCACAACTACAAAGGGGCGAAAAGAAGGTCAAGGTGTAACCAATAGACTGCGTTAGTCTAAGCAAGAAATAAACATTAAGATAAACCTCATTTGAGTCCTCAGATATGGAAAATTCTTGCAACGATCAACCTGTGTTAGTACACCGAACGGAGTAGAGTAAAGCGAAAAAGTTACTTAACATACCCATTTTAAAACTTTTATATTTAAACCAACGGCCTTCTTTGATCCTAGATTTGCAACTAATCAGTTTCCAGAGATAGTTTGTCAAATTTGGGCACGGGATAAAGGAAACGACGCAATGTTTAGGCAAAATGGTTCAAAATACCAGACGTCGATCGCTGTTTGAGGATTCCTCGCAAAGGAAGTCCGCTGTCCGATTCAATAGAGCCACAAGTGTTAACGACAGGGGCGGAGGGAGGGGGACTCAAGGAATTTTTGATCACAATCGGCGAGGTTCGTCGACTTTGAGGACTCTCGCCAACTGAAAACTGGACACAGTCCGGAGAGTGCATTGTAATTCTGAGACTTGTCTTTTGATCTTGGCCTTTGAGGTGGCATGGTAAAAAATTTGTCAAATCCGGCGTGGCTCCCAAAATGGGCACTTCCTAAAATAACGCCCAATTAATATGAGTTCAACTCGTAGTTTTACATGTGTGTAAATATAAAGGCTTTGGTAGTGTCTTCTTACCTTTTTCTATCACCTACCTAAGAAGCATTTCAGGAAAGGGGAAATCAGCAAATTAAGGTATTTCTGAACAAATAAGAATGTGTTTGACATTTACATCTAATGTCCCTCCGTATTAAACTCGGATTCAAGCAATGATAAATATACCTCAACGTAGAAAACATAAATATTTTACTTGCTGGTGATAAAGAAAAAGTGGAATTTACCAAACTAAGTAAATGTGTAAGATAATATAATTGGTGAAAAATAAAGTCAGCAAACATTAACATACACCAGTTTTTTTTTTCGAAATACGAACGATTTATCTACGTTAGTCATTGAAAAGCCATCATCTCCGAGGCACTGATAGTCCGAATATGACAAGAGATGTAACGCATCTTGTCGTTAAAATATGGGTATTTACTTCGAAACACACAGTAACATGCAGATGTTACCCTGCGAGACGTTTAGAATCTGTGCCTGTGCCCAAGTTCCACGCATTGTATAAAACGTGTGTGTAATGCGTGCATGTTTGGTGGCAAACAACCTCGAGTTGTTGCCCCTCGAAGCACCATAATCCTTTGGCCAGTTCGAGGTACTTTTAACCAAACATGAGTCCAACATACTCTGAAGGGAGGGGGACAATGACCCTCTTAACCCCTCAACGTTTCATTGCAAACTCAACGTTGAAAACTCTAACCAAAATTAAGTTGTTGCTATCTACGCAATTCTTCTCTTATTACAAGTCATCTAACTATGACATTCTATTCGTAGGTGTAGTCAGAACTTGCACGCTTTGTAACGACGGGAATCGCGGTGACTTGAATAAGAAATCCTGTCGATGCAGCACTTTACTCTAACGCAGAGAAAGCAAAAACTTCTCACGTAATGAAGCTAAACGTGTCAACTCTCAAAAGTGGAGACGCCATCTCAACGACGACAGTATGTCCGGCTCCGAGTTAGGTAGTAACCCAACCTGAAAAAGTGTGTTGGTCACTTCGTGACAACTCACTTAAAAAGGCCGTTTGAAAGGAAAACATGTTATCGGTGGAGGATTTCGGATTTATGGGAAGGTAAAGAAACACGGCGGTTCCGCGGAAGAACATTTAGAAATGGAGATTTTTTAAATGAAAGACAATTTAGATGTTGTGAAGTGGGCAAAATTAGAATACCAAAACTCAAGTTTTAGAAGAAGCCACATTGTATCGAAGTCACAACCACTCGTCTCTTCTGGATAAATAGATAAAATTAAAGTAACCGAGCAACAACAAGGGTCGCTACGAAAAGACCACGCAACCTTGTAGCGCCTAAGAAAACACTGTGATTAAGGTTAGTAAAATTAAAACTCCTTTTGAAAAAGAGAAGCGACCCCAGAGCTAAAATTTGGATTTTAATGGATAATCAACAGATCAAGAACATCAAACCTGGAGCCCTGGTCCGAGAGCCCGGCCAACAGCGATGGATTCCCACCAAAAACACATGGAAGATGGTTTCTGCAGCACGATAGCCACATTATTGGAAGAGACGTCGCAGCAGACAACTCGCGGTTCCACATCACTATTGTCGTTACCTTCGGATTCACATATATCATGGTCCAACTGTTCATCGTGGTGAGAGGGGGTGGGTGCAGGGCAATGGAGTACGATGCCCCACCGTAGGGTGCATCCACCCGCCCCTCGGCTGGCGCATGTCAACATGAGTCGCAGAGCGCCTCTACCAGCAGACCACGCGAGTTGCAGAGTTTCGGGCAGAACGTTGCGGACTTCCACCACGACAGTGAATAACGTCACATCTTGCCGCACTCGTATCGAGGCCAACGAGCTAAAAATAAATGCGAAGTTCGCTCACAACTATGAAGTGTGGAGGGGAGAGACCATAAATACGACCTACGATGTTTTCGGGACCACTAGTCTCGTCGACGGCAGTCTATCTATTTTGATTAAGTTCTTGATCTCTAAAGTTGATGTTGAAAACTCGTTAAAAGACTTCTCCACAGGATGTACAGAGCAGTAAGATTCGCTACCATTTATTGTCGATTCAGTCGAATCGGTGGACTTCTTGTGCTTCTTGCGTCGCCGTTTCTTACCAAAGCCCAAAACATCGTCATTACCAATAGCGGGTACAGTACCACTGCCTTCATTCACCTCCATAGCGGTGGGAGAGATAACCTCAATTAGGGGGCCTGTCTTGTTGTTGGTCGAACCGTTTTCCGAATAAGCATTTAATTCATTCATAGATGAGTTGATTTTTGGTGACGGAATCACAGGAAGCATTAAGAGAAGTTTGTGGGTAGTTTTGTTAAATTTCGCTTTTCCCTTTTCTGACTCCACCGGGTAGGGTAATTCTATCTTCAATTGATATGCAACAGGTTTCTCACACTATAATGAAAAAACCAAAGAAATGAATACAAGTGATTGTCAATAAAATAGTTGCGATTTACATATCAGTCCTCGATGACCTCAGCACGAGATCATCGTCGCTCTAAGAGATAAGGAGTGGTGATTACTTGCGTTTATCGGCATAACCCTGAACAAGGTGAAAACTAACTTTGTAAGAAAATGCCACATAAACAAATGTACGACAAAAGCTTCAATATTGACATCAAAGGGCGTTTGAGTTAAGTCTACACATAAATACAAGATTAACATCACAAAGGAGACCGCAAAAACACAGACACTGTTGCACTCACAGTTAACAGCCATGAGACAACATTGCGCAAATAGCATAGAGGAAATAAATACTTGAGTTGATGAGTTTACTTAAAACATTTTTCACATACTTGCATGTGTAACTGCTTCTCAGTAATATCGAGATCCAAGCAGGCTGCAGATTCCACACCAGGTAAATCGATCTCCACTTTGATGGCAGTAGGTCGTGTGGAGCGCGTAATTTGACAACAATCATTGGTATAATCAAGCATATCAAACTCTGAACTATGCGTGATTGTGACATTGGGTTCCTTATACTTTGAGGATATTCCCAACTCTTCCTCTGGGGTGTTGACAGCAGTTCCCAACTGTTCCTCCATTATTTTTTTGTATTTGGAAAGAGCGGCCAGACTCTCCTTCGCATTGGAGCTATTTCGGGCCTCAGAAAAAGCTGCCTTTTCTGCTTCCACTAAACGCTCCTGACAACGAACGAAGTCGGCACGTCTTCGACGAATTACCGTGGCTCGTATGAGACCTTTATGAGTCAAACCCTTGAGAAGACGTACTGAAGCGAGAACGGCCTTTTCAGAACGCGAAGATATCCAGGCCGTGCGAGCCTGCTCTTTTGTGAAACCAAGAAAATAACCGAATTGTCCATGTACACCTTCAACAGCAGTGACGTGCAGCAGCCTGCGCAATACTTTTAACTCCTTGGAGAGTTTAATTGCCTCAGGGTGGAATACCACATCGACAACCTGCAAATAAAGTTGGAATTTCAAGAAATACCCCGAAAAGGTTCAAAATGTCCTTAAATAATATATTAGACGGATCACACAATCTAGTAACTAGAAAACATGAAAATTGAGAGATGTTACTCTTAATAGTACAAAGTCCTCTGCTTCCAATGTTGGATAATATAACACTTTTAAAACATGAACATAAATGATGATGATTTCCAAGGAATGCTTATAGACCAATCCTTGTAGTTTGAATTATCCCCATAACATGCAGCAAGACACGGGGAAAAAGAAGGGCCAAGTAAGTGCTTTAAAAGTCAAACAGAGAAGTATTTCGAGCCACAGTAGTAATACAAATGCTTCTAATTAAAAACTATCCAAAAGGAGAAGAAGACTCTTGCTAGATATGTTAATATATTCGGCAGCTAAAGCAATAACAGTAGCACCAGCACCGTAACTAATAAAATGTGATGTTGAATAGGAATAACGACGTGATACAATGACACGACACAAGCTGTTTCAAGAAGTGTACTCCAATAAACAAATAAAGCTTATAAACCACAATCGTCGTCTTTCACTTTCACATTTAATAAAAAATAACACACCGATTATAGTGAGCCTGATATTCGGCAATACTTAAGACTGAAACAAGGCACTCACGTTTAGGTACCCCAGACAGAAGACGTATATTAATATGCGGAATTTGCACGACATGCATCATAAATTAAATCGATACGGGCAGTTACATTACATCCTAAACTGGTGACTTATTAAGAATTAATATTAATTTACGCAAAACCTAATCACCCACAAGACATAGCTTATTTGTCTTATCCAGATCTTCGACCGGCGGAGAAAAGGAATGTGGAATTCGCCAAGTGGGAGGCTGTCCACCTTCACCTGGAACAAACTCCGGCCTTTCCAACTTGTCTGAAGAGCAGATATTTATGAATACCTTCTGCTCATCTGTCCCTATTGGTGTCTTTTCGGGTGCCTGGTTATGTTCCTTCACCTCCACTGACAGACTGGGCCAATTTCGTGTCTTGAGAACACAAAATGGTGTGGGATTGATGAATTCAACATCAACACCCCGTTCCATCTCTGCCATCTTGATTTCTTCCTCATACCTTCAGGAAAATTAACATTAAGCTCAAAATCCAATGAGCACAGAAAAACTAGAACCCCTTCGCTCTATTATTCGTTAATGATAGTCCCCAATTAGCACTCATTGTTATAAATACAGTAGCAAAATGCTATCATGTATAACGCGGAAATCTCGATCACTACAACATAAGCTATAAATATGAGTGTTACGGGATTGGATAATAAAGCATATTTCGGGACGCATAAATACGTATATCCAAACTTCAACAAATTCACTCACGCCCCAAAAGTAGTGCAAAAGCAGTAAAGGAAAAAACCTAGCCTGACTACGACAATTGGGTAGTACAAAGTGCGGAGACATTATGCACTTATTCCAATAATGACAAGGGTGGTAAAAAAGAGGTTGGGTGTGGGGATAAAAAGTTTTATTATGCTGAACTATGCCGCAAACCTGCGTTTATTTTCTGGGTCATTGAGCTCTTTAGCATAATCTGCAAATAACTTGCAAAAGGTTGGGTCCTTGAAAGCCTTTCCCAATTTATTTAATTCATCGTTTGTCAGCTTCAAATCCCTAAGGGATTTTTCCATCAACGCTAGTGTTCGAAGTTAGCGGGTCAACTCAGCACCTCACCCCTTCGTGGCTAAAAATTAGTTAGAAACATACTACCGTCATATTTAAGAAATAAAATAGGTTACCATTGAAATTAGCATTGTGTCATCGTACTTCGTCTGCCAAGCGGTACACGTATAAAAATGCTTAAGATACGATTTAAGCATCATGGGCAAGCAGACTGTTTCTTTACTAATGAGTATTTCAACCAATGCAAATGAGGAGGAATACTTGCCAATGATCTGTAGTGATCAAAATGTTACTATGGCAAAATAGAGACGTTTCTGAGACTGTTACAAAGCAAATTTCAACCCACAAAACAACGCTACGCACAATGGTAAAGTTACAAGATATTTTCTGAGGCATTTTAAAGTTATTTTGGTAAAAGCGCTTGTTATGAGCCTTACACACGCAAATTAAGCGCTTACAAATCTGCCAGTTTCTAAATAATTAAGAAGATAATGGAATCTAATTAAGAACACGCTTTAATGTTCGGGATATCAAGAAGACACATCAAGCTACAACTTCAACTGTGACCTATACTCTCTGAAAGAGCCCACGAATACCCCAGTGAAACCGCTGAATTAATATTTTGGCCGCAAGTGTGGAGCATTGCCGACATAAATTTTTGGGCTTCAACCAGCCGTTTTGAATAATATACATTTACTTGATTTCGTATCGCAGCCAGTGGAGCCACAACACGAAAGACTACCTAAAAGGGCACCTTATTCAAATCTCTGTCATTTACTTTTTGCAATTTCATCGTTAAAGGCTCGTGCGCGACGGGGAAAAATACAGATCTTTCAGTGAAAGTGTTTGGCTCCAAGAGGAGAGCTTTTCAAAGCTCTTACTAGGTTCAAAATCCCTTACCTGATGTGAAACATTTAGTCAACCACACTTACGTCTTCTGTCATATCGGAACAAATTATTCTTTTAGGATTTGTGTGATCTTTGTAGAAATTCGTACGATGGTGAAATAAAAGTGAGTTCTCAAGTAAGAACATTTCAACAAAGTATTAATAACTGCCTTTTTTTGTTACGAAAACGCCGAATTGGGTTGGGCCTTTCCAGGCACTCTATTTCCCACTTGTAGACAATCTCTGCCCAACGAATCTAACATACGCATGGTCCAAAATTTAATAAGAATTAGAAAATTAGTCGACACGTGCCTTGGCAGCACTTTTGGGTTAAAATGCGTTGCTCCAGATATGGTGGTGTTTGTTTGTGTGTGTGTAACAGACACCCCGCTGTTTTTTTAAGTACTTCGTGTTGCGCAAATGGCCAGGGGGAAGCCGGCTGGCATTCATACTGCTCGCAAGCTTAGGACACATCGTCGTTCGCAACGATGGGCTGACAAACAATACAAAAAAGCCCATCTTGGCACTCGATGGAAAGCCAATCCTTTTGGTGGCGCCTCACACGCAAAAGGAATTGTTGTTGATAAAGTAATGTGGTTTTTACCAATCTACCTTTTTAGATCGGTGTAGAAGCCAAGCAACCTAATTCCGCTATCAGGAAATGTGTTCGCGTGCAGCTTTTGAAGAACGGTAAGAAGATTACCGCCTTTGTCCCGAATGATGGCTGCTTGGGATTCATCGATGAAAATGACGAGGTCCTCGTTGCTGGTTTTGGTCGAAAGGGTCACGCCGTCGGTGACATTCCTGGGGTTAGATTTAAAGTAGTCAAGGTGTCCAACGTATCTCTACTGGCCTTGTATAAGCACAAGAAAGAGAAGCCCCGATCTTGATTGTATAAAACGAAGCCCCAATAAAGTGGTCACATCTGAATTATTCTCTCTGAAAGGGCGCTCGCGCCGGACACATCTGTCTTGCACCTTCCTCTCATCACGGTTTTTACATCTGGGAACCCGACTACGGGCGGATACATACAACTGCAGGCTAACACCCACCAATATAATTGCCTTTACCAATGTCATTTAAAAGCATAGTTCTCAAATATGCGTTATTTGTGTATAAAAACGGTAAATTACAATGCGTAGCTTAACATTACGTCCTGTTTTGCGAATTCTAGCAACATCGGGTCGTCGAAATACTTGTTGATACTCACATCTTCATTGAGTCCCTACAAAGAAAAACGGTGAATTTCTGGTTTAAGACAGGCGGTTGAGGCTGCGCATACCTACCTTTCTCCGTCTTGTTTTGATCATGAATTCGCGAGCGAGGTGGGTGGCCGGTTGGGCTACCAGGGGCTGGATTTGGATACTTCGATCCAATGGGTCTCCGGGCACCATTTGCCAATGATTGAAGACCGACATGCAAAAGGCTTGACCTTGTGAATGTGTCCGTAAGTCAGTCTCAAAACCAAAGGAGTCTATAACTGGCAAGAAGGCCTTGATGATGTAGAGGGGTGAACCAGAGATTGGGGCGTCGTGAGTTACGTGACCTCTAGAAAGAGAGAAGTACCATGTATTTGGTGCACTGAAAATGATCAAAAGGAGTACGTAATTGTTCTACCGGCGAAGGTTAAGGACATTATAAACGGCGGAGACGCAGTCCGCGGGCGCCTGCACCTCCACGTAGTAGTAAGGTTCCATGAGCCTCGGTGTGGCCATCATAAAGGCGGAGTAAGCGACTCGACGTGCGGTCGGAATAATTTGTCCCGATCCGCGTTGATGTGCCTCGCCCGAAATTAACGCATCGAGGATCTTGAATTTTACGTTCCGAATCGGCTCGTCGCAAAGTGGACCTTCACGTGTACCCCACTGAAAACCCTGGTATGCAGAGTAAAGGAAGAGTGGTGCTGAGACATAGACGAATTAGTTTTGCCGACCTAATGTATATAAAATGGAGACAAACCTGTACAATGTAGTCTTTTACAGAACCCAGGAGTCCCTTGTCCACTTCCGATGGGAGGGTGTCGTCTACCAGTATATTTGGTCCAGTTGAGTCTGGACCAAAAGCCCAAATAGATCTAAAAGCATATTTTTTGACGTGTGAACATTAAATAGCATTCTTAAAAGACTCGCATAACTAGGGATGTTTCACATTTTACCATTCAATGTTATCGCACGACAGTAACCCACCTTGCGGCGAGAAGGTCCCACTCGTATTTCTTCAGGAAAAACTCTCCAAGTTGCTTTTTGGGCCAGTCGATCCGAACCACCTTACTTTCGATATCTTCAGCTAAACCTTTGTCCAGTGGTTCTGCTATCATTGTAATCTTGTTCCTGGTCACAAGACAAATCCAGAACTGATTAACGCGCACACATATTCAAAATAAAGAGGGCGCGGACACTGTCCGAGGGCTTCCAACTCAAATAAAATTAAAGCTACGAGTGCCCAACACGATAAACTAAACATAATGTAATGAAATCTTAACTTTTCGATCTCTTTTTTGGAGAAAACAATTTTAATATGGTAACATAAAGACCTCGATTTGAGTTATAATTAATCTTGAGAAAAAATCCCTTACTTCTTATTCGGTGACTCGGAAAAGCACTTCAGAGAAGAAGTCTCAACCACAGTTTCACAGAAGGCCACGACAGGATCAGCAACTTTAACCTCTAAATGAAAAAAAAGCAATTAAGGAAACAGGAATGTTTCTTTTTTAAACTTTCAACAGAAGCCAGTCACTTGAGGTAAGTATAGCCATATGGCAGTATACTGTTAGTTAAAAACTGAGAAATTTAAATGAAGCAAATAATATCGGCAAAGTGCCTCTGGATACCAATGTCAGAATAGAGTTTCCGTAAGTCATGCATAACGCAGTCAAGATAAAGTTCGCCTGTTCCCCGAATAATTCGTTCACCAGACTCCTCAACTTTAGTCATAAGTAGCGGATAGCTCTTGTTCACCTAAAAATGTTAACATAATACACAGGAAAGATGTTAGTTAAATATTTCGCTAATTTATCCAAGTTTACCTTTCTCAGACCATCAAGCATCTTCGGGAGTTCTGAAGGGTTGGCCGGTTCAACGGAGATCTTAACAATCGATACGGTATTAAAGGTGAGTGGATGGAAAATAAAGGCTCCACCGTCTGAATGCGCAGAGGTTATTGTGGATGTCTTGACAATTGCCTGATCCACACCCTCTATCAACACCCAATTGCCTGCGGGCACACGATTGACCTCAAGACGATATCTGAAAATGTATTAAAACAATAACATTCAATACACAAACACTGAATTTACCGTCCACAAAGAACCCAGAGGCGCCCCACAACAGCAGGACGAGAGTCTTCCTCATCACTAAGGGAGTAAGCTTCGCCAAGCACCCTCACATCCTGTCCAGCCTCCAGACGGCCGGAGAGGACGCGTCCGAAAGCATGAAAAGAGACGGCCTCTTCGTCGGGATAAAGTTTCGTCGTATGCACCATGAGGTGCGGCGATTCAACACGGCATCCGATCATATCGTGTGCGATGGCTGAGTCGAGAGGGCCCGAATAGGTATGGGTGATTTTCACTCGGGCGCCCGCCACAGGGCTGGGTACATGATTGACGCACATAGACACGAAACCGGAAAAATCGCCGAAGAATCGGCTGAAGATGAGTCTCAACAAAGGGCGGACATTTAGTCTGAATTCAGACTTTGAGAGATGGATACCGAGTTCATTGCAGAGTCCAGGTAAACATGTATCTACATCTCCTGAGGTCTGTGCGAAAATCTTATAGATGGGCTCGAGAATAAACTCCACGAACGAGCGTACAGAGGAAGCATTCGGTGGCTTTGATTTAAAGGTTCTCCTTTAACAAGAAAACGGAATAGGTTCCAAGCAGGTAATATGAAAATGTGCGATAATCTAGAAGCTTACGTCTCTGGATTAAAGTATTGATCACCCCAAAGGCGTTTGGCGAATCTTTTGTAATCGATAGGGTCAGCAAAGGTATCGGTATAGATTTTTGCAAAGGAATCCAACGTGAAACAGAATCGATAATAAGAACTTGCAAAACACACATTGCCCCGAAGCGGACTTACTATATCTTGCGGTTCAAGTGAAACGCCTAAGTGAGAAATTAAGCTGATGAGTTTCCTCCTCAGAGCAATATAATAATAAAACAACAAAAGACGACATACCAACACCTTCTGAGTACGTGGAAATAAGAGAGTTAACTTCATCAATAATGTTTTTGATCTTATAATAGGCATCGTTCGGAGGCAGTTTGAGTTCAAGAATAAGCCGATCAATCTTGTTGAGGCACAATAGGATGGGAAGTCTTTCCTGGAGCGCGTGTTTGATTAGGCGCTCTGTATTCATTAGAACACCTTCACTAACATCGACGAAGACACACACAGCGTCACATAGACGGAAGGCCGCCGTCACTTCATCAGAGAAATTCACATGACCTGGCAATAAATCCCCTTTTAGAGATATCTCAAAATAATGAGTTTCCAGATATTAAAGTTTTTAACATGGTCTACATAAGTTAAAATCAATACGCTACCACATTTTGATACACTACCGTATCAACACAACAGAATTAGATCGCAGCGACATACCAGGAGTGTCGAAAATGTTCAAAAGATAAGACTTATTTTTTAAGTCGGGCAAGACTAACGTCATTGGTGTAGCTTTGATACTTAATCCTCTTTCGACCTCAATTTTTAAGTAGTCCGTATACCGTAGCTAGAAGTGATATGCATTAGTCTATAAAAAGGACATACATCCTTGTCGTCCTTAGCGCGGGTATCAGGATGGGTTTGCTCCACAAGACAATCAACGAATGAAGTCTGGAGTAAATGAGTACATTAAGAAATACCACACCTTTCCATGATGTAGGTGTCCGCAGAATGCAACATTTCGAATGAGTTCAGGACAATCCATTAGGTCAGCCAAGAATTCTGGATCATATGCGGTGTCTGGTAAGGAGTACTCAGAGTATGCGAAATTCTTTTTCTTGATAGGTTCAATGAGAGGTTGTGTTAAAGGCTGAGCATCCTCCTCCTGAACCAAAGTTTCGACGTCGGGCCCGTAGACCTCCATTGCACTTGGATAGTATTTCTTATCATCGTGTAAGACCACCTAAAATAAGGAAAAAAGTGGTTAAAAGATTACAATAAAGGAATAAGGCCTGACAACGGCAAAAAAGCATACAGCAAAGGCCTCGTCAGTCTGTTCGAGAAGCTGCATGGCATGACTGTGGTCCTCTTTGTCTTTTGTTTCATCCTCAGTCGCACTATCGACATCGTCTTCAACTTCCTCATCCGATAGAATGTTTGGGCCTATGTAGTTCCCAAACTCGTCGTACAGATCAGCATCCATTATAAGGGTACCGGAGGGCTCAAGGACCAAAACGCTAAAATAGTTATTGGTTCAAATAAATAAAACTATTGTGCGTAAAAATCGTAAAAACAGGTATTATATTTTGCATTATTATGTGTTGCGCATAAAATATAAGACTTTTACTCACGCATTACAGAAGAGATATGCGTATAGACCAATTTCCTTAGAGCGTCTAGTTTTGTAACAACATCAATATAGTTCCTCAAAATTTTTTCCACTCAACTAATGAATAAAGTCTTAACATTATTCGTCGCCAAATTTCTAGGTTTAATTTTTGCGGAAAGAAATCCATACAATTGGCTGAAGCTACCACCGCAGCCCTGTAAAAACGCATATGCTATTGTAGTCATTCGCTAACTTTTGCTTTTATGCATAAAGATCATTCTTTCTGACTTAATATTGAACGAACCACTTGCCTTGCCCGATGGCCTTGCCAATTTTCAACGATGGAACAGGTAATGCGTTCTTGGTTATGCGTTACCTTTGACTCCAGGATGGGATACCGGAGCTGGAAGATTACTCAGACAACTCTAGTCCTCTTCACCGTGTCGAAAAACCGAAAACTACCAGTAAACATGGTTCCACAGAGCGTTCAGAAGATGCAGTTTGTCCCAGTCTACCTAATTTTTCCAGTTAGATGAGGATACTTTGAACGCATTTAAGAAAGCCCTGAAGAGGCCTAACAAGCTGGGGTCACTGTCAAGTACCCCGAAATCATTCAGTAGAAAGCCAAGCCCTTCAAGAGCAAATGATACTCCCAGTAATCTTACAGTATGAAGTTAATTGACATTAGTGACATTTGTTTCCTCTGTGCTACTTATATTTAATCCACTTAGTTAAATCCCCAATCCCTAACTTCGTGTACCAGGCTTAAAGACCTGCCTCCGTCACTAACTATTTTTAGGAGGCACGAAAAATTGTCCCGTATCTTAGATTTGAAGATTTTTTGTTTAATATTCAAAGTTCTTGTAAATACTCTGTTATCACTAACAGTGTCGCCTCGTGACTATTACTTTATCGTATTCGAACGAATCCTTTTGATTCGATTGTTCATTTTAAGCACACTTAATGACTGTTAGATTGGATCACGGACGATTTACTGGTGAAAATCCAATCAAATCCCAAAATTAGTACGTGGTTGCAGAACCCACAGAAAATGTTCCTTCTGAATGAAATTCAAAAAGACCCGGCCAAACTTTTTAATCAGCCGGATGTCGATGAAGATACCACCGTCATTAGACAGATCGCAGGGATATTAGGTATTTCCATATCGCCTCGATTGCTTATTGCGCCTTTTTGTATTACAGCCTGGTCAGAAATAGTCTTTTTACTAATGGTCTGGGAAAAGCACATACCATCTGGGTAGTCGGTGGCCTTATGCTAACTAAAGTTATTGTTACTTTACTTTTTAACTCATTCTACATTGAAGCCTTGTGTTGTCATATAGAGTTTTGAACCATGGTATAATCTACTTGTTTTAGATACTTACTCCCAAATACTTAACTCTCTGCTCTTTGTGCCTTCTTTTTTTTAACTGACTAATCTGTGTTGGATTTACTCATATGATAACCTATTAGTGTTCGCTTTGTTATCAGGCAGACATTTTGAAGAAATAGCAATCCAGCAGGAAAATAAGGAAGAGTTGAAATCGTCAGAACAGCCGAAGAAACCCTTGATCGAGGAGATTGTAACCGCTGAAGAGAAGGAACTTCAAGCCAAGGTGGACAATGTATTGGCGAACGACAAAGTGAGGTGTGCTCTTCAGGATAAACAAGTTCGCACAATAATAGAGACCCTTCGCTCTAATCCGGAAAAAGGGCAATCGTAAGTCTCGAGATCAAAGTGTCACCGTTCCAACATATTCACTTATATTTACCTCATCGGCCAATTTTTTGGGTTCATTTTATTTTTCTGACTGATGTTGACCACTTTGAAACGTGTTGGGGTTAGTCTGTTTTTTTAATAAGTCGGTATGTGAAGGCAGTAAATGTATAAAACCTTATGAGATGTTCAATCCCTTAATTTTTTTCTTTTTTAACACCAGTTTGGCAAGACGGGCCCCTGCAGATGTGAAAGAAAAGATTAATCTTCTCATACACTACGGTGTTCTCGCTGTGAAGTAGGCCTGGCGCTCCACCAATTCAAATTGTTTCTGCCTATCGGTACTCATCTATTAGTATCGAAATAAGTTCAGAATTGTTGTTTTGAAAATTAGTTTTCTTTATTGAATTCTTAAAAACCTTTTAGAATGCGTCTCTGAGGCTCACTAGGGGAGCGAATTTTGCTATTAGTTTTGTGGTCTTTAGTTTGTTCAAGTGACAGCACCTCAATATGGATCGTAAAGTTGAAAGTCGCATTGTGTTATTTGCAAGCCGCATGGTAAGCGCTTTTATGTGGTACTTTTGTTGGTGAGAATTATATATTCTGCTGATTATCCCGAATATGGTGGCTTTAAAATTACCACTATCTAAATTATTCGGCTGATGACTAACTTAACAATGCGACGGTGAGTGTAAATATTGACGCATCTTAACTGAAAACGGCATAATACATGGGAATACATGCTGTAGGACTCCCAAAGTGAAGACAGATGCGGAATGATCAGCCCAGGTAGAGAAAAAGGATCGGTAGAGTTGCCCATAAGGAGAATTGAAGTTTGCGGGATGAGCAGATAAGGTTGTAGTGGATGTCCGGCCCCTCTGAAATGTAAATGTCCTGGTTGCATTCACAGAACCACTCTAATGTTAGGAAACTCGTAGGCTTTGAGTATCCTAACAGCTCACGTCGGTGCGGGATCTTTAACAGCATTTCGATTAGGCTACCTTCAATTTTAATCGACGACGGAAATTCAACAGCTGGGCCTTTTAGTTGGTCTCCCACAGGAATGTCACTATTTGCCCATACTAATTCTTGTAGAATGTAGAATCTCAGTATACTCAATTAGTCATTAGGATGGAGGATTTTCGTCGTTGGCTTATCAAGATATTTCAATTTCCTGCAACAATGATTTTTTGATGTGAACGTAATTTTCTTTTAACACTTTACTTGTATTTCCATCCACCCACGTGCCAAGTGACCGCCACGGAAATGGATGCCACTATTTAAATTAACAAGAGCAGAGGGAAGTGGACCCACCCCACGATGCTCCGGGCACGCACTGGTCCTTGGGGATCATCTGAAACTGAACAATCGGGGAGGACATTTTTCCCACACCCCCACGACTGTATGCGTACACTCGGAGGTTGTACCGTTTGTTGATCTCCAAGTTCTGTACGTAGCCGTACGTGCGCAGCCTCACATCCACGTCCACGTGCGCCTCCTTGTAGTTGGCACCCGCTAACCAGTAGCGGATGCGGTAGCCCAGTACTGCCTCCTCATTCAGCGTGGTCTGCACCCCGACCCAACTCACCCGCACCGTTCGCGGGTATTGCGTGCTGTTGAGTTGAACCATCGTGGGGAAATTCTGCGGCCAGAGCTTATAGGTTGTCTGTTCGGCAAAGCCGGAGGGCGGACCGTCACCTGCTGTGTTGAAAGCCTAAGCCAATGGACCAATTCAAGTGTCAAATCTGCTAGGGGTGTGACAGAGTTGGCGAAGTCATTGCTGACCTGAACTGCAACGCAGTAGTAGATGTCTTGATCCAAGCCGATGATGTACCCGGAGGTCAAATCGGCACCATAGAGGGTGCGTCGTTGACCTTGTGCGAACCGCTCAAAGTCGGACTCAATGCCTAGGCACTCGAGGTTGCGACGCCAGTAGATGATGCGGTAGCCGAGCAGAGGGCCCTCCTCGCCACTCAACAAGGGAGGATCCCAAGTGATGAAGAGGGAACTGGCGTTGTATTGGTTTGCTTGCTGGTTCCGCGGCGCGGTGACCGGAAGGCGAGCGGCTGACATGATCACCACAGGATCGGTTGTTGGTCCTGCGCCCTGCCATCAACCGAAGCAGTCAGCAGTTGGAATGGCGGCGTTAAAATCGAAGGAGGTGCAACGGTAGACTTATTTGTCAAGTGCAAATGCGTGTGCGCAAACGCATTTTTCAAACATTTCCGAGGAAACATGATGAGCAATGTGGCCACATGTCGACCCTCACAAAACTATTTGAATTACTTCAGGCTGTTCAATTTTACTTCACCACGAATGAGTTGTGGCTACCGATGACGTAGATTTAATCGAATGCTCTCTCAGCGGCTCTTTTCCACAAAGTCCCCCTGTTACTTGACAAAATGACTACTTGGGGGAACTTCTAATCTTACTTGTGTGTAGCTGAGGCGAAATAAACCGGAAACTATGTTACACTGGTTGGATAATATGCGGATAATAGTACGCCGACACTAGAGGATTCTCTTTCGCGCCGGTGAAAGATTAAAAACAAGTTTTTTGGCTCGAGTCCTCTCGAAAGGCAGATGAAGCCGGTCTTCTCGGGGAATATGTCCGACGGCTGCGTCTTGTTAGGTTTAAGGGCGAAGGTAAAAAGTACGCACAGTCCTTGCGCAGGCTTTGAGTCTTAAGCTGCCGTCCATTTATGTTAATGCCATACACTGCACAACACAGCTGGTATTCACGCGAGATGCTCGGAGGGTAGGGGAGAGCAGTTACTCGGCAGCCTTACCTGATTGTTGACGGCCTGGATGGTGACCTCGTAGGGCTTGTAATAGCGAAGAAGGGGCAGACTGACGGTGTACTCCACCCATGTGGTGTTGGGGACCGGAGAGGGCTCGTACACGCGGACCGTGGTGTACTCCTTGTCCTCCCATGCTCGCCATCGCAAGAGATAGTGAAATCCCTCGCCGTTGTGCTCCACGTATGGTAGCGGTTCCCACTTCACCACCAGTGTGCCCTACAGGCAGGGCGGTAGGATGTGGAGTGAATCGCCGCTGATGTTACAGGTAGGCTCGAGAATAGAGCGCACCATTTCGAAGAGGTATGAATCCCCTCAAGTTCAACTTTTCACCCTACCATTAGGAGATTAACACTCGAGATCCCATTTTAATTAATGGCGCCTTTGCCTTGGGCCCCTCTTCCCTCCTATCACTATGCTCGGCGAGATACGGGGCGGCGAATCCAAAGGACCAAACCAAACCAAAAAACGCCGGCGAATTGATTGGTAGGTAACAATTAGGGCCTTCTTGACTAGGTGTCTAGCAAAAGGCTGGGTACAAAGGACTGATAAGCGCATTTTTGTGTCCTTTCATTAGCCAGTGAGGCGAGAACGAGGATCGGCTTGAAAGGGCACGATGTGAAGAGCGATCGTATTGCTCTTCTAAGGTGAGGCAATCTCCAGCCAGACAGTTTCACTAACGCCGGGATGTTATGACAAAACGAAACGATCAAGGGTATTTTGGTCGATCTCATATGCCAAGAATTACTAGAATCAGGAAACCTCTCCGACCGCTCGTTAGTCAGTATTTCGCAGTAATCTGAATGGATGGCATCTCGAGAAGGCCGGATGTGAGTCGAAGAAGATTTATGGTAGCGATATATATACGATCTCGGCCTGCACCAGTTTTGGCGAGTCTTTACTCACAGATGAAAAAGTAAGTCTTCTACACGCAAACTCTATCGGCGCTCTTCCACCTCTACCTGAAATGATTCTTTCATTCCCCAAAGCCTTCAAGATCACGGACCGCTTAAGTGAAGAAGTGGAACACAATTAACTCACCTCTTTTCCGCCACCACCAGTCACGTTTTGAACCATCTTAGTGGGCGCTTTCGGTAGCGTCACGATGGACCGAGACGGTCTTGAAGCCTCACCGACACCCTTCGCATTCACCGCCCGAACGCGAAGTTGGTAGGGTATGTTGGAATAAAGGTTCCCGATCGTTGTTGTCTTCCGATGTGCATTCTGACCTTTAAGGCGTAAAAGTATGTCCTGCTTTGGTATACATCAGTGGTTGCTCCTCAGCAGACTTCGTCCCACCTCGATTGAGAGCGCTCCGCGCTGACTTATGACCAAAATCACCTAATGCTGACGCGGCGGATTGTACGTCTATGTATGCCAGAGTATGTCGCCGCTAAGAACGAGTTCACGTTATATCGAGTGGCGCTTGATTTAGCTAGAAATGCATGAAGTGGTGGATTTCCGAAGCCTCGGTAAAGTCTCGCGTCATGCACCCCACTTCGATGCGATCCGGTGTAGAAGACACAGCTCTAAGTCTCCCAGCTCAACTTCTGGATGACAGACACGTGACATGGAGTACCGAAGCGCAGCTACTTAGAGTGTCATTTAACAGCCAAAGGGATCATCCTTAGCGCCCTTGCGCAGCCAGCCGAGGCTTTGGCTCACAGTGAATTTCCATGGTACTGAATCAAGGGCGCAATGGAATTTACCAAGTCTTGTGCGCCACCTATGGCACGGGCAATCTCAACGATACCGCCTCTTCCGCGTTAGTTGTGAAGACTGCTATTTACCTTCAATAGAAGTTTTCATTATTTTGGAGTTTATGAAACGGACGTTGAGTGTACGTTGAAAACAATGGGACAATTTTTCATATAATTCCAGATATTCGAGCAAAATGATTGCAACAAGCATCTGAGAGTTACTGCTAATGATTGAGAAAGCCACTTGTCATTTTGAGAGAATCTTTGTTTTTAGAAATAATAAGCCAATCAAGATTCTTATAATGTAGTTTTTGCAACAGTTTTGCTTCAAAGTAATTCATACTTGCGAAAATGGTAATAATCAGTCTGAGGAATTTCGCCTGAATATGAGTGATGTGGTAAAATTTCATATTTCAAAGAAGTTAATTCGTCAACAGTAATTGGTGCCTTAATTTGTTGTTGTCCTGCGTTGCCATGCGGTAATGTCGCGCCGCGAAAATTGAGTCACACTGCCGGGTATTTTTTACTCATAAGTTTCTCATACATGACATCAAGTTTACATTAATACGACACTGCCGCTTTTATGCACTATTGGAAGGAACAATGGGCCACTACTCCCTGGGCATTCCATCATAAGATAATCATGATTTTTCTTGTTGAACCTTTACTTAAGGATGTTGTCTCAGTTACCAACATTGAGCATTTTTCCATTAGTAGATTCATCTCCAAATGCCTCATTAATGCTTCTCGAAGGCTTGTTGAGCTGCGTTATGATGCTATTTGAACTCGTACGAGAAAAGTCGATTTAAATCGCGTTTTGTCTCCAACCGTTTTCGGCAAAAAATTAAAGTGGGCGACAAACATGGGTAAATTATACGAAAAGAGTAAGAAGAATGCCTTTAAATTTGATAGATAAAAATGTCGAGTTTGAGTGACAATTTACCTCTCTCAGTCGCAGTTGGACACAGACTAGAAACGCTCGTTTAATAGTTTCTAGCCTAATGGAGTGTTTCCCACACGTTTACGTTGTCATTGCGAAAGGGGTTGCCCGAGAGAAGGACGAAACAAAGACCCCTGATTCCTGGAGAGGACACAAAAGCCCAAAACCGTTTCCGAAAGCGTTAAGGTCAGCTTACCGATGTTGATGTCGACAGATTCGTTGAGCCGTGGAACCACAATTGACCAAGGTCCGTCGGCCACTTTCGCCTCGATTATGTAGTACTGGATGGGATGAAAGTGGTCCGCTCCACGAGTCCAGTTAACAACCACCAATTCACTGTCGGGCACCGGCGCTGCCTCCACGCCTACAATGGCGAAGGGACAGACGAAATACACCGCCTGGAACGGCCGCTCTCCCACGAGGTAGAAATGTGGTGGATAAACTTTCCTACATTCGGTGGTCATAGCCGACCCGGGTCCCTTATCCACCAAAATGAAGTCCTGTAACTTTCTAAGCCTTTGATCGGTTGTAGATCCGACACAGAGAGGTCGGGTTGTGGGCCTGTAGTCAAATTGGTGCTGTACCAACGCCGACTTCAGCATGATAACTCGTTACGGACAAGATGAAAGGGCAGTGGAGAAGCGCGCTACGAAATTATTTGTTCCATTAGGGAATAATAGCACTAGCTGGACAGATTTTTGGGGATTTTACGGACATGGAGAAGGGTCATGTCGATCAAACAGCGTCGTTCCCATGGGCATTTGCAATTCTGTTTGTTCAAGAGGTTTGTTGAGCACGGCGATGGCCAAGAGGTAGGCATCTTGTCTGGAAAGACCTGGTCTTCTCTCTGTTTGGCACGTGATTAAACTATCGAGAGCACCTTGGTTCCACTCACCTGCACAAGGACCTGGAGGCCCGGCGACGAGGATGTAGGAGGTTGCAAGGCTCCTCGAGAGCGGTGTCTGAGCCTCGCAGGTGTAGCGACCAGCATCGTAGAGTTGGATGTTCACTATATGCAGAAATCCGAAATTGCGGTCGTAGGGGCGCAGGAATTGTGTCGTCTCGTAGCGCCGCGCGTCCACATCCAACCGGTCGAATTTAATTTCCACATCCTTTGACAGGCAGAAATGTTGGAATCCGGTGAGTCGGTAGTCCCCGCCATGAGGGCGAAGTTCGTGGATTTTTAAGACCAGCCTCAAATTGCTTCGTTTAACACTTACCGACCACGTGTTTTGAGGAAGAAATCTTCACTCGTATCGACTATTATCACCTCATTCGGAGTAGGTTCCAGACCACCATTTCTACGGTAATATGCTCGCGCCCTCCTCAGGTAGGCGCCTATTCTGTGTCCCCTTCAAGCACCGACCACTCCTTCTCCGAGCAGCATTAAAAGACATCGCCGTTGTGAGTGATGCGTGCCACAGTCACGGCATGAATGCTTTGTCGGGATTGGCACACTTGAAGCGGAAAAATTTTGCGTTGGAGGCACTCAAACCCCACGCATCTTCCCTACCTGAAGCGGAGTCTCATCCCTTTCGCGCATTGCACATGCGTTGGAGCGCATTCGTTTGTTTGAACACAAAGTTTGTGCCACCACCTCCGTCGGTTGTCAGATCGAGTTTAGCCGAGGCTTCCCTTACGACTCGAGGCTTAGAATATTTCACCAAATGCCCTAAAAACCCTGTTTCGCCTCCGTCCGACCCACCTGCATTGGAGATGGGCGGCGTAGTAAACGGGCTAACGTCGGAAGAACATGAATCCATAACTTATATGAAAAATAAAAAAAATTCTCTCTCCAGCCGATTCGACATGACAACTAATGGCAGACTTAGAGAACTCACGACTTTCCCCCAATTTGATGTAAACATTTTAAGTGGATAACGTTACACATTCACCCTTTCCCACAGCTTTTCAAGACGTCTAACTTTAGAATTTCGTGTGGTTTCAATAAGCACAGACAGTGACACGTGAAGTGCACCTCGAAACGAGGAGAGTGGAAAGACTGACGCGTGTGTACCTCGTAGAACCAAGCGTAGTTGACGTCGAGGAATGGGCTGACAGTCGCTTTGCATGGCACAATGACCGTCGAGTTGACATCCACGATGGTGTTCTGGGGCCGCAGGGTGATTTCTAGTGGGTCCACAACTGTGAGGTGTGCCTCAGTTCTGGCCAGACCGAACTGATTCTCCGCCTGACACGCGT
This sequence comes from Dipylidium caninum, assembly GCA_017562135.1. NCBI lineage: Eukaryota > Metazoa > Platyhelminthes > Cestoda > Cyclophyllidea > Dipylidiidae > Dipylidium > Dipylidium caninum. The sequence continues at coordinate 347,466 of QEYB01000911.1, read as the reverse complement.
ATTGACCCTCCTGCATCCGCGTCAACCTGGCCACGAGGAGATTGCCACTGGGCAGAGTGCAATAGGTCGTTGGACACTGAAAGACACTGTTCGTCTCATATACTGCGTGCTTTGAGATGTTAGTACTGTGGGGAAAATCTTACCGCCGTTTCGCTGGTGTTAGGATCGATGGTGCTGGGGACGGGAACGAGCATTGTTCCCTGGAAGAACCAGGTGATGGTCGGGTCGGGAGCAGCCTCAGGTTGGCAGGTCATGACAGCGCTTTGCCCCACCATACCGAGCACCGTTACCATCGGATTCTTCTGAAAGGTGGGCGCAAAAGCCAGCACCCGCAACTCTCCTGACGAGGAGACACTGCCTAGGCTGTTCACCGCTAGGCAATCAAACATCGCTGAATCGGCAGCAACCACCTTGAATGAACGCAAATGAGGGTTTAACACGCCATGACCCAAAAGGAGAAACCTACATTGGAGATGATGAGTCTTGCGGGTTCCGTAGTGCCGTCGGAGACGAAGTAGCGGGCGGCGTCGAGTTGTCCCGAGTCGATGAGGCTGCGGACGCGCGCGCCGTTGCGGTACCAGTACTGCGTAGGCTCGGGGATGCCCTCGGCCTCGCATACCATGGTGACCACAGCGTTCACCGCGACAACCTCATCTTTCGCCTTGTTGGTGAAGTAAGGCAGGGCTCTGATCTGCAGTGTCACGGTCCGCGGCTGTGCCTGACTCCCTTTCGCATCCGTCACCTGTTGAAATCGGTTGGTGGGCTTAGTCGCTTGAACAAACTCGCTCTATCACCACAACACCAACGTAGTGTGGACCAGGGCGTGTAAGGGTACGCGAAATTGACGCCACTCATCCCATCGGGGACGGTGATGTTGGCAGGTGAGAAGGAGCGCGGTAGCTAACTAATCGCCTCAGAAGCCGGCCAATCCACTTGCCTATACTCCATTGAATGTCTTATTTTAAACCAAACAATTTCCACCTCGACAGCTACGCAATAAAATTTTGCGAGTTTAAAAAGATGGCAAATGGAGATCTCTGTCCTACCTGCATCCAACAGGCGGACCTGTGAAGAAGCGACAAGTACTAACGCATCGTCGGAATAGTTGACTTAGGGATGTTCAGGATCATGTCGAGTCAATTAGTTCAGAAAACATGAACTTTATTCAACTTGAGAAGCCTGAGGCTGACATGTTAAAAAGTGTTTTTACAGAATAAAGTATATCATAAATCTCAGTGACTACGAATTAATCTAATGGAAAACTGCCTCCTTAGATTTACCGCTCCCCTCAGTCCATTCAGAATCGGACTATATTAATTTTCCCTCCCAGACGGTAAAGGAGAGATGCTGTACTGTTTGTGGAAGTAATTTTGCGCTTTCGTATTTTCGAGGATAGTCTCGAATGTCAATTTTCACTAATTCGTCCGATTGTGGTGTAAGGGAAGCTTGAGGTGATTAGATGGGACGGTTATAATTGATGGAGTAAGACGGGTCCTGGAATACCGCAAAAGCTCTTCGGGTACTCACACTGCATTCGTACACCGCCTGGTCCTCCGGTTGTACCTGCGGTATATCGATAACACGATTAAGTTCTCGCAGACGACTCATTGGGATTGAGAGGCCATCCAACTAGAGAGAGGAATGGGAGAACATCGGTCACTCCTGCCATATTGGTGTGGTCGCAAAGGACATGCAGAGCATACCCTGCGCCAGGTGTATTGCAATGGTCCGGACTGCACACTGCCGCCTGCGAAACACTCAATGCGCACAGGATGGCCACGAATGGGATCGCTGGGCCATATGGCAGGGAAGCTGTCGTAGATACGCGGCTCCTGTGTCCTATAATTACTCTCCATCACCACCAAAGGCATATCCGGCGATTTGGGCGAATCACTCAACCGAGAGCCCAATTGATACATTGTTATCATGCACACGTAGATTCCCGAGTCCTAAGATATCATGTTCGCGATGGGCTACCAGACAACATAAAGAGCAGGCAGGAGTAAACGCACCTGTGTTGTGGCTTCGGAAAAACCGATGAGTGCTTGCGCTTGGGAGATAAAGACTCCCGGTCGAGCGGACAGCACCACTGGTTCGAGACTCAGGCCTTTTCGCATGTAGAACGAATATATTAGGCCTGAAAACCAATAGAAGTCCGAATACTGTATGCTCACTTGAATCAAATCAAATTCCCGTAGTTATCACACTTATGTTTCACTATGCAAACATACTGTCTCTTGGAGAATGAGCTGGAGGATCACAGGGAATGGTGACGCTCTGGTAGGCAGCTGCCATCCTTGTTTTACGCGGATGTTTTGGAAAGGTCTCCAATTGACCAAAGACAATTTTTGCCGTGCGACTCAAAATGCTTCCAAAGATGTTGTATGCCTCGCACTGATAGTATTCAGAATTCAGTGTTGGTGAGGGGAAGTGTATCACCAGCTTCCCACCAGTGATGGCGATGTGACCGGTTGTGGAATTACTTGGATCGATGACCGTCCTCCTCGGGACCACAGTAGAGGTGCTCAGTACGAGACCGAGCTTATACCATCGATAACTTGGGGCAGGATTGCCATTAGCAAAACAGTTGAATGAGACAAAGGGTTCCATCTCAATTCCTCCTACGAACCTATAATTTTTGAAAGAATTAACATTGTCACATTAGTTGCATTAACCATAGTCTTTGCCTACCATGCGTCCTCAGGCTGTCTTACAAAGCAAGGTCCTCGAGAAATAGAGGCTGTGTCATTTTGGCCATAACTAATTTTTCGACCACTAGGACGCAAATACTTTGCGTTCGCAGTCGGGGCTTGACAAACATACGGTCGCGGTTCCATTGACGAGCCGATGTACCATCCCCAGGATGTCCCATTTGTGCCATACAATAGTTTATCATTGGAAACAGGATAATTTGGCATATCCGAAATTGTGGGTAGTTTATCAAACCAGAGCGCGTATAAACTGGGACGGATCGCTTGTTTGTCCGGAGGCCATCCTGACCATATAAATTCTCCAAACGGGGATCTAAGCATTGAGCCTGAGGTGTACCAACGCGTGCTAACTGTAATTAACAATGATTTTGCTACCTTGTAGAAAGAGAATTTTGTTGTAATGAGCGGCTGACGAATTCATGTTCTTCTATGCTATCGATCCGCAGCATTTGCGCACCCCTATTCTAATAATGATAGAAGGATCGGCAACAAAGCTTACCAAACAGTCCGCATTTGCCGCACTATGTGTTGCAAAAGGAAAACTGACGAAGAGGTAACAATTCATGTTAAAACCATCCCAACCAGTGGGACAAACTAAAATAAATTAGATATTTATGCGAATGTTACCAGATCTCACCACAGAATCCTGTGGACAACCTGACCATGGATTAATTGTTTCGGCATTTGTATGAAAAATACATAGGGAAATTAAATAAAAAAGTGTCATCGTTTGGATAACAAATTCATAAATTAAAATTCTTTTCCGGAATTTTAAATTTCTACAATTTGGTTATATTATTTCTTGATAAATTAAAACAAAAATAAGGTTAAAAATAAAGTGCCTTAAGTGATTAAACTGATTTTTACATCAAAATATTGGCTGTCTGTTGTTTTTTTCTGGAAACGTCTTTGCCCTATTAATTCTTAACTTAATAGGGAACGACTTAAAATACCCTTAAGCAGGCTACAGGACTCTCGACCGGCCTCGCATGTAGACTCATAGGTCCCATTAGCCAAAAAATCAAGAAATTCGGCCTTTCCAAAGCCAATATAATATAGATCTGCGGTACCGGTCACAACGAAGTGAGCCCACATTGCATCGGCCGAAACTACCAAAAACTAATCACTTTTGCGAATAAGTTTTAACAATCCAAAAGCCAGTTGCGCAGAAGAAAGCGGGAGTAGAATTAAAATGGCTTCACCGCAAGGGTAATCTCAGGAAGCCCGCAAATGCTCCAGGACACATTTTGGCGACCCGCATAACATACTACCTAGCATCACATCACTTCTCTCCGTACTAACCACACCAGGGACTCAAATCCGTACTATACGAGCCTTCGGCTACACACCATTTGATAACCGATTCAGCTTACGTGACTTCGCCACTTTGAAACTGACTTTTGCAGCTGTCAGGAGAGTCTCTACTTCATCAACAACTCTCTTAATTCAGAATCTACCTCTGAATATTGGATATACTCCAAACGATGGATTGTTATAAGCTGTCTCAAACACTGGGCCGGAAAATTTCCCGATAGTAGGCCGGTAGATAATCCTCAACCGTGAGTAAACGATTTCCGGCTCTGAGCCTGCACTAGTTATGGAATCTCCAAGCCTCCAATACCAATATCGCTCTAAATATTGATCGCCTTCCAAAAGGTACAAGAAAGTTGAAGGAATATCACAACATACGAAAGGCCCAGAGACAAGCTGAGTGCAAACTTTAGAGTTAAAAACATTTAAACAGCACCATACTCTGTCACAACACTAAGAGATGTGAAATGACGGTAGATCGAAGAGAGATAAGGAGTAAATAGGATATGATAAATGCAAACGATCATAGTAAGTACGTGACGATGAGACCGACTAGATGGAGCGATTGATATCGAGATCCAAGTTAATATAGCACAATTCTCCCCGTCACAGTGCGACGACAGATAGGACAGGCGGCGACTTGATCGCCGCACCATTGGCAAGTTGCATGGCCACACATAAAGACCAAATTTCGCGAACGATCCAAACAAATAGGGCACCGAGTCTAAAATGAGCAGGTACGACAATGCAACGTACATCATCCTCCAGGGAGTGAAGCCGAAATTTCCCGGGAAACGTTCAACTAATCAAATCCTTTGAAAGAGCCTTCGGTTGGAGAGGATTTAGCACTAATTTTAAGGAAGATAATCTCTCTCACGCCTTGAGCATATCATACCTTCTCTGCTGCTATCTTATATCAAATGCAAATGGATCAAGCTTAGTAGTAAGACGCTTAATTTAGGACTTATTACGGACGTAACAATCAAATGTTACACCGATTCAGTTATTTAAGCAACGCGCGTCATTATAGGACAATCAAGAATGTCGGTGCTCCACCCTTGCGGTCCGGATACAAATTATCTCCCTAATATCCTCAAAGTGTCAAAGAAAACCTATTTAAAGCGTCGTATATACGAGTAAATCATCACTTCTTCCCGAAAGTGGGAACAACAAGTGCTTACCTGTTCACGCATGGCCTGCAGCTCATGCTGCAGACGCTTAAGTTCACGCGAGGACGACTGGCCGCCGGAGATGACCGAGCCGGAGAGGCGCATGTTGTTGGGTCGTGCATTGGATCCGCCAGCCTGTGTGCACCGAGGTAGCGTCTGTCAAATCGCAAAAATCCCAAGTTCTTATGGACGCTTGAAATTCACTAAAAGCCTCAAAAATGTGTCAAAATCAGCTGATGAAGGCAATTGGTTTGTAGTGATTTGCTATTTTTTTATTTAGTCGCATTGATTTCCAACTTCAGTTTTTCAAATATACTCGAAGTAGCGATGAAATTTAATCTTCTCTTTGATACTCTGTCAAAAGTTAAAACTGCCTCATATGCCTCTATAAATCACTGGTGGAGAGAAAGTTGGGTAGATTATCAAAATGGAGGTGAATTGTCCCTTCACACCAAGAAAAGTTGGTATTTGCAAGGCAGAAAGGGGGAAGCGTTTGCAAAGAAGAATTTCATGCCGCCGAATGACATCAGCAAACGTTCGTATTTAGTTTAAAAGATTGCTCCAGACGTCACCACCTCAAAGTTGTGTTATTAGATGGCAGAAAAATCACACCCAATTTGGTAAAAAGGCCTGAAACATCACCGAATTAACGCAACCCATGAAAGTGTGCTTTACAAATGCGATGAATAAAAGCTGTTTTAATTTACGGAACCTTTGTTGGATTATACGACGACCGATGCACCAGCAAACTTACTTGTCGGCCAGTTGAGGGGAACATGCTTCTGGGAACCAGACATCTTGGTGCCATTGTGGGGCGCGCAACAACTAAAGTGCAAAATGATTACCGCCATCAAGGGAGTGGCGCCGAGTTTATGAAAGTAGTTCTATTAAGAATCCCTAAGTAGAATATATTAAAAATGACCAATTGTGATGGATCAACCCACCCTGGTTATTCTCCGACGTGACCCACACAGTAGAAGTCTGGGAGACAGCGACAGGCACGAGCAACTCTTGCGAATTTGCTGAAATCAGCGCAGTTCGTCTCACGGTGCCAGAATCCACGGCGGAAGAGGAGAGAGCCAAAAAACGCTCCATGCCACCACCACCGCCACCGACTGCCACTTCCAAACTCCAAACCGCAGTTACAATCTGGCCACACTCTGGACATACACCGTCGGGGCAGAGCTCACCGGCATTGAAGAGTGAGAGAAGGAGTTGGTGACGCCGGTGTTCGCCCTCCCCTTCGCCCAACAACCACTCTGGTTTTGTTTGTTCGTCGTCGTTATCGCCGGCCGCTTCGAGTGCTCGGTTCAGCCGGGCCACGCGTGAAACAAGACACTCCGGACAGACAAGAAAGTGATTGCAAGTCCGTGCTAGAGTCACTGCTGGTCGAAAAGTGCACTCTCTGCAGGCTGGAATCTAAGAGACGGACAGGAATATAACCGATTCCTGGACAGGATAAGATCGCGAAGTGACAGAACGGCAAACTCACCTCTCTGAAGGTTTCAACCTGCTGCCTACAAATGATGCACTTCTTGAGGAGCTGAGTGCACTGTTGGCAGGCGACAATGTGACCGCAGGGTGCAAGAAGAGCAGCCCTATCGCGACTTGAGCACACCATACATTCCCTCAGCTCTTCCTCAAGTTCCTGTAAGCTCAATGGCAGGTTAGCTGGCTTCTGTTGTTGGTGACCGAGTTCTGGAGGGATCGCTGCACTGGCCGACCACTCCGAGGGAACCAGAAAGTTCGCAATCGACATGGAGGAGCCAGTGGGACTGACAGTTCCTGATTGAAGTACCCGAGTTTCCGAGCGATTGTCAGTGGCGAAAAAGTCATTTAGTGCTGATGTTTCACTATTCTCGAGGAGACACCGCTGTTGATGTGCCAAGCTCTCAGCGCGATCATTATCACACTCGGCATCATTTGCGCCATCGTTGGCACTGTTAAATACTTCCGTGTTAGAAGTGGAAGTAAGACAGGCCACGAGAAAGCACTGCTGAAGGGCGAGTTCGAGAATTGAATCCTCAGGCATGGACAAGTAGGCGGGTGGAGTGGGGGAGTCGGTGAATTCGGCGTCATGGAGCTGTAAACCGACGGCAGCTGCCAAACAGGCAGCAATGAGGAGTGGCGCCGAGATGCCACTGTTAAGCGCCGTCTGTATCGCTGCTTCGATTCGACTGCGCAATGCGCTGGGCAGACTGTGCAGCGACTGTTCTTCTTGAGAATGCGAAGCACAACTGGCCGAGGTGACTAAATACCGCGCCACGGAGGCGAGGAAGGGAACCATCGAGGGCTCGAGCCGGCTTCCTTCAGTAATGGTGGCTCGTTGTGGTGACTCCTGTCAGAAAAGGCGAGGAAAAGGGATTATCATACGTCACACCGAACATTATTCTCTTAAAATTTTATCATGCGAATCTGCAAGGAGTAAGGGCCTGCAAAGAAAACATTTTTTCACCTTAGTGAATGCAATTGAATTCTGTCGTTGGTTAAAGTTTAAAGCCATATCGAAATTATACGGATAAGCATAGTGAACCTCAAACGCCAGTAGGGAATGAAATCTCGACAACAAGAAAGCGGTTGGTAGCTGAGACCGAAGGGTTTTTTGGGCTCAAACTTAAGATTTTATCTATAATGTCGGAAATGACAGAAGGAAGGAATAAAGAGTTTCATATAATCCCGTATAGTTAAGGATGGGGAAAGAGGACTGGGAGGGCGGTCTCATGGGTGAAAGATGACTAAATTAGGGGTGATGATGGTTACATGAGTTCGATACACCATTGGGTGCCACCCTAGAAAAAAATGGGTAACAGAATAAAAGGCCCATGCTAAGTAAAAAGTCCAAACTTATAATTATTCCTTACTCAGTGGTTAAAGTGATTAAAAGCCGCCGACAGTCGGCGGCTTAAATATCTCATGACTGTCATGAGGCACTAGGTATTGGTGTCGATGAAGGGTGGAAGGGTGCTAGAAGAGAAAATGACCAGCAAGAGAGGTAGACGGGAAAGAGAAATAAAATTATAAACACTGGGATGCAATTTTACTAACTTAATCCCCGTGGACGTATTCGTTACATTGCAACTCTTTGCCGCATTAAAAGGCGAAACTGTTTCGGCATTGTCTGCGATCGGGTGGAATTTTGATCTACCTAAGGTTGAAAAGTTGGGGGGGGGGGGGGGGATTACGGGCGATAAGACAAGACCACACTTAGGCTCCTTGAGAAATCGTTCGTTTCATTGGAGTATACGGAAGAAAAGGGGAAAAGCAAGTAGCCTCAGTAATTCCCCGCCGTTTTTACGAAGCTGTAGGCTAGTTAGTTCAAAAACGGAGAGATTTTCCACCTTTTCGCTGAAAACATCTCAATTTAGTTTGCTTCGACTCTTTCAGTTTCACGCATGCCTGCAACTAATGGGAGGCATGTGTGCTTCTACTGGAGTCCGTCAATATGTTATTTCATGCTTCTCCTATAACTTGTGTTTCATCAAATACCGTTGTTCAAGGACTAAGCGCTAACTATACATATTTCGCCTCACCGACTGCGGTGCTTCAGGTAGGTTGGCGTCCGAGGACGACTGATCCGAAGCGGCAATGGTGGTGGAGGCTGGGGGGCGTCGAAGAAGAGCGAGGCTGAGGTCAAGAGGACTCTTGCCAGCGGCATCGCGGACGCATGGGAGAGCCCCACGGGCGAGCAAAAGGCAAACGATGGGGATGTTACCCTTCTGCACAGCCAGGTGCAAGGGAGTAAGCCGATTACCCAACGTCACACCCGAGCTCCCCGCCATCATGAGTGCGCTCTCCGCGTTCACATTTACTCCCGCCGACCCAGTCGTCCTCGGCGTCCCCGTCGTAGATGTCGCTCCCGCAGGAGAGGCGAACGGAAGGAGGAGAAGGCAATCCACGATGGCCGTGTGGCCGTACAGCACAGCCAGGTGCAGTGGTGTGAAACCGTCTGGACGCGCCTCATCCAATAGCCAGGGCATCTGGTCACAGTACGACATCAGAGCACAGAACACACTGGAAGACAGAAGTAGGAGATAACGGGAGGTGTAGAAGGGCAAAGAGATGTAGAGCTGATCGACTGGGGAAGGCTCAGGTGGGTTGGGGGGGATGACGAAAGGGGGTTTATCAATTGAGGGAATTGTCTAGGTCATGTCTGCTAAATACCTTATTTCGGAGCGGTTTTTCCAAGGTCCTAAAATATTATGACATTTATGGCATTATTCCATAAATCATTCTTGAAATTGTGTTAGAATATTTTGAATGGAGTGTAAATAAGTGGAAAATTTCGGGGAAGGTCAATGACGGTGGGGCTACTTTAATTGCCATCCTTCGGCAGGAGGAATGGGGAAAGAGGAAGCGAGGATCCTCTGTGGGAGGCAGGGCGTACTTCACGAAAGCCGAGAGCGATGAGCTCAGGTCTGCACAGAGCAATGCCACTGGTGACGGAAGAAGCATACTAAAATGCCGAAATGGGGGTAACTAGGTGAGGAGGCAAGAAGTAGCGAAGTGAGAGAAGGCATTAAACTCAGTATCTCGGAGGCAAAGTTTGAGGAAAATTAAAAAGGGAATTTCCATCGCCAAATCACCCCTCTCGCACCCTCTTACTGTCCCAGCATCCGGGAGAATGTTGAAGACGCGGCATAGTATTAGGTGAAGAAGAAGGCTTCTACCCCGTGTCGAGTAAACATTCCTTAGAATGCAAAGTTGCACGAAATTCTGCCCCCATAAATTCACGTGAGCTTCGTTTCAGTGCATAAACTCGGTTGTTAAACGTTATCGGTAATTAGTCGAGTACCACCGTGTGAGGACATTGGCGTTTTGTCAGATACGCTCGGAGCCAACGAAACTACTACCTTCTTCCCGTTGGGGCTCAAACTCACGTCCCGAGTAATTTGACCAGAAATTTGGCAGACAGTCTTGAGAACTGCGAACTAAGTGGTCACCGAGCCAACAAGTCTTGTCAATACCGTGGATGTTGTGCAGGTCACTCTAACGATGTTGGCACTTGCCTGAAGGGCATCAGAACTTGGACATGACCAATTTCGTTCCGCCTAGTTAAAGATGGGAACTACGAGGAAAAAGTGTGCAAATTGTGTGTGGGGTTTAAACGAAATTTCTATGAGAACACACGTCCACGGTTGTTGTGGCTTGCGGCCAAAACGGCCTAAACGGAGGCACACATTCTTGGTGCGTGTGTGCGAACGCGTACGAAGGCAACTGGCACGTATCGATCGATGGGTGCACACAAGCATGGCAACACGTGCGGCCAACGGAGGGGCAGCGCGGCGCGCACACACACACACACGGGGGCAAGAGGAGGGATGGGAAGTTGTATGTGTACGCGTGTGCGTGTGTGCGCATACATCTGCCCCCATTCCAACGATCAATGACTCGTTGGACATGTGCCGTCCTGCCACCAATGCAGCATCTCCTACCACCGCCACCAATAATGCTCGCCGTAATAGCCAGACGGCCAAATCCATGTCTAGACATCAGTAAAGGAGAGGGGGGTTGGGGCAAGGGGGGGGGGACGAGAGTCTGAGAGAGATAAGAGTAGGGGTATACGAGCGGGTATCCACAAAGAAGATCTAAAAAAAGACGAGGGAAAGGGGAAGGGATGAGGCAAAAAGTTTCACGGTGTATATTTCGGAAGTAAATTCTGCAATTCGTATGATAAAACTGAGGAAATGGGAGGTAGTTGCGATAATCGCTCTGCAGACGTGGACCACTATGACGCCGTGGAATGATCCAACCACGAAGATTAATGAAGGCTTCAGTAAAAAAAACTTCAGCCATAAGCCTAAAGACTCCAAAGTTTGAAGAATTGCTAGTCTCTTGCGAAGTTACGTTGGCTCAGTGAGAAAGACGGCTTCCACATCGGTGTATTAAGAGTGTTCTGCAGCACTGTCAGAGCAACTTCCTATGGAAGAATTTTCCGGGTGTGAAAAATCAAATCCTCTTTTCATACCTCAATTCACTGTTTATCTGAGTCGGACATGTTGAGAGACGCAGATCAAAGGTGGATGATGTGGAGACGTTGGCATTGACCAAAGTAAAGCGATGGCCTCTTACGCCTCATTTTTGACACAAATTTGATGAATACGATCGCCCTCGTTAATGCCACCTTTCTTGATTACTTTGCATATAAATTAGGCTGTTTGTCGCATATTGTTCAAACTGTGAATTGAAAGGGCGTGACCCCCTGACCCCGCACATAAACAAAGAAAAATGTCAAAATCAACAGTTAGCGACAAGTAATGGATTAAGTTCAGCAGCACTTCTACGGTTGTCGAAGGCATTAAGAGCAAGAATTGGATTCGCTAAAGTCTAATCAAGTTATTCAATGTTCTAGATGCCTTTTAAGTTGGGCACAGTCAGGAGGGTATATTTTTAGACAGACGGGAGAACCCACGCACACAGAAGCTCTAATTCCCCTTTTCACAATCCTAGCGACAGTGCAGACCATTCACGTGCCCCGACCCGCCCAACAGTTGCTTAGCTACCAAGGGGCTGGGCCGAAAGCAAAGGTGCGTGCATCTGTTGCAGCCACGTGGTAACTTCCCACTCTCTTCCACGCTGCTTCGACGGTCGGGTGAGTCACAACCACAACCACCACCACAAACATCAACATGGCCGAAGTAGACGTTGGCCAAACGCACCTAAGGGCAACCAGGGTACAGATGATGCTGATGTGTGCACGGGACGCCTGGGGAGCGGAATGAATCACCCACCATTTCGACGGGAGGTCATGACTATAAGGACAGGCTGGGGGAGAAGGATAGAGGCGGGCTTTCTGCGTCCAATCAGGCCATCTGCACGCGGCATCATTCCTTAGAGCCTACCCTACGGCACAAATCCCGGATTGTAGAGTAAAAAAACAGTGTCCCATTGGCACCATAAACGAACTGTCCTGCTAAAGTACTTTACGATGGCCAGAGTAGGGGTGAATAAGGGGATGACGAGGATGAGGACGACGATGTGGGCAAGTGGGAGTTGGGTCACGAAAGATGTGATATTGGCAGCCACACGCCTAGAAGAGGTGAATGTCTAGCGAAATCATTAAATAGCCGCAATTTCGGGAGACCAAAATCGCATAAATGTAAGAGCCATATAATGAAGGAGTTAGGAAACAGACAACGCCATAAAGTGGAGGCCGGTCGGGACCTCATCGAAATGAAATAGGGTAAATGCACACGATAGAAGTGGGGACAGGAGGGCGGGAGGGGGGGGGGGCTAGGCTTAAAATCGGACCCTAATTGATAAACCTAATCTCAAATTGCCCCAAATAGGATTGGAGAGTTGGAACACGAGGGGTACACCTATTAACAGAACTATAAACCGCATTTTGCAGGAATGCAAGGTGCAAAGCAGTGAATTGATACCCAAAAAGGGATACTTAAGTGGAGACACCATGTGGAATTCAAAAGTAAAAGTTAAACTGACTCAAATTGTCAAAGGTCATCGATTAAACCATTCGTTGCCAATGGAGCATGCGCAAGGGGCGAGACGAACAGGAGGTTAAAAGAGGTGGAGGGAGAGGGGAGGGGAGAGAAAGTTTGACCGACACACCAATCGACGAGTGATTAGGGCCATGTCCTTTCAGCGACCTCACGCGGCCATTCCTTCTCCGACCCTCCCTTCTTGGGAGGCATAAACATAATTTTTCCTCTGAAATCAATCAAGGAGGCACACGACATTGGATCCAGTCGATTAAACGCTTCGCTCTTCTAAGTGATGCTGAAAATGTGTCCAGAGCATCAGTGATTTCAGATACTTTCATTTAATATTACCTCACTAACAAAATGATGCCCCAGTTTAAGGTGAGACGGGCAAAGCTCATTACTTTAGCTTCTACCGTTGTCATCTGACAATCCTGTCCTGTGAGCTGAAAAAAAAAATCTGAATATGTTTTAGACCATTTAAAGTTTGGTCACTCGTAGCCTAGGTCCATTTCTCCGCAACGTCGAATACTCAATTTGTAGGACATTCTTCTGACTGCGAAAAGTACGATTCGACCCGTTTACATAGCTACCGCATTAGGGAAATATGACATAGATGTTGGGGGTAAAGCTACCCTTGTGGCTCCTGGTTGCACCCAACTTGATGACGCGCCATTTCCTCACCATGTCATTATAGTTGGGCGGAATTTAATTCAAGACAGCGTACTGTAATGTTGGTTGTCGTGATGGTTAGAAAGCTCTTCGACAGACTTGACCTTATCGAGGGGCGGACGGGAGATGGGTGAGGTGATAATTAAGCCGGGAGGGAGTGAAACCAAAGAAACCACATCAGTTCCCCTCTGCTTTACCATGAGAATGGTGAACAAGGCGGTGCCAAAAACCGAGGAAGACGCCGTAAGGCATTAAACGATACGAACAGTCAACATCGTGAGGGGGAAAGAAACGGTTCAGAGGACATAAGTCAGTTTCACAAAGGTGCAGCGACCAGTTAGTAGAAATAACTGTTGATCTAAGTTAAAATCTGAGAAAACCACAGGAGAACGGTACAAAACCCGTAAAATTAATTTTTAACTGGAACATTTGGAGGACACGTCCAGTTGTATGGTTGGCAATCAAAGTGGACTATTAGGCATGACTAATAGGACTACTAAAAGACGGAAAGGCGTTGGATGATTTTTCCAAAATGTCGGCCAATGGACACTGATGATCGGCTTCGTGCTAAGGTTGGGCAGGAATCTGAAGGAATTGGTTAAATGTTGAGGAAGAAAGCAATGTGAAGAACACATGGCAATAGGCCTATTCAAGGAAGATTTTGCTTATGAGACACCTGTGTTGTAGTGTTTAGGATAGATTCTGAAAAAAGTTCAGTTCATGACCCTACGTCATGTCCTTGAGAGAAACCCAACTGCTTTTATAAAGGTGGCATTGAAGATTAACAATCTAGATGGTATTCGATAGGGGAAGAAAGAGAGATGACTGCATGAGCCAAGGAGTATAGGTGCGTGGCGCCATTCCACAAAGTAATACTCTGTAGAGGCTCAAGAAAAATATAACAGTAAGGAGAGGTGCAAGTGGAAGCAGAGGCCGAGTGGCATACAAAAGGGCCAAAGCAGAGGAGAGGGAGAGAGCGAGAGTGTCTGGTCGATGGGCTGTACAGAAGCCTGGTTCGCAATACACCATCAACAGACACACACAAACACATCCACACCCATGCCATACGACATCGAACAGTGCCGTAGCGCACGCGCACCCACACACGCGTCCATTGGCTGGCCGATGGTGCGGTGCGTGCAAACAGGACGTGACGCGGATGGGTGAAATATAAGGCCTCCCACAGCCCCCGCCATGCGCAAAACCTCATCTCGCCTCCTCGTTCTCTGGTTCCTCCTCTCCCTAACTCTCTCTCTCTCCTTCTCTCTCCCTCTCTCGCTCTCCTGCTCTCTCTCTCTCTCTCTCACAATCTCATACTGTTTGAAACGTTTGTCTCCCTTGCCGCGGATGTCTATGGCGTAGGTAAGTTGGTTAAGAGCGCTTTGAGTTCCTTCAAATCGGTGGGTTGAAAACCGCATTTTAATTCCGACCTAGACGTGCTTCCCAATAGGCCATAGAGTCTGACTCCACATTTCTGGGGTCCTATGGAATGTTGTGAAGTATGTAATTGTTCGGAATTGAACACCATAAAGCGCTCTTGCCTTACGTAAACGGACGAACGCAATAGCTCGCAATACAATGCGCTAATGTGCAACCGTAATGTTTTTTACACTTTACTGACTCGTGTTCATGCTGAAATTATGCAGCTAGCATTAGTGTGACGATATGTTTACAGGAAGAGCGGAGAGGCTTTAACGTGCAAGGAATAAGGGACTGTTTACAATCACCATTATACTTGTTTGGAAATGGTGCTTATTAAGATTAGGATTGTAATAATCGGCTGAGAGTGAAAAAACGCCCTGTCCGGAGTGGCCAATAGAGGTTAGACCCTCTTCAACGTCTACATGTTTCAACTTGTGAACAAAAACAATCTTTTTCAGTCACCAATAAAACTACAAAAAAGTCATTCGTTCTAAACTTGTTTATTTTCAGTGGGAGAAGACTGTACTCGGTCGCCGCGTTTAATTACCAATTTAATAACCCACGACAAAAGCAAACATCTCTGAAATTATGTGCAATCATTTTAAACAAAAAACCAGGTCTTAACGGGTGAAAATACACATACAAATAAAAGGAAAACAAGCGGACTTCAGTGTTAAAGAGTCTACCACCGTGGCAAGATTTTGTGGTGTGAAGAGGCGATTTGGGCCAGCATCCGCCTTGCGGTCAATCAACAAACACATCAAAAATTGAACATTAACAGTCATCAACACAACATAACACACGGAATCGAATGATAGTTAATTTTGCACATCCACAATAAGCAGTTTCAGGATTTGTAAGGCCAAGGGAAGGGGATGGGAGAGCAGGGGGGAGAACTTGACCGAACTACGCAGTAGATGTTGCGATGCATGTCTGTGTGCACAATTCAGCACAGAACGGCGACGGCGTAGGAACAGTCTTGTGTGAAAGAGGAGGGCAGAAAGAGGGCAAGAGTGGGGGGAGATGTGATGCTCTCTCTGCGTGCTTCTTTTCACACATTGCAAAAGTGTGTAGGAGAAATCGGCGTGTGTGTATGCAATATTGGCCAATGGGACCAGTAAATGGCTGTTTAGTTCGTTAAGCGTCAGTGTGAATGACAGCGGTAGAAATGGAGTACATTTCAAACGCCTCCTTCTCCCTTCCTAGTCCATTATACCTCCTCCTTACTCACGTCAGTCTAGATACATGGGGACAGGGGATTTTCAGACGTAGCCTACCACCTCCCAATCCATTTGGCCCGAGTGATTGCCAAGGCCGCTGCATATAAGCTAAACAACCAAGAGATGGGCAGCATGGTATTAATAAAATAACTTAAGTAGCAACAAAATCTCGACTCCTTCATAGTCGTGTTCAGGAGTGTCCTCAAACGAGAAAAATTCCACTAGTACAATGAATTGGAAGGAGAGGGGGAGACGAAAAAGTGCCCCAGATGTCAAAAATACACTAAGTTGTAAACGCGGTACCAGAAAGAGCGACAAAATGAAAAGAAATTCTGGTTGGGTTGTAATTGGAACAAAGTCCACTGAGGCGTTTAAGGTGGGGAGAAGAGCAAAAATCTACTACTTTTATAGAAGATTTGTGGAACGCTCCATCATAAGATACATTTGGAGGAGCTGAGTTTGAACTGATTTCAAGCCTACTGCAGGATTATTAAACTCGCCTAAGAGTTTTAGAACTACGCAGTATGGGGTATAGTTTGTGATGTTTCTCCCTCCACATCGGGATTCTTCCGTCTACACGGCGCCGTTTGACGTGTGCCATATTTGTCCGCGGCAGAAGCCTCTTATAAATCGTAATACAAAGGGAATGGTTGAGTTTAAAGCATCCGAGGAGGTAGGGATCACACTTCACAAAGAGTTGGGTCTATCAGAACCAAAATGGGAATGTGGGTTACTAAATCAGGAAGATAAAACCGTATCCGGAGGGGAGTGACCGATCTTTTCCGTCATTCCCCAATAATATGTGAGTGAGTATACTGGGCGATAGCGCATTCGTGCCATTAGAAGACACATTTGAGGGACCGAAAAAGTTACTGTTCTGAGCCAACAATCATACTTCCTAATGGCAGAGGGACTGCGTTGCGCGCTACTTGATGTTTTTGCTTTCGTTTAGAAAAAATTCAAATTCACCACCACGACCAGACAGCCGAGTCAAAAAACGAATCGTAAAATGAACGACCAATTAAGCACTTATGCTAGAAAGTATAGAAAATAAAGCATCTTAACCAAAGTAAATATTTTTGTGCAGAAAATTCCGCTACTACAACGGGTAAGTTGCACTGGATCTATTTGTTAGGCCTCGATATAAGCTCTTTAAAAATCCTCGGGCCTCCTCCTTTCATTTCTTCTCCATCTACTCCTCCACCCCGGTAATTTATGCAGCAGTAGGGGACTTTCGTGTACAATTATTTGTTTACGTCAGGCTATAACACCGAACAATGGCATATCATATCAGTCACACGATAGCCTAAAAACGGACAAGAGTAACTGTTACATAGCATGAATCAAAGTCACTTACATCTTGATTCAAATTCGGTACCGCGAAAGTGGAGTGGAGCAGAAAAAAGGAGGGGTGAAAAGAGGTAGCGGTGATATACCCCCGCACCAATAAGTCGTTAAAAAAGGAATTTTGATTATACGTGGATTATTGGCACTTTCAGAGAGTGGATTAACGCAAAGTATCCTGAAAAAGAGGGAAAAAATTTTATTTAATTCAACCGTGATATCAGATCATGAAGATAGCAGGAATCGTGGTCTTCGGACTTATGAAAAAGCGGGGTTTGCGGAGATAACTACTTTATGGCTAAATACTCTGACTCTGAGCATCCGATAAGTTTTCATGCTAGCAAAAACATCCCCATAAATTGGATACAGGGGCGTACTGCTTTTCGGGCTGTGCTAAACCACATACACAGACTTAAACGCACACAAAAGTGATCAGAAATAAGGGTAAAATATTTGCTCTTTGCTCTCTTCCTAAGAGGACTTGAGTCTCCCGGCTTCAGTCGAACTGGTGTGCGGCGTGGATCAGTGAAAAATTTGAACAACAAGGAAACACGGTATTTAAGAGAAACCCATTACTGTCATTTGGTTTTACATATCTGTTCACCTCCTATATTTTACAAAATAATAGTAAAACAAGCTTTTTTCGCTTTTGAGCATATTGGTTGAAAAGGTAGGGTCAGACACTACGGAGGGAGAGGAGAGGGGGGGGGGGTTAAACTAAATGACCACATGATTTCCACTTTAACCAACAGCTTAAACAGTATGGGGGGGGAGGAGGGAGGAGATTTTGGTAAAAAAAATTAAAATTTCAATAGAAGCAGACAGAACACTTCGCCAAATATATAGAAAATACTTTGGGGAACGGGCGGGGGGCAAGGAAGAAGTCGTAAGAAATAGTGTCTCCACATCTGCCCTCTACCGGTGGACAAAGGAAGCGTGACGTTGAGACAAGTCTTATCAGATCATTCTTGGGTTTAGTAAAGTTTGCCGTCGAAAGAAAGTAGTTTGGGAGGTTTTATGCAAAAGGGTGAGATATAAGATTGATATGATCGAAAGTTCAAGTGACTAGGACGGCCAGAAATGATGGTAGCGATCTGCTGCTACCGAAATTATGGGAAAAATTGCCAAACATGATTACCGAGTAGATGAGTTTCTTATTTAAGACAACAAAATAGGCTCGAGAAAAAATAGAAGACAAGCTAAATTCTTGAAGTCAAAAATACCGGGGACATAAACTTAGGGGAGTTGGTTGGAGTTGGGCAGAAAGCCTTAAAATCGCTCTCACAAGGATTATGAGAAAACAAATCACAGCTTCTGTGGGGGATCATGTGGTAGCCAAAGTTCCTCAACAATCTTTGCAATCCGATTTCAAGGAGGATGAATTATGGCGTGGATTGACAAAATCTTCCCCAAATGGTGCTATTTCGGAGAGAATCCGACAATAAACAAGAATAGTGAACATGTCTATCGACTAGACATCTTTGTTTATTCTACTTTTGCCAATAAATAGGTTGTTAGAGGTTCATTAACTCAGTATCAAGTGTCCCCCCCCCCAATTAGAGTTAGTTTAATAGGAGACTTTAAAAATACCACGGTAATTCGCACAAATGAGGGAAAAGGAAAAATGGGGTTATCACGAGAACTGCCATACTTTTAGGCAATACACAAGCCATGACTGTACGGAAGTAAACGGATTATAAGAGAGTTGCAATGTCAGAAGTGAATAAATATGCATCGCTGTCAGGACAAGGGGTCTTCAGGGCTAAAATGTTACTCTATATGAGTGGAAAGGAGGCATTAATCTGTGAAGAGTGAAGGAGAGCCCTTTAAGAGGAGAAGATGAGGACAGGGGTACAAATACCCTCGTCTTCGACTGCACATGAGTCTGTGTGCGTTAGTGCATGAGTGAGGTTCAGTAATGAAAATCCACAAGCGACTGGCAGTTTATGTTGAGTTGTAAATGTAATTGCTCAGCTGCTTACATTGCGGACATGTCAGAGCGTGAACAAGTAGGAGTTAGACAAGGTGCCTTCAAGAAGAGAAGACAAATGAAGTAAACACAGTAACGTCTAATAAAGAGTTGAACCCGAAGTGCGAAAAAGAAAACATCTTAATGAGTTCATTTAACATTCGTTCCAGATGAGTTCGATAAGGTATCTGCATTGAGAGGCCGTCTCAAAAAACATACAGGTTGTGCTTTAGGACGCATTTCTCCAAAGGAAATTGGTGTGTCAACATCGGAGGTCTAATCAGCGAACCGACAAACTGGACAGACGGACGGGGGCAGAGGGGAAGAGAAGGAAAAAGGGGAGAGGGGAGAGGGGGAATGTCGAGCGGGATGAGATACGACGGTAAAAATCGACCATTTCTGGTGCAATTTTCCCCCGCTGTACATTTAGCATGGCGGGAATGCTTAAGTGAAGAGCATTCGGAATGGAGGCGGCTTTTTGCCCTGAGCACGATTTAATCGGACGTTCGGACAATTTCTGTGAGAGTGAAGTGCTGTTGCGTGTAGGCCTTGACAGACTAGTGACTGATTTACTGCAATTTGCAAAAAAGACATAAGCCTTTGTACGAGTCCGGCTATCATCCAGAGCCGAGATTTCAAAGTGGAAATTAACTGAAAATTTTATGGTCCCAAACTCGGCATACTTTAGCTTAATTAAATAACCCTTTCCCTCGGTATGGATCCCTCGTTAAGGTTAGAGGGGATTAAAAATTTATTGATGCGGATCATTGCTTCGGGAAACTCCAAACCGAAATTGTATGGACCACGTCTGCTAAAGGGCAATTGGTTAAAAATGGCATTAAAAAGTCCCATAGAGGGTAGATATGTGCGAGGGTTTCTCCAAGCGGGATTGCATCGAGTCATGGTCAATTTTGGAGAACTCGGCTTCTGGCGAGAGTTAAACACACCCACCCACCTACACACACACATATGCACACAGACACAACGTACTCACACACGATTGAAGTGAGACTCAAAACAACGTGACTGCGTCGACTAGGTGACAGTTGGGAGCATCTCATTCCTATTCTAAACCCGAGAAAGGAGGGTACGAAAGAAGGAAGAAAATACAAATGGCCGTTCAACACAGATTAACGCCCAAATCAAATGATTTGTAAACTGACGAGAAGTCTCCAAGGCCTCCATTAATTCCTCCTCCCTAGTTTGGAGGATCTGAAGTGCAACCGAATATCCCCCTATGGGAGTAAGTTGTGGCTACAAGCACGGGGTCACAGAAAGAACCAAACCGAATGCCTGGAAAGCGAAGACTAATGTCGTGGAGGTCGAATATGATGAACGACGGGGAATTATGCCATTGCCTAAGCATTAACTGGAATCTCCCTTTCCGTTCAGCCTCTACATTTCTAAAAACAAGTTTACAATGTTTTTTTTTCTGTGTTTGAACACACTGGCTGCGAAGTTAAAGCCGATTTTTTGTTAAGCGACAATTTAGATAGCAGGAGGGGGGGTAGGGCGGGGGAGGGAGAGAGGATGTAATGTGGATGAATTAATTCACTGGAAGACAAGAATGATTGTTTGATTTACCATACAGAAGTAAAGTGGATTTTAGGGGCTAGTGCCAAATAAATCGCCTCCAACTTGTGAAATACGTTGTCAACCGATTTACTGCAGCTCGATTTATCCTCTCATTTATCAGGAAGCATTTGGCTGGTGCGGAAGAGGCGCAGGATTGCCGAGTGGTAGAAGAGCTCAAAGCTCCACAAGGGGCGATAAATCATACTGAGGTGTACTTTATGGTACAAGTGGCATTGGAGTTCAAAGGAGATGACGACGAGTAAAGAAGGGGGGTGTAAGTGAGTCTCTAGGAGAGAAGCTGGTCCCCCTCCTCCTCCAAGAACATTAATTCCGAAACCAAAATTCAACCATTTTAACCACCTCGCCACTTCGTATGTTCATGGTTCTCGGTTGCGGCTCCGTGAGGCATACATCCGTTGAGCAAGCGTATAACCGACCACTATGGCAAAGAAGGCAAAACAATAAGTCGGAAGCACTTTTTAAAGAAGCCAGAAAGTCCGGAATATAACAACACAAAGGTGACTGGTGTTGCCTACTGGCTGAAGGGAGGAAATTAGTTCTACGCATAAATAAGGATGTGGGGCGCTATTATGAAGCCTGTAATCCCATAAAGCAAGTGCGACTCAGGCTCACGAAGGGACATAACCCACGGGCTGTGCGTGGTGTGACGATATACGCAGTGGTGATAGGGTCTCCGTCCCAATCACCTGTCGTGTTTCACACTTGCCCTCGGACACTACCACGCTGATTGTGTGTTTTAGGCGATTGGGACCATAAATCACACACTGAATATCCGCAGGGCGCACAAAATTCTTCCCACCTACCCCAAAATCCCTTGTCCTCTCTACAACCGCGGCAATGAAGTCGAATGATTCAAACTCAGATCTATTGTCTACTTCCACTCGAAATTGCGCTTTCAATAGGAACCTTGTCTAAGGGAGTCGGTATTTGCATAACAAGAGCAGCGCTTTCATATTCACTCGCTTTTTCACGGAACGATAGAACCAGACAGATTTGTAATTAAAAAGTAAACCCCAATGATTTCCCCATACTTGAAAACGACTTTTAGAAGTGATGATGCAATTTTATTTAGACTTACTAGATTAAGATATCCTATTGAGAAGTGCGAAAACGTTTGTGAAAGCAGTAGAACCAGAAGTCGAAAGAAGAAAGGTTTATTGGTAAATTACGGAACCAACTAAAAAAAGGCTGTGGAAAGTGGTACCAAGAGGATAGACGTACGCAGCAATGAAGTAGAAAATAACTGGCGGGATAGAAGTGAGATTCATTTTGACAGATTCACTGTCAATTTTCGTCCAAGATACCCTCACTTTAACAGCAGATTTCCTCTTCGTTCACGTGCTACCGAGTGAGTTGCCAAATTCTTGAAAATAATGGAAGCGGTTTCAAATAGCCCCGTTAAAAGATGAGGCCTTTGCAATTTCCTTAACTTACTCCTAACTGATACTACTGCACCATCAACAATTGGGTAGTTACACGGTGTAATTGCGAGAGACCTTGTGGATGCGCGCGAAGATAAAAGAGAAGAAAAAATAATAACTTATCATAGTTATGTTGCAGCGCGTTGAACAACATTTATCGTTAAAGAGACGTTTACAATACCTCAAACGGACTAACCATTCCACTTTAAACCAATGAGGCAAAAAGTTAAACAAAGATGGGAATGTGCTTTGGTGCTCAGCTCAAGTTGGTATAATCACTGAGGCAAGACATTTTTACAAATTCAAACGACAAAAAGATACGAATGCAGGAATGACGCCTAGGATATCGCGAAGACAAGAATTTACAAGCACCGGAAAAATGGAAGATATGGCCGCCATATTTACTTTTTCCTATTCCGAGGATTGGCTTGTACCGAAATCACATTTTTCTTCCCCATCAATTCTTGCCCTTCCTTCGGCCTCTCCTACTCCGCCTGTCGCACAACATTTGGACATTTGCATCAATTAGCGTAAAGATCAAGACACCCAACGCGGCTTGAACGATTCAGCAATCAAGATCAAGCTTTCGTTTTGCTAAAACCGTAGCGATTGCGGCGGAAGATTCTCACAGAGCACAGGGAGAAGTGGGTAAACGGAGATAGTTAAATTAGGAGGAATAATCGAGAATAACGTGCTGAGTTAAACGACAGAGCAAATGATGAAAGGAATGGCACAACGAAATCCGTAACACAGCCAGCAAAAGATGAATGATATAGTTAGGTATGACCATGGTCAGAAGATCAGTACACGAATAAGGCAAAGAAATTCATGACATTTGCCGACAAAGAATAGGGCATAAAAAGGGGAAATTATGTATTCTGGTCTTCGACTGATCTTAAAGAATGTTTCAGCTCGCACAAATAGTAAAAGCCGCCGTTTTGAAGCGTTATGGACTTGTGGATATCAGGCTCAAATTGCGCATGTATGGACGTTAAGACTTGTTCAGGGGGGGGGACTCGGCCCCTCTTTTCCCATATCTACTATGTGTGGGTTCGATGAAAAGGCAGTGGAGGAGTTTCGGTCAACCTCGAGAATCGAGTAATACGTTCAATGTTATGGGGATGAGAAGCAGTAGTCTTATGAAATCTCTTGAGGATCCGGGAACTTCGAAAGAGTCGGCGGATGGAAGAAAAGGAGGGCGAGGAGGAGGAGGATGAACACACACTAGTAGAACAACTAGGCTAAAGAATATCGCATTTAAGAAAGTGGCCAGGTATCGGTCAAACCTGATTACCTCTACCCATCGCCTTCAGGGAATCAGCCAAAATGAAACATCTCATGGAAATATATTTACAAAAAAAGATGAGTTTACGATGGAAGTGCCCCACAGAAGAGACAAGCAAACAGGGTCAGAGAGGCGACTTTTACGATTGCTTTCTCTTGTGTGGCTGCTGAGCTGTACAAGTCATTTCCGGAAAAGATAATCAAACAGTCGCATAAAATCTCGGTCGAGTAGTTTGCATTGTACGCAAGAGACGAGATACACCGATATGCCTTGATTACATTGGAAAGTTGTAGAGAAATGTCAACTTTTTGTCACAAAAATCCTATCTCGAGGCGTGACTACAGGCAAAAAGAAATAGGAGTCCTGTGTAAGGCAGTATACAAAATGTATCGGGAAAACAAATTAATCAATAGAACATCAAAGCGGACGTTCGAGTTACGACTTTATCCGGTTGTCACCGATTGTTAGTTATGGGAAGGAAAAGACCCAGTGGTGGAGTGGCTCAGATCTCAAAAAATAAAAAAATAATTGGAAGAGATGTAATAAGGGGTTATGCAAAATACGGATCACATGGCCATGCGCGGTGGATTTGAGATGTATTTAATAAAGAACACAAAATTCAACAAATTATCCGACTCCAGTTAGACAAAATTGTTTTAAAGGTTACCAAATGTACAATTTACGGAATGAAAGTAGTCACAGTGGACATTTGGATCAAAATGTCAAAGTGATGGAAGAGATGGGAGGAAACACCGTGATACCGTATCCAGAGAGGTGAGCATCTCGGAACCATGAACAGAGAAGCGTCCCTAAGAGAAGAGAAGCAGGGAGGGAGGAAGGAAGGAAGTGGAAATGGGGGGTTTAACGGTTTGTTCACTATTCAGTCCGTCACCCGCCAATGAGCACCTTCGAGTGTGACGTGGACTTACTCTGTGGACGGGAGCAACCGCCCGAGGGCGCGAAACGGCCAATCAGGTGTAAGACAACAACTGGCTAAAAGGGATTTTCTACACATGGAGCAAAAATGCTGCCAGCTCATGGAGCAAGTGTTCTCTGGTCTCCCACTCTTCCTCCCTGCCTCTTTGGAGGAGTTGTCACAACTGTCCAGGTAAGCGGATTTTTTTACATCAGTTGTTATCATGCATATTATTAAAATACTCACATAGCACGTGCGGGTGGGTGAGTGGCTTTCCGTAGTAAATATATCATTCCTAATGGATATTACCTAATGAGTAAGGTGAGATTGGGACCACCACATACGCTTAATGCCGATGTTTAATGTGCAACTTCCTGTCACATGGAAAAAAAGATATTGTGTCCCACTTCCTGCACTCTTCAGAGGCACTTGATAATAGTTTGAGTTTTTGCTCATCGGTAAAATACCGCTTTGACGATGTAAAGTGGGAGAGAGCACTGAACACCAATGTTTAAAAACCCAAGTAGTTTCGCAGGCAACGTCAACCATGGTTGGGTAGACTAGGTAATCTAATGAACTAGAAAAAAGCACTTACTCATTCAACTGACCGAAAGGCAGAAAAAAAGTAGGCTAACTCGAGCGCTTTAAAAATGTTTGATGGGCGAAGCCAATGCATACTTATTCGCCTAAATATCCTCTACTCCCATTCACTCTCCACGCTCACACAAAGCACCTGAGTTTATTGTTTTGTTGAGTCCGCGTTGAATGTGTGGGCATTCAACTGCCGTCGGCACTGTCGACTAGAGAGATCTTCGGTCGATTCCATTAATAAAATTTGTTTCACAGAGGAGTTAATAAAGATTCCGGAATTATACCCTGAAACTCATTGATTTTAAGTTAGGAAAAAGGGTAAAACGACAAAAACGCGGATCGTGTGTTGTTGGCGTCATTCATTTTTACTCGACATTAATACTGACTTTGCACTCTTCACGAGAATGTGGAGAGATATAGATCCACCCGGCGATAAAAAGGCTACACAACAACTGACTGGCATTTCGCGTGCAGGTTCAGCCTCGAAGGAGGGAGGAGGAGGTTTCTTTTTGCTTAAAAAATCCCCCTTTCTATTCGTCTTTCCACCCTCAAACTCACAGGGGAAAGGAGCCACAGTCTATTTATGCTCAGTTGTGCTCGAGGTTACGAAAAAAAATATATTGCTCCCTAAATCTTTTCTAGCCTCTCCCTCTCACTCCCGCCTTTTCGGCGTCACGCTGTTTCATGTCCCTCAATTTCCTAACGGGGATGTCCCTGTCCCCTTCTGTCACACAATTCGTTCTCCAGAGCAGCTTATACAACTCAAATGGGTTCAGCAGAGCTCAGTAATGAAGTTCTACAGTATGGGCCTCCAACCATGCTATTATCAAGTACGCTATGCAGTTTTATTAGACAAAGTGCTGACGCGTCCCACTGTTCTCATCTCCGTGCTAATGTAGGCATCTGAAGTGGAGTGCATGAATGAAAAGACTTCTCGAGAACTGGGTGAAGGAGGAGGATGGTCAGATTTCCGTAAGTTAAATCACAGCGTGGGAGAGTGACCAAAGCTCTGCGCAAGAGGCTGATTTGTGGGGCTCAGAAGAGTTGTAGCTAGAAACTTTTGGTCCCCATTAACCAGCCGCCTGCAGATGCAAAAACGTCAACTTTTCCTCATTCCATTTCATTGCATTCACGCATTCGTCTTGCCTTTTTTCATGACATACATACGTTTCAGGTCGAAACAAATTTTGCAAAAGGGGATAATTTTTTTCATTTTTGGAGGGATTTTAGCCACATCAACTGACAGTCTGTCCGATGAAGTGACCGAGGTAACTTCACGCTTAATGCAATGTGACTACGTCAGAGACAAAAGGACAATGAATATGCTGAAAATGCTTTCTAAACACGATGTGTTGCTCTCATAATGAGGGAGAAATAAGCGCACGCACACTGGAAGTTATGGAAGGATTGACAAGAAATTGGAAACGAAATGCCCCCACGGAGCGCGAGAGAAAAGGAATTTGCGTCCAGAGTGATTCCCCGGAGTTTACTAGCAGAGTTCGCCTTTATCTGACAGTTATTTAACGATAAAACAAGGCTTGCCAATGGTTTTTGTTTTAAGACTTTTTCCCAAATGTTAAATTGATATTAATGTGTTTTGGGGAGAAATAACGCCTGTTTTAGCCACATTCTAATTCTTCCCAAGTCTTTTGAAGCTCTTCCCCGCCTGCATATAGCGACAGCCGCTTCTGTAAGTCCACTGCAGTGCACGACTTGGGAGAGTTTGACGCGTCTGCCAGTCAAGGGGTATCGGGAGTTAGGTCTTCCAACATGTAAAGGACTTTACCAGACAACTAAATGATTCTGGGCTGGAGACACCACAATTCCCCTTCGGGAACATGGATGAGGAAAAGTCACGAATTTATTTTGCGCGTTACACAAAGTACCTTTGCCTTCTGACTAGTTTAAGTGGTGTTCGAAAACGGTTACCAAGTATCCTTTCATTTTAAGCGCATTCAGTCCATTTGGAACAAGGTTTGATAGAAACAGTTATCACAGTTCGTTAGTGCGACTGTCACATAGTTGTGATACCGGGCTAAGTAAAGAAGGCCACGGCGCTACGCATGTCATTGTACATATATATGACATTAACAGCCCGTATCAGGGAAGCGGGAAGAGTGACGCTTAATCACAAAGAATTAATTCAACCGAAAAAGGCTTACAGGGTGAAGGTAATATTGCCGAGTCAGGTAGTTCCTAATTATGCCGAAGTATAAATAGATAGAAAGCGCCCAAAATGAGAGCCAAAGGCCTGCCATGGAAATACCCGCATACTTAGCGTTAGCTGATAGCCGAGGATAAAAATATTCGCCAGAGGGATGGACAACACGTATAAACGAAAGTAAAAGCGGGGCCCATCATACCTTATGCGCAGGCTATAGGCACTGGGAAGAGGAGGAGGAACAGACGTGTCAACTTCCACTTAATCTAAAATACCGACGTCCAGGACGGATTTTACGTGGGTACCCGAAAACACACATTCCTTATAAATAAGTAAATGAGCAAATAGGTAAATAGGCGTGGAATGGTTATACATTTCGGAGAAAGTGGCCTTGTAAGTCCTATACCATATAAAGAGGCTACGGTGCTACTCGAACACGAACACTTAAGGTCACATTAATGAAAGTAGGCACGAAAGGAGTCCTCAGAAATCGGGAACATGTTGGGGTGAATGGATGTGTTTACAAGACAACTTCAAATGATTTAGAGCAATAATAAATTTAGAAGTACTAAAGCAATCACTTGTGCTCGCAACTAAACCACAGGAGGTGAGGCAATGGGCTTAAAAACAGGACGGACGGCAATGAAAATACCAGCAATCTTTCGTGAGTGCAAAACTCTGACCTGCGTTTTCGCAAACACCAACCTTCCCACCAGGATTCCCCACCAGGATTCTTAAGATAATTTACAGAGTATACAAACAGATAGACAATAGGGTAAAGCGTCTGATTAAGTTACTATTAACCCAGAAAGTTTTACGTTTTAACAAGGAAATAAGACAATAAATCAACGTTTGTCGCTCAGAAATGAAATTATTAGGTATCGATGGGATGTACACCCTAGTGATGGAAAGTCTTAGCAAAGTCACCCACACCCCACCCCTTAAAAGCAGAGGGTTGTTTCAGAACTATGCTCGAAAATTGTGTTACGAAGATAGGGGCAAAGAGTGCAACTACTCTTCCTTCACCCCCACACCCCAACGGGGTGGGGTGGTAAACGAGTAATCAGCCACTTCCCCAAGGGGTATATAGCAATTCATTGATTGTCTAAGTAAGGAGAGCGACAAAATATCGTCATATGTCGTTAGTTTATGCAAGGACGCAAGTGTTGGAACAGAATGACACCCTCTATAATCATGGCTGACACGAGACAGGTGACACACCAAAATCCGTCTGAAGCAAAATTCAACGATAAAGGTTGTTGTAAATTAGGGAAAATATGGCATAGTTGAAAGCGTTATTATGAAAGAGAGGCGCGAGAAGAGGAGGAAAAACCGAGAGGTCAATAGTTTACAGGGTCTGAGCAGTACTCCAGCTAAAAAGCGCGATTAGTAGCGTTCTAGGCAAAAGTCTCCACTCACAAGTAGGATTTTAACTCGTAACAACAAGAAAAGTCGCATCTTTTTCCTGTCTCGTTAAATACCACCACCCCGAAGGCTGTTAGTAGTAGTAGTAGTAGTAGTAGCAGCAGCAGCAGCAGCAGCGAAAGCTAAAAGCTTTCCTATCAACTATCTGCTCTGTCGCACGGGCACGGTTTACCGTATTGCAGCCATGTATATATCGGCGCAAAGGAAACTGTTCGCTCTTTTGCATGTAATAGCCACATTATAGGGAGAGCTGTAGATCAAAAGGCCTCGGGAAAAAGGTCCATGTCTCAAAAAGTAACTTTAAAGTGCTTAGGTAAAGGCATTCGCTTCTTGCAGATTAATGAAATGGTGAGAATTAAAAGACACGGAAAAAAAGCGACTCATGATGTAACAATTTCAGAAGGAAATAGGAAGGTCAAAGCAATTTCGACTTGTGATTAGTGAAACCCTCTACTTAGGCAGCAGGGTGTCAAAAAATATCGCCGAGTGTATTTGAAGGGTATTTCGCGTTAGCATAAAATATTTTAATATAAAAGCTAAAACAAATTTTCCGAAAATTTGATTTTAATGCTACAGATTTGATAAAAAAACTCCACTTGGCGAAGATATCACAGGGGTTTAATCGTGTGCATATACACAAAAAAATTTGGCAGATTAAATATGTATAAAGCGAAGTTAGCTAAGTGAAGGGGGGAGGGGCTGAGACAGACTGTAAAACAACTTAATTGGCGTCTACTTCGGGGCAAAAAATTTTCCCTTACCACATGTTTAAATGATACGCAAGAGGAGACGACATCGTCGGTTGAAACGAATTAGACGCACAGAAGGGGAGAGACGAGTCACTCTTGAGTGACATAGAAAATGGGACGTTTCAAGATGGCTTTCATACCGACTGACGGAAAGATCCCATACGCAGGTACGCCACTTTTGCGGTTTACTGTTTTATTTATCCATGGACGATTCTCTCCCCACGAATGAAACCTACTGTCGTCATAAGGAACTTGTACGCCGCTCGATAGCATCAGCTCAAACAGCACTTGCGGTGCCAGGCGATTGCGTGATGTGGAAAATGCTGTTGATTGACTTGGCAGCTTCCCATTTCTCAGTTAAGGTGAATAAGCATACCAGTGAGCAACACTGTCGCTTATAAACACTTATGATTAACCTAGACAGCAATTCAGTCCCAGGATAGCAACTAAGATAACCCCTAACTGTCAGACATCAGGCCCCAATGATGCCGCCTTAATTTGTCGACACAGACAAACTCACTGGCAGGAATGGTGAGGCTTGAAATGCTCTCTAGACAACCAGTCAATTGGTGAGATAAAGTGGGAATACACACTAAAGCGTTGAGGTTAATTCTATTCCAGATGAATGACTTAAATGAAGACGGTTTGATAGATATAATGGAGGCTGCTTTGATAAAGAACTTCGAGATTGACCTAACCTAATGACAGGCATTAGGAGTTACCTAAAGTAGAGGTTTAGCCTATTACTCCGAACAAGTGAAGCGGTTTATTTGGAAAACAAGACATTCTCCTGCGCCTGTGTCGCCAAAGATGGCATCTGAGAGGCATAATATCAGGAGGACGTCATGCGAGCTTGTGGCTTGTGTACACACACATCCAGTAATGACTACTACTTGTAGAGGTAATTATGGGCTTTAAAGAAGAATGTCAATGTTTCAGCTGCTTAGAAGTGATAATTAATCAAACGACAAGGACAAAAATATGCATGCACGTTAGCCTCTTTAATAGCGCGACGTTTGCATCCACCACTTGAGCATACTAGGCGGTCCGGGGCAAATTATCAAGTCTACCGGAAAGTTATGTCCCGTGTGGGAAAAAATAAATACAGCTTTTTTTGCCGTCAATAGACTGTCAAATAATACGCTTGAAATTAATATTAACGACTTCTTGACAACGTAAAGGCAATTTGTAAAACCCATGCTAGAAAGTGTTTCATCTTTTGATGCGAGCACTTTAACCAGTGCTTGTTTGATGTCTTCTTCATTTTTGCCCCTCAAAAAATTCTGTAAGGACAAAAACAAGTGATGGCCGGAGGGAGCAAAATCCGGAGAATACTGTGGACGCAACAGGATTTCCTAGCCTATTTTCACAATTTTTGACGAGTCCCCAAAGCAGCATGTGGCTTGCCATTATCCCGCTGAACATCGCCGACCTCTTTTCATGGATTGCTATCTTTAAACTATCCAGTTGCTGACAACGCTTCTCCGAACTGGGCTTTCCCTTCGGTTTTAAAAGCTCATAAAGTATTGCACCTCAAATGTTCGACTGTATGCACAACAATCTCTGGTTCAGTCCCAAATTTGCTTTAGAGATGGAAAGACTCGGTTCTCCGAGTTCACGATATGCCACTTTCCTTACGATTTTTCGTATGTAATCCACTTTTCATTCGCAATTATTAGCGGATTCAAGAAGGGTCCGATTTTGTTCCACACAGGCAGAAAAATGTGCATGACGACTCGATCAACCAAATTGTGCTGAGTTCATTCCTGCGACAGTCATGTTAAATATTTCCACACCAAATCTATCTTCCAAATACGGTCGGAAATGGTTTGCTAAGCTGAATTAAGCCTTTCCGCCATCCCTGATGTTGTCAAAGAAGGATCTCGCCCCGAACTTGCCTCAACAACATCAAAAAGGTCGAAACCACCAGCGTCAAATTTTTCGAACCATCTTCTGCATGCTTTATCCAAAACTATATTTTCACCAAACACCTTCAATAAACTTCTGCATCCTTCTGTAAAATGAACTTTGCCAGTAGCCATGGCTACAGTATCGCCTCGCACTTAAGACTAACGCGAATCAACTTTATTTTAGTTAATTTGCTCGGTCAGTACGCATACACTAAGCGATACAAATAGAGTCGAACGTACACCAAATGAAATATGTTGAAAATTATAGCAACAGACAGAACTTTTCGGTAGACCTAATGCAGTAGGGCAACAAAGGGGTCAATCGAGTGATTGTGGCCTCGATGTTGCAGCGAAGAACGTCAAATGTGGGTGTTTGCGGAGGGGGATAATTTGAGGCAATGCTATAATTGAAAAGCATGGGGGAAAGATAATGCGCTCTAATTTGATTTGACACAAATAAGCAGGGTGATTTAGTCAGGCAACGAAGTCCAACAGGATAAGTAGAGAGGGTTGTCAATTTTGCAACAGAGTCCATTTATGAGAAGTGGCGAAAATCAGTATACAGAAATGTTACCACCCTCACAGAGAGTCAAGTAGGCAGTGGTGTAATGGCGACGTTTAGGACATCTACCATATTTTCATGTGATTTTGAACGGAAGGGTGTCTGGGGTGTGGTTCCACAATTTAGATGAACGAGAGTACATTAATCAATCTAAGTGCCCATGATAGGAGAGAGAGAAAGGGGGGGGAGGGGGACAATAGGGTCTAGATTATATCAGAAGCACATTTTTCAGGCTCTGTAGTAATGGTAAATGGAGCGGAGTAGTCGATGGCCGACCCGACTTTGAGGGAAGGATGCCAAGGCGTGAGAAATGCAATCAGACAAACAGAGCGGGTTGCGTCAAGGATCCGGAATAGAAAAGGAGTACAATATTCGCCTACCTTACGCTAAATAACAATGCGCAGATGAATTGTTATTAGCACGTCAACCAAAATAAGGAAGAGAGGAAGGCGGTATTGAGTTCCCAATTGCAATCGGGCATACTGACGCAAGCGTACACTTTTTTGAAAATGTTTTCAAATTTTGGGGTAAAGCGTGCTTCAGATAACTATTTTACAAGCTAACAATCTCCGCAACAGTCACCCCTATTATACGAACGGTGTTGCTCAACCTGATTCCCCCGCGTTTTAAAGTGAAGAATAGTTTCTACGATAGGGGATTTTCGACTTCACTGGAGGCAAATGTCATAACTTTCAGAAACCAGAAATTCCATAGACTTAAGAGCCCCTCATCGTGTTCAGCCGGCGATTTGGGAAATCGCGGATGTTCTACCACTACGTAGGCACGGTAATGCGATCAATGCAGCGAGGTGGGTCGGGCACGCGTTACGGGTAGCACAGTAAAAAGAGCACGTATTTATATATAAGCTTGCCAGCCGTTTTCAAGCGGAGAGCAGGAAGGAAAGGAGAAGAGGAAGCAAGGTAGCGATGCGAACAATTGGGCCGATGTCGGTTGCCAAGGTTAATGTGCAATAGCAACGCCGGGACAATGAACAGTCGGCGCCTTTCACTCCCCGCTTTCCAACACACTGACTCATACGCCAAAGAGGCTACGAAAAGGAGGCAAAATGCACCGGGGGGGGGGCAGATAATTGTCAGGTTAACTCCGGCTTCAGCCTGTCACGCACTTAAACATGGGTGACGTCTGTAGGACATGGCTACTAATGTCAAAAATTGGTTACTCTGCGGGAGCCTTGGGAGATTAATCTTGGTGTACCGAAGGAGAGCGAATAAATTTTTTGATAGACACAAATCGCATGCGTATTCAACCACAAATGAACTATGGCAGGATTTTGTCAGATAAAGCGATATTTAACTTTAGTGTAAAATTTGTACCCAGTCCTTTTTTTTCTAGAGGTCCATGCTAAGGTGGTAACAATAATTTTTCTCGCACAAAAAAAGCAATTTCATGGGAAACAGATCGTAAAACTAATTTTTCACGAGAATCCGTTTAAACACATACGAAGTTTTATAAGATAAAATTAGTGCTTAAGTGTGGAAGGGAGACAACTCCGGCTCCCACTCACTGCACAACATTTAGCACCTGCAGGGAAAAAACGAAGACTGCCCTTGAGCAAAGTGAATTAATAGAGAAAATAAACTTGTTTGAAAGGAGTGAGATAGACATTCATTCTGCACTTTCCCCATCACAAGGGCAGAAAACTTGATACGCAGGTGAGGAATTGAAAAAGATTTTGCACGATTTAAAATATAAGTAATGAAAATAATGATGTCAGTCGTGTGAATACGAAGCTAAAATGTACCCCTCGTTTGATCTGACCCGAAAGACCGAAAGAAACATCTTTAGTGCCAGATTAGCCTCACATTACAACTGGAAATCCACTTCAATCTCCATACGGCAGGGATGGAAAAGCTTATCCGCCTATTGAAGAGACGCTGAGATCTAGGGGACCAGACCCATAAAAGCTGATGTCGAAGAGCAGAAAAGCAGAAGAGGGCTAAGGAATCCGGGAACTTTAAGGTGTGCTTTTAAAATCGTATGTTCTTGTTAATTACATTCCCAAGAGCTACACCACAGCACCGACAAGTCAAATTGAAATAAACAAGAGGTAAAGTGGGTTATAAGAGATCGTGCATGAAATAGGAGTAGGATAAATTCAGTGTCTAAAGGAATTTAGTATGCCACGAGCGTATGTTCATTTCACAGTCTGCTCACGTTAGGTTAACATTCCAGTTACTAACTACGAACTCATCACTTACACAAGAACGAAAAGAAAAGGTGTGTTCAGTTGGATATATATATACACTGGGGGCATCTATGATCTCCCTTGGCCACATTTATAGCTTTGAATATTCTAAGGAAAAAAGTCGAGCTTGAAGCTTCTAACGAACAGGGGGTATTTTATTATAGGTATGACGAATAAAAATCTATGCTGCTTCATTCTGTGCCGATAAGATGCGTTTCCACACAAACACACACATAAACATGCGATATTGCTGCCGTTAAAACAAGTAAAGGAACGAGACAACGATTCCCTCCCACCTTAAGGACAAAATACACGCTGCCGGCGAAGCGTAAGGGAAGAAAAAGCACTGGAAATTTCAAAGTCTACTTACGTAAGCTCCACGATGCCTCTGCAAGTAAATGGGAAAGCTGTTTTAATTTTTCTTCTGCAGCGGCGTGTGGTCTCATTAGGCGGGGTGGAGGGAGGAGGGGGGAAGGGAGAAGTGAAGAAGCAAAAAAGCGAGGAGTGAGGAGGTAGAGACAGGAGGTAGACTCACAGTTCCATTATCAGGTAGGTTGGACCGGCTAAGTAACAACTGACAGACCAAAAGAAAATGAGAGCGATCGAAGCATTAATTCAACATGAAAGGCAAAGGCTATCCGGTTGTTGATAAATTTACACACGTTGAGACGCACAATTTGAAGTAATCACGTTTACGGTTTAGGATGTAGAGGGAGACAACGGAGGGGTGCAGAATGAAGTAAGAATAAAAGCACGAGAAGTCAGGATTACTAGGTTGAAATGGTGAAAAGTCGGCAACTTAATTCTAATAAATGGACAAAGCAAGAAGCTCACATTTATTTCAAATTAGGACGAACTGAAGTAGGAGGGATCTAGTGTGCAGTGGTCGAAACGTGGAAAAGAAAGAACAGTGCGGTAGCCATAATGAAGCAAAAACGCATCAGGACAGGGTAACAGAACAAGGAAATGACACAAAAAAACCTCAGGTGTACAGAAAAAAGAGTAGAAAAAGAAATATTAGAACGGAAAAAACACCTTAAAATCATTCCCACAGAGCCTTTACTATCTTACCTCCAAATCACCTGCACAGGCGATTGTCCAGTAAGCCGTATTTTGTCACAAAAAAGTGGACGGGAACGCTCTTAAGCCGAATGAAAGCGGTCAGCTCCTCCAATTTACACAAATCGAGTGTTATTTTCAAATAAAAGAGTAACAGGGGAGAGGCAATTAGCTTTGATTCCACACCACAAACACGCCATGAGCGCATGATCAAGGCAGTCCCATAAATCCGGTAATAAGTCGACCAAAGTCTCGTTTTTCTTGAGAATTCTAAACCGCATAATCGCGGAATAATAGGCTCACTAATCATCCCCAGCTTTTGCGGGTTTAAATCCAGGGGATAAAGCCGGTGCTAGAGTGCTTACTGCTTTCTCAAGGCGAAATTCGAAATCTGAATTGGTGGAAAGTGACTGGTCACATCCATGTTGGTGGGGCTTAATCCCTGAAGAAAAGCCATTAACGATGAACTGATAATAGTCTAAAAAACGACACAGACTTGTAGACAGTTAATTTGTAAATAGGGCTAATGCGGAACGCAGCTCAAATGAATGCTATAAAAATTCCATTAGGCTCCAGCATACCTCCAATCGACATTTGGGAAATTAAAAGCCAAACAATGCCAGTTCCTACGATAATTCACCAATATTTAAGGTGGTGGAAGTTACACTTGTGGAGTGCTTCGATGCGTCCGCATTTGCAAGGCCAGGCGAGACATGCCAAGCACAGAGGTCTTTGAAGCCGTAAAATGCGTCAGCTCCTTTAACAAAAGAGGGAACTTCTACTGACGCGCAACGAAGTCAAATCGTTCCATGTTTAGCAAAAAAATGTATTCCGACGATAAGTCCCAATGATAAGACAAAAACCGAAGGAGGCGCCGTTTTCAGAGCGCTTTTAGTGATCTTTCCTAGCGTCGGTAAATGCGAACAAGTACACGTCTTACACTTTCGACATCCTGATAACCGACTGAAACACAACGCATTTGGATTTTAAGCATCCAAACAAAAATCAAAAAGCTCTTAACGCAATGCTTAAAGATATTGTGCATAATGAGATGCGATGAGGCCTTAGACAATGAATAGACAATAAAAAAAGGCGAAAAATGAACATCATGTGCAAAAATCTGAGGGGTCAAAAGGAATAACAAGTATTTAAATACTATTCCTTCCTGCATTCTACGGAAAGGTAGTTCAAGACTTACCCAGGATTCCCGAGCATAGCAGCGTGATGAAGACAGTTGTGCCCAAGACTGTTGGTTATTGCTAGGTCTGCCCGGTTAGCTAGAAGTAGTTCAACCATAGCAACATTTTCACCAGAGACTGCATCATGTAACGGTGTGTCGCCATCGCAATCCTGAAGGTTACAAAAAGTGTTTTCAGCTGGATGGAGGCTGCATTCGTTGAATCACATTAACTTTTGCCCATTAATAACCATTTCCGATTAAGTGTGTGTGGAGTAAAGAGCATTTGCAAAAAAAGTGGATGGAGGAAATGGCCGACAAATCATCTGAGAGGAGTGTACTGACACGAATGGTGGGGGTTTTACACGGTCACGTCAAGCTAATGATGGACAGGCTCTGCACTAACAGTAAAAAGTGTAAACCACAACCTCCACAGTTCAAAGACGAGAGACTTTTTGATAGTGAAAGACGGGCAAATCAGTGAGGGAACACCAAGAAATGCGAAAGGAAAATGCACAAATACCTTCTTCGCATCGGTGGGAGAAATGCCATAGCCCACTACAAGTGGAAATTTCGCTGCGCAGAGGACTTAGGGATATTTTCGAGCAGACTCACTTCAATTATCATATACACCAAGGTAGATTCACTATCTAATCCCCTTATAACTGTTAGATTGAACATAATAGGGAAGATTTACGAGAGACCGGATGGATTTTTAACAAATTGGGTGCAGCATGTTGCTCTAGCCACCCACGAAGTGCGAATTAAGAGGAGATAGCAAATGGATTACTTTGGGCAGAAAGACACAAGAGCCTAGCAGCAAAGCATTAGGAGGCCAGAGCGATGCATTTGGAAGAATGTTCCTGGCATTAGTATCTTAAAAGTGAGGAACGAGAGATCGGATGGATTTTTAACAAATTGGGTGCAGCATATTGCTCTAGCCACCCACGAAGAGCGAATTAAGAGGAGGTAGCAAATGGATTACTTGGGCAGAAAGACACAAGAGCCCAGCAGTGAACTATTAGGAGGCGAGACTGATGTATTTGGAAGAATGTGCCTGGCATTCATATCTTAAAAGTGAGGAGTGAAGGGAGCACAGTCAGGATGAGGTTGAAATCGAAAGATAGGGATTTGTGAGTCTAAGATAGAGGCGGGAATGTAGAATTACCATTTGAACCGGTATCCCATGAAAAACGGAGTTTATACAATGCATACTTTACTTTTTGTTCCGCGCCCAGATATCCACACAAAACTGTCAATGTGAGTTGAATACACATCCGACTAATTCCTCCAAGAGTGTTCCCTTTGTCGGCGAAGTCAAGGAAGAGTATATACCCAAAGTAAGTCATATGACTGCGTCAAAATGGAACAAAGGCGCCGTTATATGCATTCGTCCCTTGAAAAAAGTAATCCAACTTAAGATGGGGATGCCTAGCCAGCTATCAAATAATCTAAAAATTGTCTTGGGATATTGACTCCCAAGTCTCGAAAAATGCTAGAGTGATCGTTGGAGTATCCCGAGTTTCGGTGTCCTAAACATTTAACATCAAATATAAGTCCAATTAGGCTAAGATATCCACCTCAGTAAACCTGAGATTTCGGTGTCACTTGCTCAATGAGGCAAGCTGCTCATTTGAATCCCATAAAATCACGACAAGTGGTGAATTAGCTAGTGAGAGGCAATGAAGGGAGAATATTGATATGTGCTAACTTACGGACCAGTTCAAGTTAAAGTTTGGCATAATACAAAAAAACCTACAACTTATTCATCCACATAATAGTTTCACGGGGCACATGGGGGTAAGTAATGTGCGCCAGTGAGGGGAGAATGAATAATTTAGAAGTCGGCCGATGAAAGAAAACACTTCACATCGATTAAGACACGCCATCAGAGCAGAGGGAAGATCATGACACGAATTAAAATTTAACCACGTGGACTGAACCCCCCTGCACGCCACTTTGGGTAGTATTTTAGTGAAGCCTACTGTTTTTAATCCTAGCGGAGTATTTCCAATGAAAAATAGAACGGAGTAAAACGACATAGAAGAGCCGATATGTTAAGGGCGTGAACAGACAGTAAAAATTTTGGTGGAGTAAAATAAGTAGCAAGGGTCAAATTTGTGGTGAAGTTCCCCCTAGAAAAAAATCGTTTGAGCATGAATTACAATGAATCAGGAAAAGGGCAATTTGTTGAATATCTACAATAGTTGCAGATCGCGAGAACGATGAATAGAAGAGTCGAGCAAGGAAGGCGCCCGACTTAGTTAATATCTACAAAAGGAGTAAAAAGCGCAGAAAACCGGCTGCTCTGAGGCGGTACAGGCACAAGACTGAGAAAGTCTGGACAAGACTGTACATAACCAAAACTGCCAGAACACACAGGAAATGCGTAGAACATGAATTCAATCACAAAAAAGGGAGAAATAAAGTACAAAAAGACACTGTGGTACCCACAACAACCACAAAAGCCAAGTCGCAGGATTGCACTAGCATTTTTAGACGCAGTGCTGTCGCCCGTGCAAATTTACGTCCGGAACTTCGTAAAATGGTGAAAATGTGGGATTTACAAAACCAACTGTAATTGGAATTTGTAGTGGTGAGGCGGTAGAACGGGAAGAGGGACTTTTGTCTCGATCCACACACCTAATTAAACTGTACAAATAGACATTCTAACAATAAAAATTGTCCTTATATCAACCCACAATAGCAACTGACAACGGAAGTAGTTTTTCAAATTTCCGCTAAATAAAACAGAAGTGAATGGACCAATCAAAGGGTTACTATGCATGCATACAGTTGTAAAACTACACCATTGTCCTTTCCCTCTACGCTTATTGCATATGTCAAAGATAGATCAGATTAAAGCTCCCTGAGTGCGGCCCCACTCATCACGGAACCTATAGGCCAAATTTCACCTACTTGACGATTGTTAGGCACTTAGACCATCTCTTCTCGATCTGAAGGCAACAGAAGTACTGAAACCAGCGACTTTAACCAAGCATTCGGGGACGGAACAGTCATCAGCATCGCCGCTATATCACCAGCCTACCGAATATGGATGAGCTGCCATTTGAGCAGAAATAAATAAATGGTCGTGGCAGTAAATATAGCCGTTCAAGGGAAGGAACCCAGAGAAGCAACACAAAAAAGGCCTTTGAAATGACCAACCTCAACTGCAAAGAATGAATGGCTACTCATTTTGACAAAGACTGGCTCATTTTGTGACGGAGATTTCAAAACTGATGGGATGGATCACCACCTTTAAGACAAGCGCCTAAATGAATAAATTTTGCAAAAAAGAAACGGAGAAAATACTTCGACAAAATCCCAATACCCGAAAATTTACCTACTGATTCAATTACACCACTCGAGACAGTCAGAGTGCTACCCGCGCCATCACATGGAGGCATTTTAATTAGAAGTGTAGATGCACTAGGCCTGGTGTGAAAATTACTTCCCACCTCCGAGATATAGGACTTGCAATCAGGTTTCAGGTGACCGCCTCGACGAGGATCTGTCTATGGCATAGGTCTCGGAATTGAGAGGAATGGAAAAACCCCGACTAAGTATCGAGATCTAATCAAATAAAGTGTGACCTATACTTCGAAGCGATGGGACTATGTTCTTTTGAACTTTAAACTCTCGTACAAATACAAATTCATCGAGAAAATAGGATTGGTAGGGAGAAAGAGAGAGGGGGAACGGAATGGAAATGAAGCGAAAAAATTCACCTCAAAAGCCATTCAAACCAATTTAGCGACTTACCTATGCGGAAAATAGAGCCTGTCACTTGGATGAGTCCGTGTGTGTGCGCGCAAATTGGGGCGAGGCAAATAAGAGGGGAAATAAATTTCAAAAGGAAAACCTCCGACAATTTATTTTTCACCCGGCGCATCTTATTTCCTCTCTAGCTGCCGTTTTTAGCCCGGCATTAATTGAACCAAAGGGAGATTTATTCACAGCTAATTGTTTAGGTAGTCAGAGGGCTTTGGACACCGAACATTATATTACATTTGGAAAACCATTTTTCCGGGATTGATTTATTTCTTTACATAAAGGAATAATCTGTTTGTTAGTCTTAGCAGCTGGGGCACTGACGACACCCATTATGGATAAACAAACTGGCTTTGATTTCCAGGATTCAATAAAAGTGAGCGATAGGCGCACGTATTCTCAAAACACCCACAAAGTTCCCATTTCTAAAAGCATTATATTAAATTCCCGAGTGTTTCTGACCACTTCCATGAATGAGTCGAGTTGATGCACCGGCAGACATTGTTGCGAATAAAAATCACACGAACTCATGGTGCGGTGTCATGCCGGGGTTTCTTACACAACCGAGTACTTTTCTCCCATAGCCATTAGTCCTCTGGAAATATTCCGTTAGGGACGCTCGGAACAGGAATGATAACAACAATGTGTGGGTGAAAATAGAAGGCACTGAATGAAGGCTAGGCAAGTTCGCTCTTTCTTTGGTTCCCCAGTAACTTGCTCGCTGATACTACGCTTTTCCGCTGTTTTTACTTGACTTTTCGCAATTTTAAGTTATGAGATATCCTCTAACAACTGCTTTCGGTGTTAGATAATCGCTCTAGACTTCTCCCACGTTCTGTGAGGCGGAGATGAAGTGGGACCGTCTAAGTCGGTGCTCCAAGATTGATGCAATTGACGAAACAGCATTTCGATGAATCATCCATAGAAGGTCAATGGTGAGAAAGGAATGAGATAAACAAAAATGACAGAAAACCAATTCAAAGGCCGGCTGGAGCGACTTCCAAGTGATTAATAATATTCGCGGTCAGAGAAACCGTGTGAGAGAGTGAATAACAAGTAATTGAAGAAAAAGCAAATCCACTACCCTTCGGTTCACTAATCAAAACATGGAGAGTAAGATTAAGTACACTTGCCTACACAATTTCTTGCATATTCTGACCAATTATTGTGACTTTTTAAGGTAGGAGTAGCTGTCAACAA
Organism: Dipylidium caninum; assembly: GCA_017562135.1. Classification (NCBI taxonomy): domain Eukaryota; kingdom Metazoa; phylum Platyhelminthes; class Cestoda; order Cyclophyllidea; family Dipylidiidae; genus Dipylidium; species Dipylidium caninum. The sequence goes on along the minus strand of QEYB01000911.1, from coordinate 306,180 downwards.
GCACACGATAAGATCAGCACAAGGGTCTAAAACCAGGGAATTTTTGATACGGTTCGCCACTTGACTACATGGATTCATGATGACGGCAATAACAAAGCTATGATAACTCGTCAAGAGCAATTCGAGCGATAGACGAGGGCAGGTTAGGTCCATGTAAGGCTCCAAATTGATAACTCTAATAATTAAAGTGAAAACTAACTAGTAGCAAGCGCAACCATTAAGTACTAATGCAACTACTTGTATCTAGATAAAAGGAGGCTGCCAACTACGTTGTTTACTATATATAAGAGCCATTTAGAACGACAACCAGGGTGTATTCTGCGTACATCGGATAAAGAGGTAAAATGCCATAGAAGTGGATCACTGCGATACTATTGGCTACGCAGATAAAATTGTATGGCCGAGGGGGAGAATGAATGCAAAAGGGTGATGTTGAAAAGGGAAGAGGGGAGTGCCGAATCGTTTTGGAGTTCAAGGTAGTAACTGCATGTTTAGGCGGTAGGCGTAGAAAAATGTCACACCTCCAAGGAGTCTAGAGTTAGAGGATCCTTAACCTTGGTCACTATTAAGCAGACTACTGCGATGCAATCAGATAAAAGGGGCAAACTTAGAGTTCAAAGGAGCCATTGATGATATATCTAATCATTAAAATTTCTCCACATTTTGTTCCCGTGCGTATCCACCACAATTAATGAATGCAATTCGGTGAAAAGGTATCATCACATTAACTTACAGTGGAGAGTTGACTTCTACATCCATGGCCGAGGAATCGGTAGGCAACAAGTCATCCATTTTTTTGCATTTCATTAAGCAAAATGGGTACATAAGTGTAACAAACGCATACGCTATATTTTCGCCTTGACACAATTTGCCTCAATATTGTCTGATTACCAGTAGGGACCTCTAATGAGCAAACATAGAAAATAAGGACAAAGTATGATATTCTTCGGGAAAATGTGGGCACACTGTAATAAGCACGTAAACCCCATTTAAAGAGGTGTTTTAAAAGAGGATAATGAGCAACCCCATCTGAAGAACACTTTGCTGTGATTACTAGTAGAAGAGAACGAAATTTAGTATTTTAAGGTACATTGCAAGCAACTCTCAATGCCACCGGCGAAACAGGAAATTAAAATCAGGAATGATGCCCCAAGGCGAGAATAGAATGAAGAGTTACAAACCCCAGTCTTTCAAATATGATACCTCAGACAGGGCACCACGTTATTCGATTTATGTTAACTAATACGCAGAATTAGAACAAAGAGGAAAAAAAGTAGTTAAAAAGAGATGCGTCGAAAATCTGTAAACAGAAAAGTAGTTAAAAAACCAATCGAAAGTGGGGGTGACAGTACATCTATAATATTGGCGGTTTGAAACTCAATGTCAACTGAATGCACATCCTCAAACAGTGTAACCAAAAAACCACTGGAGGTAACAATGGTAAGAGCACTAAAAACTGCCAATTCATTGTAATATCATGCAAACGGTAGCTTTCTCTGCATTCTTATTCAATAAAAACCGCTTGTCGGATGAAACACGATATTCAAGTATATTCGGGATAACAGCCGATCAAAAAACAAACATTGAAAAATTCATTAATTGAACGGAAAAAGTGTGCACGATCTAAAAAAGGTGATAGTTACGAGGAAAGGGATCTAACTTTTGCCATGAAGGAAGTTGCGAGAGGGAACGTCTTAGGCGAAGCTAAGGTTGACAAGAGCAAAGCAGATTATGCGGCACTAAAAGGGGATTAAGGACAGGCCAAAGTCCGACAAGATTAATACTATTGCGTGCCAACGCATGCATCTGGTGCGCAAAACCATTATTTTCATAATAAACAATATAATCTACCGACAAAAATTAAGTAAAAATTATTGTTGGTGGGTATCGAGCATAAAGAATCCCGTATTTTGAAATCTGCAATAGGAATCAGAAAAGACAAAAAAATGCAAATAAGTCTAAAAATGGTACCGGAAAGTGAAGTTAATGTACATAAGTGCTTAAGTTGTACGTTTTGCAGCTAAACAAATAAAAGGGATCAGAGATATCTTTTATACATCGGTACTGGCGTCGTAAACTAAACAACATAGGCGATAACATCACACATATGCATTTGAAAAGGTTGTTTCAATAAATGCGATACGCAATGTAATACAAAATAATAAAGCAGCACGCCACGTACGCAACCATTAGTTCAAATGGTATATGATACAACCGAAGCCATTAAGGGACGAAATTTATCACATGCACGATCTCTTAAACGATATTTTAGTTATGGAGATTGAGGATCCGGATGCGGAAATTAAAAATGATTCATACCACTTACGCAAGAACCTAGCTTATCCAGCACAGTGATATCTAGCTGATCAAATCCCCCATAGTCCGTGAATGCTAAAGCGTTAGAGATATGAAGTAGTGGTCATAAAAAACGGTCGTAAGGTCACCGAAACTAAGCGTTCTCGCATTCTACATAAATACATAATAGGCATTGGGAGAGGTTGGGCGGGATGAGTGAAAAAGAGGGACCAGTATTTGACAAAGGTAAGGCGGTAACGACAAAACAATTTAAAAATTAACCTTATACTGGACCTTCAAAACAAAGAGATCGACAAATGATGAATGGCATTGGTACTCTCTAAACGGCAATCGGATAAAAAACATAGTCTGTTAAGATTGCCTTTTTTGTTTAAAGTGTTATAGACGAATTAACTGAGTGGAAGTGGCGAACATTTAAGTTAAAGAGTTTCGAGAAATGAGCACACCGCAAAGCACACAAAAACTATATGTGAAATAGGACCAACAATATTTGCGGTATATGAACGTGCTTAGAGTAGGTGTCTTTTTAATAAAATATTTTTATTACTCACATTTTCAGTTGTTAACACAGATTCGGTAAGGGCATAAAGGAAGGCATACACAGACTCTGTGATTGCGATGCCGAAATACAATCTTAAGAAGTGATTACTTTCGAGTGCTCAAAATCAGTCAATAAAGATAACATCAGAGTTAAGATGTTCAATGCGTAAATTTCAAATTGATATTCATATTTGAGCCAGTTTTGTCAAAATTTTGACCTGATGCAGGGTAAAAAGGTCACACAAAGTATTCACTTGATAATAACAACAGAATCATGATCAGGAGACACATTTTGAACTCCTTAGGGTCTGTTTTTATTCTCCTGATCCGCAAGTTTGTCACATTTTATTCAAACCTCTAAATGTAATGTCTTCTCACTCATCTGCCAGTAATGAAAAGAAATTCCAAAAAGCAAACGACAACTTCGATTAACTACAAGGCATGGTTTCGAAGGCGTTTATTCGGCTCTAGAAAATTACTACCTTTTAAACATAACTTCTTTTAGGGTTTTATGAGGTTTAGCGCGAGCAAATACTTTGTACACTTTAAAACGAATAAAATTTTTGTGAATCGAAAGTTATAGTGCAAACGTTCAGCATGAAACCCGATTAGTGCCATTAATAAAAAGATTAGTAAATTGGCTATATACTGAATAAGCTTCCTTGCTTCCTCCACGAATAGATTACACCACAGGAGAATATAGAGTAAATGCATTTTCAACAATCCTTGACGGCAAATACTTCGAAAACAAAGAACATAAGCAAATTTGGGAATAAGACAACTAGAGAATCAGTCAACACTGCAAAAAAAACATGAAGAAAAAGGGAAAGGAGATGAAGACAGAAGTACAACGTACTTGTAGGCTTGGGATAGCATTAAACTCCTCGAGCAACGATCTAGCACACTCCAAATGTCTGCCAACGGTAGCCAGATGGAGTGGAGTTTGGCGCAATGCGTTACGCGCATTTACGTCAGGTGGCAACGAGACCTCTGCGATAGCGGCCGAGGTGGAAGCTTGAGGCTCGCGCTCCACTAGACTTAAAGTTACCGCGATGCGACGCAGCACAGCCAGTGATCCGCCCTGGGCTGCCGCATGCAGCGCTTCGTTGCCGTCTGCGTCACGTTCCCGACAATCGGCGCCGTGCTGAAGCAACACGTCAACGCAATTCAAGTGACCTGACTGGCAGGCCACATGGAGAGCGGTGGCTCCTGCGTAGTGCGTGTTCACCTACATCGGCAGAGGCATTCCAATAGGGAGAATAAGAAATTTACACAAAAATATTCATTGTGCCAAGACAAATCGGACGGACAAACACTTGACGAGAAATAAAGTGGTACTGTGTGCGTATGTATTTGACGTTGCCTTAATAAAGTTCAGACAACATTGCTTCAGTAAACTTTAGAAAAATCAGTGGTCATAAGCACCTAGTGGGTAAATGTTTGCAAAGAGAAATAAACAGTGAATATGTGGCCCCAGTAAACTAACCTCCAGATAGAAAGCCAAGATTATATAGTTCATAAAAATATGGAATAAAGTTGACACTTTGCAAACAATTGAAATTGAACATAAAAAACTGAGGTTTCACATGTACCACCTATACCTAAAATTTATCTTCAAAGCCCTGATTGACACTTCGGAAGCAAGCTTGGGAAAATAAAGCAAGGCAGATTTAAAGATAACAAGAAACGCTTTCGTAGCCACAAATATCCAAGATTCTGCCCAAGAAAGTGGAATCGGCAAATGAGAGACTATCACTAATACAAAGAAGTATCGTAAAACATCTGTTCAAACTGGCTAATCAAAAGTAGGGGTGTTTAACTCGCCCATTAAATCAGGTAGGGAATAGGGGAAGTATGTATACTCATGTGGCCCTATGGACCAAATCATCGGCAGCAGGGTAGTAAATTTAATTTTCACGTTTAAAACCCTACAGAATAGACAAACTCAATCCGGAAAAAAATGAGCATCTAGGGCAGATAAGAAATGTATAACGTGCATCAATCTCGCGATGTTTGATGAGCCAGGTGATTTTTTTGACATTGCCCTCAGCAGCCGCAAACATTAGCTCTTCCGCCACCTGTTTGGTCGACTGTTTCGAGGGTCCACGTGGTACCGAAGGATCTAAAAGGAGAAACAACATTGCGGTCTACTTAATGCCTAATAAGTAACAACGTTGACGAATGAAAGCACCGTGGTTGTCTTGACAATGTGATTGCGGGGCAGAAGGCTGTGATGCATCCGGAGTTTGCTGATTCTCCACAAAGGCGGTTTCACTAACTCGGACTGCTGACCCACTAGAGGAGATGGGAGCAGCGACACCGGAAGCGACGGTGGCTGCAGCAGCAGCACGAGCGTAGGAGTCACGACGTCGCATGCGTGTGAGAAGGTTGGGATTGGCGGAAGTGCGGCGAGATATCATTCTTTCCTCAAACCGTCCCTCCGGTTGTTGCTGCCAGGAGGCAGAACTGGTGAGAGTGAAGCGTTGCCCTGTTTGTGGAATGAGCAGTACGACAGAACCGGTTGTGTCGTCCACGCGTTCAACTACACTGGGTAGCGAGAGGTACTGCAAACAAAAGGATTAATGGGCAGCAAAATTAAAACCTACTTAAGCCAGCCCATATAGCATAAAGTGCTATAAAGCAAACTCAAATATCTGTGGAATGGAAGAAAGCAATATTTGGTTAAATGAATTAAAGTGTGTAGAAAGTCAGCTTGCACATATCGCGTTCACCACCTCGGTGGCACGAATGGACTAACGTCTTCCGCAGATAGCCAGACGAAACTAAATTACAATGCAAAAATTTCATCGTTCTTTATCACAACAGATGGACAGCATGGATTATGTATGACGGAACTTAGGGAATTTGATTAATAAAAGTTTGTCGAGCATCTGCATAATTTTTTAGACAAATGAGTAAAACGCCACAGTTAAGAGCATTTGGCGCAGTATATACCAGTTTATAAACAAAAATCTGTATTGTAAAGTACAATCTACGCAGAGAAGTCAATGGACACTTGGAGACTAGCGATGAGGACTACATGTAGTGGGTCATGCGTCTTGCTATCGTGGTATAACAATTCATATCTGAGTGATACGTTTAAAATCAATGATGGCAGTAATCGACCTGCGCTAATTACCTAGTTGTCATGACTTATAGTCGCCACGTCTTGAGTTAGCGGTGATTTGCGTGAATAGACGATTGATCAGTCCTAAAACTTCAGGCGAAGGCGGGTCATTCACCTAAACCTCACGTATTACCTCTAAAGTGGAATCCAGAAGTGGAATACAATGGACGGTTTGCGCATTTAATAGGAGTTAGAAACCTGGATAATATACATTACTAGTTTGGAAGGTTTAAAAGTTCCCGTCAATCTAGAAGGCGCTATCTCAAGGACGGGAGACGAGATTGAAATGTGCCTTCTCATTTGGGCATTAATGACAACGTTGAAGTGATGTCCTACAAGTAGAAGCCTGTACTTTCGAATGAATAAACGAGGCAGTTCACAATGGCGGCATTTAGAAGCATAGTTTGTGGATGAATTGTGCGCAGTGATGAAAATAAGAGTAAGATTGTAGACAAACAGGAATACATCAAAATTACCTCTGAGCTAGGAGCAGTTGAAGTAGCCACCGTATTATCATTTGCCATAGAACGCAAACGTAATTGGATAACAGCTCCTGGGCGTAAGCGCAGAGTAGACGATCTATGAGCTGTCGGTAGTACCGACTGCCTACTTCTGCTGGCAGGGGGAGGACGAGATGATGCGGCGATCAGCGTACCTTCACCTTGGGCTACTGAACTGCCATCTTCGGAGGGGGCGGAGCCACCGCCACCGCCAGCACAAAAGAGGTCCGCCAGAAGTGTTCTGGACGAAATAGGGCCACCAGTACCGCCACCTCTAGGACGCTGAGTGGGTACCGAATTAGGCCGAGTACCGCCTTCCGCGTCCGTAAGGGGAATTCGGTCTCCTGCATCGATGAATGCAGATTCCTCATAAACCTCACCCAGTCCTGCTGCTGAGGTAGCAATTTGTCCTCGAATCCGTGGAGCAATTGCCCAAACGATATTTTCTACTGGTTGAGATGAAGTTGGTTGCAATTGAGGTGATATAGCAATAACTGAAGAAGAGGAATCAATTTCAGATTGCGAAGGCAGGTCGCGAAGGTCGCCCAGGAGAGGGAGATGTTCACTGTAGTAGGAACCACCTAAATAAAAATACGCATAAACATATGATAGGAATTTAGAAAATACCATTCATTCGTCTAAATGGCGTGATCAAAATGGGTTAATGCTGTAGAATTTGAAATATTCACGGCAAAACTGAAAGGAGGCTAAAAGGGGTGCAATAAATAGAGCAGCAAGTATGTGCAACAGAATTATTTCATAGTACGTTTAAATAATGTGAAAATAAGCGATACGTTTAGAAGCAGATCAGAAGGCCTGTAATAACACAACTAACAGGTAAAACGTACCTCGAAGTTTTGTCGGATAGAGCTATAAGAAGAACCACATCCAGGGTTAAGTGAATATTAGTTGGTATTAAAAGGGGCGTATTTTTAATAAAAATACACAAAATTGTAAGATCTTCACATGAAAAAACCGGAAACTTAGACATTTAGAATAAAACCAAACAATATAACACAATATCAGGTCGAGAAATGTGGTCAGCATCATAGACTATTTTATAATTGCGATTGACCACGTCAGTCAATGAAGTGAAAGCACATAGGTACGCACCCGAAGATCCGTACATCCCTAGCAGGAAAGGGAACACCACTCCGTTAACTTATTGAAGCAATAGTTAAGGCATAATAAAGTAGCATGGGATTAGAGGCTAGTGGTACACGTAATGGGTAAAGTCCATCATAACTTTATGTCATGTATTACACTTCGAATAGAAGGCCAAGTTGTCTGCTCGAGTCCTTTTTACAAACCGGGGAAGAAAATTGATTCGATGGTATATATATTAGAGTCATAATTAGGGAGGTGGGAGATTTGGTATCAAGAGGGACCCACTATTGGAACGCTACTGGATCACAACCTTAATATAAAATTAAAAAAAGGTCAAGGAGATAAAAATTTGAGGTGTCTTAAGGTAGATGCCTTACCAAAATGGCAGAGCTATCATTAAGTAAGGGTTTCTAAAAAGAGCACTATAAATTGATTGAAGCTAACCTTTGGCGGGTCGAACAGCCTTGAGATCAACCATGCCCATATAGCCGACACGGTAGACATTATAGGCGCCAGAGTCCCAAGCAACAGAGACAGCGGACTTAGGCGCCCACTGGAACCAGTCGCGACGATCAATGATGCGGCCCTGGCATGGCGTAGCGTTCTCGCAAGTGGTGAGTGATGATGAAGCGGCGACGACGGAAGGATTAGAAGTCTGTGAAACTAGAGCATTGGTCAGAGCCGTGCTTGCGTTGGCCGTGGTGGAAGAGGAGGTGGATATCACCGTAGCACAGTCCTGAGTGCCCCACCGCCAGTCAAAACCCCGTACTACGCGAGCTCGAGGAAAGAGACCTACTGCGTCGGTCTTTTGAGCTTTTGCGCGACGCCCGACTGCGACTCTATAATCACAATAATATCCGTCTTAAAGTACGTGGGCGTGCAATCATTAAAAGTAAAGAAAAATGACTTGCCGAACGCCATGCGGGGTAGTAATTCTTAGGAAAGTATGACTGAGACAGTGCTTATCGCCATGGTAGCACGATGAACAGAGGTCAACATTGAGACAAAGCATACATTTCCAGCGTATGCCATAAATAGGGGATTCGTTGCAACCTTCACAAATTGTATCCAGATGTCGCCTACCCGTAGGTGAACTGTCAAGGACACGTAAATCAAAGCCAAGGGCTCCACAGCGGTAGTTAGCTACTATGCCCGAGTCCCACAAAACAACTGCTTCTCCACGAGCCTCGAAACGACGTAGGGAGCCAACATGACCATTGCCGCCATCCTAAGAGCAGAATGCCACATTGTATCCTGATCATTAAACACTTACGATATAAGGAGAATTTTCGAAATGAGGAAATAATCAGCATCGTAAATTGCAGGAGACGACATACAAGCACATAAACCGGGTGACTGATAACAGTTACAAAGTCTATAAATGTCTTCGAAATGTCAAATAACTAATTAAAGATAATAGTTAAAACGCAATTCGAGAACAGACATAAATGAATGACAACCCTCAGGATTATAATGAATAGTGCCAGAATAATGCAGGGAGTGAATCGAGGTAAGTTTACTTGACTTCCCCATTTCCAGTCTGGTCCACGAACAACTCTGCAACCAATGCCGGAGGCACAGAGTGAGAGATCATTATGATGGGAATTCATTGTCGACACTAGCCCAGAGTTAGACCCACGGACACATCGGCGTCCAATAACTTTTGGAAGTATTTTCAAGGCCATACCAAATATTGTCAACACGGATTACGAAATATTAAGGAGTTTGTAAGTGAAACACCATATCATTGTCACATCATTTAACATTATAGTTAACTTTTCAGACCGTGGAGTGATTAAAAAATTAGCTTTACTGCATTGTATTACTTGAATGGTTCGCGGTCACTTCCCACATCAAACCCGAATGTTCACACTATGGCCTTGCTGATGGCATCCTTGGGTTGCCTCAAAAACTGTATGTCACCTCACCGGATCTCGCCATTGTTTCATGGAAGAAACTTCATGGTAATGGGTGCAAGATTCTTAAGCGGTACGTAATTTTATACTGTTGCTTTCCTTAAGTTTCAGTTAATCCTACCGCGACCGTTTTTTGGTATGCTTTCATTACGCATCATTACTCACCGCACCACGTGCCCCCAAGCACTCTTTACTTTTTTGTCCTTGCAAAGCATTACGTTGATCGTCAAAGATCACACACTCACCTCCAGCTAGATTATTTGGATACAGAACACTTGAGTTTAGCGTATCTTGCCCACCGCGTTCTAAGCACCAATGTTGAAAAGTCTCTTTGTGTCAGAAAGCATGTTTCCGCTGATAACCACTTGTCTTGAGGCTCAATATATGAGCTGAAGATGAGGTCATCTCCTTCTAGGCTTAAAGTACGCAAAAACACACGAGTGGGTACAGCTAAAGAATGGCCTATGCACTGTGGGATTATCCAAATTTGCCGTTGATACCATTGGTGACGTTGTGTACATCGATTTCCCTCACCGCGACAGTATACTTCGTAAAGGTGGTAAGTAAACTCTTCTTCGTCAGTACTGTTAGAGCCATTTGGCAACGTTGAATCCAGCAAAGCTACGTCGGAACTCTTTGCTCCGATCACTGGAGTCGTTGAGCAAATAAATGAAGCCGCAAGAGATAAACCATCTCTACTTAACAAATCACCCGAAAATGATGGTACGTGTTTCCCGAATCAATCCCGTTTCTTTTCGTAATTATTTCTGACCATTACCCTGAATCATTAAGCGTTGAGCCTTATTTTCAAGATATAAAGTCTTTATTGTGTTAATTTTAGGTTGGCTTTTGAAAATTAGACCAACAGAACCCCAAGAAATAAACAGCCTAATGTCGGAAAAGGAATACGGAGATTTTATAAGGAATGATGAATGTTGATCTATGGCCCGTGACGTTTGGATATTTAAAAAGTGCATAAATGATCGTTTCTTACCCTACTTTTGTACGCTTTAGGTTATTCCACCCACTAAAAATGAGTGATAAAAATGTAAGTAGATAGTAAAGGAGAATACGATACAGGTTTGTCAAGAGTTGGTGTTTCAATCTTTCTTCGACGAATGCTCCCACTCCCTATACACGCGTTTGTTCTCCCAGTCGTTGATATCAATTTTTTTTCGGGATTTTGACATGAAGCTATATAATTTGGCATCATCTACGGTTTCAATATAACTGACATTTTCTCTTTTACGTCGTGCGTATTCTCTGGTAAGGGCGACACAATAACCAGCAAGAAGGATAGAGCCGGCGAGAGGAATAGCTCTTAAAAAGAAATCCTTCATTGACATCGTGGACCAAACATCTGTGCAAAAAGCCTTTGGCGTTCTTCTGGTGTTGGGAGGTTTGGTTCAATTCCTGCTTCCCGTCGTTCCTTTTTCGGCCTACGAAACTAATGTACATGTTAGCTATTAAAACTACCCAAAATCTGCGGCAAAGACAGAAGTTGTCGACGTACTTGCGACAGTTGCTAAAAAAAATGAGTTCCGGAGACACGACGATGTTAGTTTTTTTTCCTGAAAGGTAGACTTTATTGAGTGAATCAACTTCTCGACACGGGTCGTATGTTTCAGGACTACCCATAAAACCCAGCGTAGTTGCGGAGGCCTTGCAGGTGGCGCCTTGGTCGTTCACCTTGTTTGACTTCGTGTGCGGAATCGGTGTGGTTGTACATTGGCAGGTTCCGTTTTTAACCCCCTTGGCCTTTTCAGACATCCTAAATGCTACGTTTTTTTGTAATTTTTGTGGACAAGAGGTTTAAACAAGAGCCATTTTTGTCGGTGTTTTAGTTTCGCGCTAATGATTAGTTAAAAGGAACGCAGAACGAATGTGAAATAGGTTGTGCAAACTGGACAACAGCGTAGAGGGTTGAGGTGAATAATTTATTGATTGGTTCTTTAGTCTGGAGATGGCGCCTAATTATGAACCGGTGTAAGGATGTTTGAATTACGCGGCCAATGACTGCCTCGCTGTCCACCCTCTTATCTTGAATCCTGCGTGTTGTCGTTTCGTTGATATGGGAGTTGAATCATCTGGCAACGATTTGGTACCGCCTTTAGAAGCGCCTTTCGATCTATTTGAGAACGTTAAAAGTCTTTGAGGGCGCGAGGTTGGTTGCTGGGAGCAGTGGTTCCGTGAGTGACCGTGGCGTAGTCGTGAGTTGCCAGGGAGTGGTGCGGCCCCTGTTCTGTTAGGCATATTAGGGTCTTTCGGTTCTGAACCGCACCGGACTCAATTTAGCATTTTAAAAAAAGCGTCTCGCAAATGCCAATTCTCAAAAATTTTTTTCTTTATTTTTGTATTTAAGCGTGGGCAAATAAATTTGGTGTCCTTTTGTGCCTCACTTACTACCGACCGTATTTGAAATATATCCGATGTGGCCTTCTTTGAATCAATGAACTCCGATCACTTCTCGTCGCTGACTTTTCGAACTATTCAAATTTTCATCGGTAATGTCTTCTACGTTTGTTCAGGGCTTGACGAAGCAGCTTCCACGTCTTCGGAGCAGGGGCATAGAGATTCTGCGAAATCCCGGCACTAACAAAGTGAGTACAGTTGGGCTTAGGTACAGATTTACACTGCCAGAATTCTTCCGAAAAACTGGACCCTGTGTAGGTGAGGTTTGGAAATCACCTCTTTGGACGAAGATCTCCTTTCAGATATGATTCTGCAGAAAAGATTTTCGTCGCAGTTAGCCTTTGAGGCTTGCTTCGTTTTGTGTATTGAATTAACCATCATCTTTCTTACCTCTTGGAGAAGCATTGCAGTGCATGACTTTAGAAAACTCTCGCTTATTGTTACAAAACCTCGTACCTTTCCTTTTTTTTATAAAATGGAGTCCATTTATTATGCCTAGTTTCTTATTTCATAATACTAGGCGCCCTTGATACTGTTATCATTTGAATATATTCTTAAACGCTCAGGTTACATTACCTCTGTGAGACTATTCTAATGATTTTGTGCTTTTTGGGAGTGTTATTTGTTATTGATGCGTCGTCATGAAGGTGGAAATTAGTTTTTATTGCGATATATGCGTCAGCACTATAATGGAATTGAAAAAATCATGATTTTGTTTATTTACACTAACCTGTTGTGGTTTCCATGAAAATAAAGGAAAGTGCTAAGGCGTATAGATGCTTTCGTTTCACGTAACCCATTTGCCAGGCTGTGCTTGAAATTGCAAGAAGTTAATTTAACCTCAGTTTATTATAATTCTGTACACTCCATTAAACGACTGTAAAATTGACTGAATAGCTATTTTTTTTCCTTAGGGTGCCGCCTACTCTCACAGAGAACGACAAGTTTTAGGTCTTCATGGTCTTTTGCCACCCGCGGTATTAACTCAAAAAGAGCAAGTGCAAAGTGTTTTGACCAATCTGTACGCTCTCGACGATGATTTGGGTCGTTACAACACTCTTATGTCCCTTCAGGATCGTAATGAGAAGCTTTTTTACAAAGTTTGTATCCATCATTGGGTATTCACCTTGACCTTCAGGTGGTTACCAGTAACCTTGACTACCTTATCCCACTCATTTATACACCTACTGTTGGAAAAGCCTGTTTAAATTACGGCATGATTTTGCGACGCCCAAGGTACGTGAGCATTAACGACAGTTTCCGTTGACCACTTTCAAATATAGATTGACTTCGTTAAGTCTCAAACTAGGATTAGGTTGTTTTATATTCCAGAGTGCAATCATACTTGCAATGCGTATTTTACACAGTTACACTAAGGTCCCGTAATACCTTATAATTTAGATATTTTCAGAACATTATAGGTGGCAACATGCACAGCCGTCAATCATTCCTTTCCGCCCAATTTTCTGAACCATTAGTTTTTACTATTACGCGAAGGGAGATTTTGGACAGCATTTTGTGACAAAATCCTTGTTAAACCTGAATTTTTTTTGCGAATTTGAACTTTTACTTCACGCTACCCCGCAAAAATGCTAATTGGAGAGTTTTTTTTGTTTATTTGTTCCGAAGAGGGCTTTATATCACAAGTAACGACAAAGGTCATGTTCGAAGCATCCTTCGCAATTGGCCAGAGAAACGTGTGAAGGCTGTCGTTGTGACCGATGGCGAACGAATTCTTGGTCTTGGAGATCTTGGGGCTCAGGGCATGGGGATTCCTATTGGAAAATGCGCTCTCTATACAGCTCTCGGCGGCGTCGATCCTCGTTCTTGCCTTCCTCTCATGGTTGACATTGGGACTAACAATGAACAGCTCTTAGATGTAGGTGCCTTTTTGTTAAATTCTTTATATTTCAAGGGTCCATGATGTGTGAAATATTTTTTTCATTTTAGAATGAATTTTACCTTGGTCTCCGTCAAAAGCGTATCCCTTCGGATCAGTACTATGAGCTAATGGACGAAGTGTTGGAATCTCTCGTTGATCTGTAAGGCTACATGTTTTATCGGTATCGGACTTGTTTTTTGTTCGTTTATTTATGCTTTCGCTCATGCGCAGTTTTTTTGCGCGTTATTAAGGTGGAGAAAAAGTCACCCAGCGCGTGTACTGACAGAATACAAGGTAGTTGTCGTTGTCCTTTCGAATATTACATTTCGAACCATAACATAACTGACCTCGCGTAAAATGCGGTTCAACCGCAGGTACGGATTCAAGATTTTTTGCCGAGAATGAATGCAAAGTATTGAAGAATATGGTTTCGACACGTTGAAATTATCGAAATATTGTTTTTATGTTCATGAGGACCCATGCTCGCTGCGTGCGTTATACTGGGTGCCATTCTTGCTCCTATATTTCTTCTAGTTACATTCCTGTTTTTAGCTACGGTCCAAATGTTTCCGTTCAGTTCGAGGATATGGCTAACAAAAATGGTTTTGCCTTCTTGGAACGCTATGGTGAAGACTATGTTGTATTCAACGATGATATCCAAGGTAGTTGTATTTTGCTCTGACTCAACCCATTTATGTTGTGTTGTTTAATCTTCAAATCTTATCACTAGTATGGCTAGTAAATTATCGGAAAAAGAATTTATGCACTAACCAGACCGAAGCATGGTTGTTCTATGTTGTGCAATGTTTTATTCCTTCTATTGATGTAATTTGTTTTAATTACCGTCTTCTTTCTTCCCTGCCCCCGCATGTAAAACAGGTTTGTTTATCTTTTCTGTGTCCAGTTTTTCAAAAAAAATTTTGGTGGTTGATCATACATAGATTTACTGCTATTTTCCCTATTTTCCATTTTTCATGTCCTTTTCTTTAAGGCTTCAATTTTCTTCAATTGGTGTGTGTGGAACTAATATCATTAATTACAGTTTTATAGGTTAAACCAAGTGGTGGGAACAGATTCATATGGGATAATCTAGTGTCAACAATCCAAGCGGCCAGTAGTCACCTAGTAGCTTATTCTTGTACGTGGTACTACGGTGACTGCGTATTTACTTGGGTTTCCACGCATGTATGTGAGCCCTTCGTGTTTTGCAGATTGCAACTAAAGGTAACCCCCAATAAGTAAAATTGTTCTTCCAAACGTGACATTGTTGGTTATGGCATTAACTCTGAATAAAAACTATGACGAGTAAATAGTGGATTTCGTCTGCCTTCAGGATGGGTAACTTTCCTGGAGTGAATAGAGAGGCGAGCCGATTGAGTATCCGTAGAACCTAACTCGCTACTATCTATATCTCGCCCTTTGCCTTGAGTTTGAAGTGTGATTCTTGTCTGATACCTCCTTGTCTAATCACTCGTTATTTGTTTCCTTGCCGTAAATTAATGTTGTGCTTTTGTTGTATTAAATAGCCCGTAGACGGGTACCAACCTTCAGTTAATGGCCCAGTTTTTTGTCATGTTTACAATAGGCGCTGCTGCCGTCGCATTGGCTGGCATCATATCTGCCACACGCATTACCAAAACCCGTTTGGTTGATAATAAGTTCCTTTTCTTCGGAGCTGGTGCTGTGAGTTTCGCATAAATTTAGTTTCATGCTGCGATTAATGGGTACTACTAGGAAAAGGAAAGTAGCATATGGGTGGTGATTTAGATCATTTTTCCCACAGGCAGCTACTGGTATTGCCAACATTCTCATTGCTGCGATGAAAGATGAAGGTGCTTCGCAGGAACAAGCTTACTCGCGAATCTACATGATGGACTCAAAGGGACTTATTGTCAAGGTTTGTTGCTTAGCTCATTTTTCACCAACCGGCCGCCATTTTCGAACGCTAAATGGTTGGATAGATTTGTTTTGGTACCTTATTTAGCAGTGCGAATACTTTTTATGTTCAAAAATTCTTCCGCCTTCTTGTACGAATGTACAAAATAGGCTAACTTACGTAACTCTTTTTTGTGAAATAGAATCGTCCAGCTGGGGTAACTGAGCCACATAAGGTTCCTTTCGCTCGCGACGACTCTGGTCCTGTCGATCGCCTGACTGACGCAATCACCCAAATAAAGCCGTCTGTTTTAATTGGTAAGTCAAGAGACACATGGTACATTATTATTATTTTAGTGATAGGTCATTGAACTCAGTCTCCAGCTTATTACTACTTATACTACTGTGCTTACATAAGAAACACTGTTATTACCAATATTACCTCATTATTATCTACATTCGCTAGTCAGATCAAAAACACCTTTACTGTAGTAGTGGTGACTGTGACCGTGTTAATGAGCCGCTAGTTCTTTAACGTTCATAGCATAATAGGAAAGTAATTCGTTAAGCATACAAGTATTTAATATCTCATTTCTCCAGGCGCCGCTGCCGTTCCGCGCGTGTTCACTCGTGAGGTATTGAATATGATGGCAAACATCAACAAGCGACCAGTCATTTTTGCTCTTAGCAACCCAACTGAGAAAGCTGAATGTACTGCCGAAACAGCATTTAAGTCGACCGAGGTATGTATTACTAGCATTTGTGCGTTGCTTCACCTGTGGCCACTTAATGAATAATTTTTCAAATTTACTCAAAGTTTAAAGCGAATTATTCCTGTTTGGATAATTTATTATGCTTTTCCTGAAGTGTTATGATCTCCTTTTAGTGTCGTTGCATTTTCGTGAGCGGTTCTCCGTTTCCACCTATTCGCTTACCTTCTGGAAAAGAGTACTATCCAAGTCAGGGAAATAACTATTACGTCTTTCCTGGACTTGCTATGGCCGTAACATCTGGACTTATTCGTCCCCTTACACAGGATCTCTTTCTTTTGGCCGCTAAAGTAGGTCGAAAAATCGCATATTTTCACCTATGGTTCCCATGATCCGATAAATCGTGATTCCTTTTTGCGATCCTCGTTAGACGCTTGCTGGTATGGTGACCGAGGAGGATCTAGCGGTAGGACGCACTTACCCACCGGTGAAAAAGTTGCGTGAAGTAGCTCACAAAATTGCTGTCGAATTGATTACGAGATCATTCGCTAATGGCACTGCTCAATATCATCCTGAACCCGTCGACAAGGTAGAGTTCATTCGCAATTTTACTTATGATCCCTCCTACGTTGACTTCACACCGGACTCTTACGAGTGGCCCTCGGAGTGAGACCATCAACCCCGGTGACAGGCTAAAGAACAATCGTTTTTCGCGCGCATAACCTCATCACCTATCCCTTTCACCCCTTCCCTAGCCTCGCTCATGCCCATTCTTTGTTGCTAACCGCCTTTGTGTGCGTTAATTTTCATAACAAAATTGATTGAACACGGGTTGACATTACGACTATTTTATCAATGGCAGAAGCCCGAAGGTTGAAGACCAGTTTTGCTTGTAAATTTTTTGTTTGGAAAGTGAATGGTTTTTAGTGGAATAGACGGTCTAGGAATGAACTCGTATTTCGAAGCTGCTTTGTTCCACTCAAGTGCTACTTCAAGATAATTGGAAGCCTAGATTCAGGACCGTGGTACTGTTGCCTATATACACTCTTCGACGCATCGTTTCTTTGACAATCGAAACTAAGACGAGTAGAAGGTGCGCTTCCAGTCCTTTTGATCTTCCAGTTGTGCAGTCCTCCGCCCTAACCCACCTCCCGTATAGTTATGGCTTTCGGTGACTAAGCGGAGGCTCAGAGCCCTGCATTATTAGCTCCCAATCTCTCCGCTTTACAAATTAGGTGAGAAGAGAAAGCGGAGACACCACAAACGTGACCACAATCCCCTGTAACACTTCATGGTAGAGAGTGGATTTTATCTTGGACACTTTTTCGCCCAGCACTGCTTTTGCTCTCTCTCTCCCCCCCTCCTGAAGTAAGTTCATCGGATTGCGAATGTTGATTCACACCGATTAGGGTTTCGGTTGTAATCCCATCAATGCATATTGAGCTACCTCGTCCCTAGCGTAGAAAGAGCGGGCATTGCTCCTGGACGATGTGACTACTGTCGAAATCCAGGTGATGCGCGCGTGGCGTCGGTTTCTCCTAATTCGTGCCATCGAGTTATGTGTGACGGAACCCACACATCAATGCCGCCTAATCTCGGCTTTACAACATTAAAAACGGTTATTATCGGTGTTGAGACGGTGGCGTGTTCGATTGTGATTAGTATCTAACTTTTGCAGAAGTGTGGCATGCTGAATTTTGGGGCAAGTGTCATTGGGTCTGGTACTCAGAGGAGATTTCGAAAAAAAGAAATTAATTGCCTTCAACTCCTCAGTCTGAGAAAGCACTAACGGAGTGGAATTCCATGGCCTGTGGCATTTCTCCACCTACTTCCCCAAATATTTTGCCTGTCATCCGAAGCCTAAATCATCTCGCTGCCGGATGCAATGTTGGCTATTACACGAGGTAGGTTAGGTAGGAGTACACAAACCACCTATGGCACACGACGCTAGAGGGCACACTTACATTTTTCTCCGCAAATAAAATGAGACCGGAAGGAGTTTAAACGGTCAGAACAGGCTCTCGTCGGTTGCATCCATATATACGTCAGTTTTCTTACCGGCTGCAGTGTGCGATTAGGCGGTCGGTAGTTCTGATCTGTCAATCGCGTGGGTTAACCTTAACTAACCTTTTCGATAGAGATGATTATCCAGCTTGTCATGCCTTTGGCGTAGTGTCACGCTCAGAGGTGGGGATGGCAGTGCATCTATCCTCGTGTAATTAGGAGGCAGTTGGAACACCCTCGGGTCCTAGTTTTGGCTCGAATAGGTGAACAGCAGTGCTCGTAGTCCCATGGGGTTTTGTTAGGAATGTCGGTGAATTACGCTAACGGCGAACGGACGGAAACTTCGTCACCTTCGGGGCGTCGGGCTACTGGGCGCTGCATTTGGATATGGCCACAAGTGAGAACAAATCCCCGAAAATTTATTCCTCAGAATTCTGTCACATTCGCGGAAATGCCGAATTCGGCTGTCAATGTTAATATGCCTTCCCATGATTTCAAGGTTGGGTCCCTTGAGCAGTGAAAAGACTTGACAGGGCTTGGGATGTTATAGTGGCTACTTGTGAGTGGAAGTGGCAATTTCTAACGTTGGAGGAGAGACCAGAGGAGAAGGCGAGAGAGTGAGGAGGGAAGGACTTACATTTCCCGCACGGCGTATAGGCTATGCTCCGAATCACAGTGTCTCTAGTGACGAATTGTCGGGCCAGATTGGAGCGGACACTTAGTGTACGTGGGATCGGCAAGTGATGTAGCATTTACAAAATGTATGTGGTGGCGGTGGTAATGACCCCAGGCAGGGGGCTCCAATCTCAGGGCAGGAAGGAAATCGAAGTTAAGGCAATGGCTTTCTGCCGAGGAGGAAAGGAAGGAGGTGTGGACACAAGCAAACAACAAGAGGGTTTTAACATTTTCTTCCTCTCCTTTTTGATGGATCTCGAAGTGGATGGAATTTCAAAACCGAGGGAGGTCACCGAAAGAATGGTCTAATTGGGCAAGACTATGAGGCAACTGGGGTGTCGAGGAGCAGAGTAGGGGGTCGGAGGGGGGGGGACGAGTGAGAGACGCGGAGGGACATTTAAAGTCGTTTTCGAAAGACTGCTGGGGGCTGTAATTGCATACGCTTGTGTGGGGCTCCCGGGCCTCACAGATAGTGTATCCACGACCCGTCTCCCGCCATATCAGTGGCCTTGGCGTGACAGTGGACTGTGTAGTTCTCGCCGTGGTTGTTGTCCCAGTAGATGATACCCGAGTGTGTTTCGTAGCGTACTGCGAATTGAGCCCGATCGTTTGCCACCATGGAGGAAGGGAAGACAGCGGAGAAGGAAAATCGGTCAGTAGTGCCGTCGTGCGAATCCTGCACGTAGGCTGCAGGTATTTCAAAGTACGTGGACCAATCGTCGTAGGTTATGCGTACTGTTACCTTTTTCTCAAAGCCCACACTTTTTACCCTAATGGTGCCAGTCAAAAGACCTCTGGACGAGTCGACCCTGGCATTTTCAAGGCACACAAAGGAAGAGAGGACTCGGTGCATGAAGCTGACCGAAGCTCCAGGTTGAGGGAAGCATATTTGGAATTGTTTGGCACCCAAGGAGCTGAAACTCTTCTCCGTGTCCAAGTTGAGATCAAGCGTTGCCGAGGCAGGGATCAGGGGGGGATGATCGGTATCCTTAACCTGCCTCACGGTTGCCAAATCAAGGCCCAAGGAGTCAGCGAACCGAACTATTTTTCGACATGGGGTGTCGTCCGGGGACCGTTCGGACTTGAGTGAACTACTCCTTTTTGAACGCATCGACTCACTACCACCGAAGGGGGTGGGGCTGAGGACCCGGTCCAGGCTGGCCGACTGGAAACCGTCATAGGAGATATCACAGGCCTTGGGGAGGTTGAGGTGGAGATAGTCCTCCCCCACCGCCGTAGAACAATCCACCTGATCTGTGGAGGAAGTCTTTGTCTCACCATTTTGGCCAGTGTCATTACGCTCCGATTCGCGAGAGACTTTTTTAACCGCCTCCGAAATTACCGACTCCACAAAGGCACTTGAGTTCGGTGTGTCACCAGCTGTCTCTTGAACAAGTAACGGCTCCCTTTCAGCAGGAAGTATCGTAGGTAAGGGAGGAGGAATTTGCCAGGCGTAGAGCTGATTCGCCCCATGGGGCTTCCGAGTCTCGGCGCAGTCGGACAAATTCCTGGGGAGTGTGGAGGCAAGCACGGAAGCGGCTAATTTGTCATGCTGATGAGCTGTCAACTGACCATTCTGCAATTTATTGTGAAGTCTCCCAAGGGTTGTGAGGGGATGGGAGTACAAATCGTCACTAGGCACCTCGGAATTTGAGCACAACCGTTCTGCTGGAAAATCGTCATCGAAGACAATCTCCTCCTCTCTTATTGACGGGACTTCAAATGTGTGCGATTTGGCAGCGGCATTAATTAACTCGGAAAAGTGAGTTCGGGGTGCTACATTTGCCATCATCGTAGAGCAAGCGAAAGTAATGACGGTAGAGAGGTGTTCCTCCTCACTTAGCTCTACGGATTGTAAATGCTCCTCCGCAATCCACTCTGGGGTATCGGGGGCGCCATCAGAAAGAATCGGGCTTGGGAAGGAGGTCTCAGAGGCTTGCAAGA
This sequence comes from Dipylidium caninum, assembly GCA_017562135.1. Taxonomy (NCBI): domain Eukaryota; kingdom Metazoa; phylum Platyhelminthes; class Cestoda; order Cyclophyllidea; family Dipylidiidae; genus Dipylidium; species Dipylidium caninum. Next base: position 285,172 of record QEYB01000911.1, on the reverse strand, counting down.
ACAATGATTGCTCGCACTTCGTTTCATCAATCCCTTCCTCTGCAACGGCATGGTGGAGGACGCATTTTACGGCCTCCTGACCGTTGATGTTTGAGGAGAAATTATTCGACTGGTTGCATCCCGCCTCGGGAGAGTCATCATCGCCTTTGGCAGAGGAGTCGCTGTTTGGAGGTCTGCTTTTTGAAGTCACAGAGCAATCGCAGACCTCAGCTAGTGCAGTAGTGAAGAGGAATTTAATTCGTGCCCAGATGGAAACGAAAAAACTGATGAAAGGCGACCGGTGCCGACCAGAATTGCTGTCGGACGTGTTGATGTAGCTGACGGTTACACCAGTATCATCAGGGTTTTGATTTTTGAGCATTTAAGGTCTGCCCCAATTTGGGTGTGGTGGGTGAGATGAGAATTTTATGTCGAGAGATGGCAAGTGCGACGGCGAAGGTGAGCGCAAACGAAGGAGAGAGGGAGAATACCAGAGTCCTTCCTATTTGTCCAGACGGCTGCACGCGTGTGTTAAGTGTCGAGCATGGGCAACGAAGGTCCTACATATCGTTCCGAAAGGAGCTCTGCCAAGCCACCGAGAAGGTGTACTTTCTTCGTCAGTGGAAGCGCAAAATTAAGTTGGATGTGTTTGTTTACGCCCCCAGCGGCTACGTGACTGCAGGGACTGTCCCACTCCGAGAGATTGGCTGCGCGTCGGCTGCTGTGTGGCCACGGCCGACCAATCGCTGAAGAGGAACAATTTTACTGGATCCATCTGGCCAATAAGCGAGTCACGCTCAAAGAAAAACCCTAGTGACCTTGAACGGACCCGACGCAAAGGATCCTCATGAAAACAGGAATGACATATCCTTTCAACTGCTCTCACCAATTTGTACTCAATTCAGTTGCCACTGCCATCTATCTTATAAAGCCTACCGACGGCATTCCGGTGTACGTGGGAGAGTTTAAAAGCTAAGGTCTTGCCTACTCTCAAGCACACCCAACCTCCTCAGATAATGCATCAGTCATTAAATGATCCAAATGAAATTAGTATTGTCAGAAGTTGCATACTGCATTGTTGCCAGTGTGAACTCACTGAAGCAAAAATAGTTGAAATGGATCACAATTTGACCGAGCCATCACTCAACCCTGGTTTCGTAGAGTGCGTTCATTGTCTGCGAATGGTTTCAGCGAGGGAATCGCATTGACGATGCAGAGTGAACAATGGTGTACCTAAGCTTCTTACATTATCCTTTCTCAGTTTAATGGATTCGTGGATGTAGCCACAAGAAGGCACTAAAGTAAGGTAACACAGATTCTGAAGCATTGTGATCCATGAGTGCCCAGTTTAGCAACTGTAGCTCAAGCAATGGAAACAGGCGAGTCGCACATAATAATACGATCAGACAGAGAGGAAGATGATGTCAATTAACGCCTGTTCAAATAAATAAAGCACGCTTAATAATGAATGAAGCCATTGGAAGGGCAGGAGGAACTTCAGGTTCAAGTGTGTTCGAGAGTAAATAGTGGGCTTTGTGGAATGCATAGCGAAGTTGCTGAGGAGTAGTTTTGCCAGTGGGAAAACTCAAAAGTGTGAGGAAATGATGGATCATTAAGAAATGTGCCAGGAAATTTCGCCAAGTTTTCCACCCGTGGTGGGGTCTACACTGAGAACGGACGGATATGGCGCTATAAATGCGCAAAACACGCACAGAAAGAGCGAGAGAGAGAGAGAGAGAGAGGGAGAGAGAGAGGAAGAGAGAGAGGGAGAAAGAATGGGTTAACAGTAATTGCTATTTGATTAGCTTTCGGGTTCGGCCACTTTAAAACGGCACCAGTATCGGCGTATCCCATGTCCTCTCGTCTTCCTAAGAGCTGAAAACACGTGGAGTTGCCAAGTGCACTCCACTTCTTCTATTCCCCACCAATTGGGACGAGGGCTGACCAAGTCAGGGCTTAAAGGTGCATGCAATGGGCGCTGCTCTTCAAACTGTTTAAAATAGCCTGTAAAAAGTGTTGAGGTTTAACCGCTTGACGTGAACGAGAAGCTGACAGGCTTGAAGCACACCGCAGGACGAGAAGGGAAGCAGAAAAGTTAACATCAAATCAAACGCTCACATTGCACACAAAGTACCTTGAGCAAAGGCCATTTACTTACCCACCAAGGCGATATCTCCCAGGCCAGCATCAACATTATTACTACGGCAAAAGGTTGGGTGTTAAGGGTCTGAAACGGCGAGAGAGAAAACTTCGTCAAGAATAGACAGCCATTCCATCTAGCAACTTGAGAGGACAACAAACTCGTTCGGAGGATTGTGGAAAACAAACTTGGGTCAAAAGTTGACTTAAGGTCACATTTCATTTGATCCTGTAAAAGCACAGTCAGATTCTAATTCAAAATATCATTAGAGCATTTAATGGGAATAGACGACTTCACCACTCTGACAAAGCTCCTTTTACCTGCCTCAATTTGGAGCAACGAAGAGCCGATAACTTGGGTTCTTCGACCTGCTCTACGTGGAAGTTACTTCCGCAACTAAATCACGACAGGTTTTGGCTGCAAGGTTGTCAGGCGAGCAGGCAGGCTCCAACAGCAACAAATAGGGGATGATAAAACGTGCTAACTCGATTAAACGCATTTTAGAAGCCACCAGTTAGAGCTCTCGGGCTCCTTCTCCGCCCTGAAATTGCAGTGCAGCAGAAGCCACGTTGGCTGGCGCACCGGCACAGGGTCGACTGTATTCTGTGCAGGCTCTCAGGAGACCAAGCGGTGGAGAGGAAAAAGTCCAGAAGACGCCCAAAAATAGCGTCTTCGTAAAAGCGGACGTGGAGCATGAAGAGGCGTGGAGCACAAGTCGACCCACAACTCCAGGTCCTCCGTTAACATACGAACGCGGAAATCGGAAGTCAGTGCGAATGAATGAGAGAGTGGATGGCCATTTTTAGTCGGTCAATTTTCGTGCCCTCATCATCTTAGTGTAATTTCAGAAGGACCTTACGGTGACTTAGTCGACCTCGTTCTGCGCTGTGGAGTGAGGCGGATTCTTCCAAGTACAGGTGACCTCCTCTCAGATTAACATATTTTTAGCTCTCATGAGCGAAGGGAATGCTGTGGACTGGTCCAGGCTACACGTGAGTGGAATCTAACAAGACCCTAATTAAATGCTGCGGCGACAGCAGCAGCATCAGCTGAGATCGCAAGTGTTGCCAGTGTGCGCGTGAGTTGAAAGCGCCCTTAGAGCTAGCACTTCTGACGCAGAACAAATCAACTCAGGAATCACGCAACCGTACACTTCATCCGGCAAATGGCCGGATTAGAAACACACCTAGGCAACGAAATCGGTGTCGCAGAGGCAGAAGGGAGGGAGATTGGCAACAGGCGGTAGAGTGAGAAATGGCCAAAAGTAGGTGTTTGCGTTAAGTCCTCAAAATGAGTAAGTGGACTACCCTGTGGAGTTTACGACACTTGTCCACACGAGTGGTGAATTATTGTCACTAAACGTGGAGGCATGTCGCTCCAGGTTATCCCAGCCACGAAAATTCAGGCCTTTATGCCCTTCACGCCTCGCGCCTTTATTTACACAAAATTCATTGAGGTGACAAAAACAAGCCATCATCTCTTTGTGTGCGAGCGAGTTGTACACACGAGTGACCGTAAAAGACCAGCGGCCTCATGTGCACACAATCACGAACTGTCGTATGCAGCCACATTTTTGATACCATCCAGGCATGTCTAGACAACCTATAGTCTTAGAATTCGAATTATAGAACGGTTAGGCTATTTTCATGAAAAAAAAAACTCTAAAGGAAGGAAATAGCGCTAATTTACCCAACAAGGCCTTGGCAACTATGACGTTCGGATGATGAAGTGCAAATGCCTCCAACCCAAACTTCAAGAATCCGACTGATTCACCAGTGGGTGCACCTCTCCCAAGGTCTCTTTGCCCTTGTCGACATAAAACTGCGTTCTATGGAGTGCAAATACTTCCGCAGACCACATTTGTCGGTTTCCAACAAGACGCCGCATCCACCCACTGGATTAAGAGAAGATTGAGAAAGAAACGCTACCGCGGCACCAATTAATTGTCATCTTGTCCCGCCAGATGATAAAGATATTAAAAGCAATCGGCTTTAGAAGTGAAGATAGGCACAATGAGGCCTCATCTAGTAGGGATGCGCAGGGTGGGTGTTACAAATAGACGAATTTTACAAGGCATAACTAAGGTAGAAGAACGAGGGAGAAGCCGCATCAAAATTTATGTGGGAGAGGAAAGATGTTCAGGGGAGTCTGGATCTACTTCTCGATGAGTCTGGAGTCTTCCCAAGTCATAGCCCGGCATGGTTGCAAGCATTCGCGCAGCCTCCGTCAAGGTACTCTAAATCATTGAAGGCAAGAGGCAAGTATGAAACAACACCTTCCAGCTTACGATTAATGGCGACTTCTGTGTGAGTTACGCTTTGTGTAGACGTCAGCAGTTATGGAAATGGTCCGGAAGCCAGCGATAAATGGGGGTTTTTAACCATTCAAAAAGTCTACATAGGGACGATAACGTGCAATCTTCGGAGGCTTTCTAATCAGCAAGTTTTTCTGGTTAAATGAATTAGGCAGAAAGCGGTCGTTTCTACGAATGCCTAAGTGCGGCGGAATGAAGAAGGAGAGGATCAAGTGATTCAAACGCACCTGTGCGGAGGACGTCCTCTTTAGTGCCCAAGAGTTGTCTTCATGACTACCCGACTTCTTTATGGGTTTGCCTATTTCTAGGAAGGAAAAAAAGCACAGAGCACTTTTAGAAGTTCCATGATAGGGCGCAGAAAAGCCAAGAGACCTCATGGGGATGCCCTGACCTAATAAAGTATCCACGGGTGTCAGTGATAGCGTTGTGTTTAAATCATCTGTCATTCCATACTGGAAGGCAGACGCCTGGAGTCACAGACCATCTGTTGAGGCCTCATAGAGGCTGAAATCGTTTGCTAGGCAAATAGTAAGATGAGAAGGTTTCGCAGCAGCAATTCCTGGAGGGCGTCAGGCGCGTTGTATATATGCTTTGGTTATCTTAGCAGAAAGTGTTTTAAATTGAGTGGAACAATTTGGAAGAATTTAAACCGCATCAAAGGTATCCACTGAGGTCCAAAACAACGAGCAGAAGATGGCCTCGGCGGTGCGAGGTAAAGTACCACGATGGCATAAATCTTGCATGACATTTATGGGAGGGCACAGTTGCACAGAAGCGTGGTTCCATTCTGACTACATGTGGCCGTTAAAGTCAGAATAATCACGGGTTTAATGAAAAATTAAACCAAAATTTAGGTGTGCGCATAACATCACAGCAACATCAACTCGAACGGTTCAAGTTTGGCGCATTGCTTTACACTATCTGATAAAAAAAGATAGAAGTAGGTTGACATGAAGGTGAATGGATAGGATTGAAGGGATAAAAGGCATTCATCCTTCTCAAAAAAAACCACACTATTGCAGGAGGAGCGGAGGAATTGCAAGAAACAAAATTTTTACCCACCCAAGCAATTCCATTAACCTCGCACCAAGAGCCAGAAACCCATTAGACGTGGCTCAGAGATAGTTGCATACCCGGTGATATATCTTTCCAATGGGCAAGAGAAGGTGTTTACTGTAAGAAGAATCGGGAGTCTCCCAACAATCACTCAACAAGGTCAACCGAAACGATTCGACTCCTTCACGTGACCGGTGTTAGCACGTCGCTTATTTATAGATGTATGTTATTGTCTCATTTGGTATTTTAAATATGCGCCTTCGGGCCTATTTCGTAAAAAAATTCAAGGCGATATATTTATTGTGGGAGAATATGCAAAATACCTCAGAGCAACAGAAATTCTCCAAACGACCTCGGAAAATATCTACTTACGTGATAGCGGGATGGCTTGTGTTAGGCGACGAAAAGTACTGGTACATCAAGAGGTGCCCTTTTCCAAAAAACATGGTGCGGATTTGACTAATGACCCAAGTTACCTGCGATCGGATTACGTGAAGAACAGGGGGAAGCACAGGGAACCGCTAGAGGACTTTGGGGCGTTCGAAACAGTTCATGTGGAAGAACCCCCATATGTTTCGGCACTTTAGACGCTGCCGAAAACAAGCCTAGACTTACCACAGACAAAGCAACGAAAGGCGGGGGAATGAGGACGTAGGGAAAGGGAAGGTAGACTGCCTCCGTGTATTCCGTTGGAGGTGTACTCGAACCCAAATCAAGTGCGTTACTTTAACCCAGAATCTTTTCGACTCCAAGGAAACACTTATAATCAAATGTTTACAAATCCCCAATTAGGCTGGTAACGCAGACCCAGCAGCTCCCGGTGTATTACAGATGGGAACACATGCAGTCCAGAAGGATACGCAAACCGTTGGTGATATGTGGAGACAAGGAGTGGATAACATTAACATACAAGCCCATCTAAAGAACACACGCAAGTATATTTCGAAAGCCAAATAAAACAAATCGTGAATATGAAGTAAAATGAAAACGTACGACCGCAAGCAGTGGCCCCACCGAAAGTTCCAGAGCGGAAACGTCCCGTTGTGGTGGCGGCGGCAGGGCCGGCAGAGTCGAGAAGTTCCGTGTGCCGCCCGAGGGGGGTGCTACGTCCGAAGGCGGGAGCCGGCGTTGTACCGGAATCCGAGTCCTCAAGAAGCGACTGCAACCACTCAACCGCAGGGCCCCAGAGTTGTGGAAAGCGCGAGAGGCCCTCCACCACCGCAGCGTTCTCACCCGCCAGCTCAACCAAAAATTTCATGCACTGATAGGCACGACGCGAGTCCAAACCGCCTCCGCCCTCAGAAACTCTCTCACTGGTAAGAAGGACTGAAAATGCAATGATAATATAACCATAAAACCGCCAGTAGATACTACTAGAGATAGTCATTCTACAAAATTCATTTAGCAGACTGGATATAATCGGCGAAACGGCGGAGGGGAGAATGAGTTATTCTCCTCCTCCTCAGCAAATACAACAGTCGAAAGGCACGCGTCCCTCTTCCCCCGGCACATCGAAGTGAGGTGCCTCGGGCCAATTCCTAAGCTACCAAGTTCTTGTCATGCCGGCCGCTTTTCCACTGTGGAAAAGGTGTATTCGGAGCAGTTGATAAAGGATAAACGCCTGACCGCGCTCCTCGAAGTAGATGTCCACCTTGGTGCAACAGGAGACAGCCAGGGTGGGCAAATTCGGAATGTCTCTGAAACAATTCTGTCACAACAACGTGTATTCGCGATAGTTTGGCTTAAATATTTGCATCAAGAAAGGAAATACCAAGGTTCATGGCCTCCAATTAGAATACGAACAATAAATGTGCCACACACAGAGACCACTGCGTAGCCAAGAGGTAGCCAAGTATCTGGTCTAATTATTATTGCACGTGACTCTAACAAGCAGAACTGGCGAAATGGAAAATTCCGGAGAAGTGAATGATCAGTTTATAAAAGTGAAATGGAGGAGTGTGCCTCGGCAAACTTGAAGTGTGTACGTGAGAGAAGGCTAAAACGCTCAATGTTATCCAAATTGGCTGCTAGACAGAAAGGGAGAGAGAGAGAGAGAGAGAGAAAGGAAGTGAGAGCGGGGCAGCCGGGAGAGATTCGAAGCGAGGAACTTACTCAAAAGTCCAGGATGGGCAAAATCCGGAGGTGGGGGATACCGTGAACTGTCTTTTTGTGCGCGGCAGCCGGCTGAACCTTGGTCTCCGTCGTTGACATCGGCCGCAATATCACCGTAAAGAGATTCACTATCCATCCGACCGGATTGAAAGTTAGGCCGAAGATGCCACGCTGGACCTCGAAGACCACAAAGGACTGCAAGCACCCTTAAGGACTGCAACTCGTCTTTGACACGCAGAAGGTGTTTGATGAGGTCAAAATAATGGCGCAACTCCACCAGCGGGCGGACAACCACCGAGGAAAGCAACTAAATAAAATCGGGATGCATTAAAACTGAGGGCTAATTGAGTCAGGAGGCTGTGCCAGGCATGCTTCCCTTAAACTCCTCAAGAAACTGTGGAAATATGGCCTCTTAAAAAGATTATAGCAAATATAACCCGGGGAAACGTCAGTTTCATGAGACTACGCAAACCCCGAAAGAGAATGCGTAAGTTTACGAAAGAGGTAGAAGGGAAGAGGAATGATTCTGGGCCAACAGAAGTGTAATGCACAGGGTGATGTGTATTTTTGGCACAAAATAATGGCGATTTTCGGTACAAACATTTGGAGGCTGCAATCCAGGCAGTCAAGAAAAAGATGCCTTCCTTGCCTTAAAGAGAGCCCTATGAAACCGCAATTGACGAGCAAAACGACTGCAAGGAAGCGATTGATTACGATGGAAACGGGCGTCAAATGCTTTCCCTCGGCACCTTCGATGACTCTGCCACCAGACCTAAAATTTTCCAGTCTACCTTTAATGTCTTTGAAGGTAATGTGAAAATGGTCTTTTAATCGGTTGGTGAGGTTAGAGTACGTGAATGCGTCCTGACAGACGCAACCGTCGTTCAGCGCGACGGCTGTGATTGATGAGGGCCAGATCAGCCGACGGTTTTCGAGATGTGATAAGCACCTGACAAGGGGTTTTGGCACACCTCGATTTACGTAGGTGTATATTCCTAGGATGTTTACCTTACTGCCAAGATAAATAAATATTATTTGCTGAGCTCAAGGTCGATTTTTTAACGTCCTTACAATCCAGGTTCGAAAAAAAATAATTAATTTATGTGAATCGTTCTTATGGTGAATGGTCTGCCCAAAAAGCTTCCGAATCAGACATCGGCCGAGACTGCAGACCGACGTGGCAGAATGGCGCTTGGTTGGAGGGGACGCACACGGTACACTGATGGCAGACGCAGATTTTATGGAATTATCGCATGCCTTCCCCGTGTGGACTCGATTGAAAGTCGAAAAGTATAGGCGGTTTTCACTGCTAAGAGGTAGCAGTGCCCGATTAGGCAGGGAAAATTCCAACGTATCACTAATAAAATGTCAACCAATGGAGACCTAGGATTTCCGTGATGGGTCGAAGGCTTGCGAGTCATTTTCATCTCCGAAGTGTAATACTGCCAACTTCCACGAAGTATGATCAGGTAGTTAGGCAGTGTTCTCGGGACGGGATTTAAGGTCAGAAATTAAATGGCAGGAGAATTGCGTTCGCAAACCACTTTTGGACCAATTCTTGCCAGATAGAGAAGTAACCCAGCCTCAACGTGGGGAAAATTTAAGCAAAGACTGCCGTAGCATCTAATCTCGATAAGGCGGCCTCAAATTCAAAAGGCCCTAGATGCATAAAAGTGTGGAATCAGTCACGGGTCCATCAGTACCTGTACCGTCTTCGAGGTGGAACAGGACCGCTTAAGAGAAATACTCTTACAACTTTAAGAAGCCTGAAATCCTAATCCACAGAAGGGGAGGAAAATATCGTTTGGATCTAATCTTCATAGGCTCAAAGCACTGATTTGAGGCTCACTGGATCCAAGCAAGCGATATTTCGGGAGTAGCCTTCTGTACCACTGAGGACCTCCGCTTGCTGAAGGTTTCGAGTCACATAACGGTGCAGAACTTTATTTCACTTCGGAGCACCTCTCTCGGTGTTTATGAGGGTTCAAAGCACGCATATTTGAGGCTACCGAATCAAATTCTTGCTGGTATGCTTCACATGCAACAATGTATGGAAAAGTGGCTTTGTGAAATGGAGGCGCTAGAGTTGATGACAGTAAAGGCCCTCACAGATAAGTAGACGGAGTAAGAAAACGCACCATCGAGATGAAGGCGGCAGAGGGTATCCACCAGGAGTGTGTGAGATGGGTGAGCACATCGACCATGGTGTCACGGAGCGACAACTCCTCAGACGCACTGGTCACAGAAGCCCGATGAGTGGGTCCCGGAGCTGCGTCGGTCTTGCCGCTGCCCCCATTCCCACTAGCGTTGCTATTACCGCCGTTGGAAATGCTACTCTGGTGCTGTAACTGTGATTGCTGTTGTTGCGACTCCTGTTGGCGCTGTGGTGGTGGTGGCGTGTGGGGATTTTCAACATAGGTACGAATTACTGCCTCAACCAGAAGGAACATGCCCACGTAGCGAAGTCGGGGCGGCAGATCGAGAGAGGAGGCCTGTGAGAGAGTGTCACTGGCGATGGCGAGACTAGAGAATCCGAGCCACCGAGCCGTCTCGGGTCGAGGGAAAAGACTCAGACGTGAGAGGTGCGGAGCCTTCGATGGAAGGGCTGGTCAGATCACAAGAAGGCATAAAATAATAAAACGAAAAAAAATTTGAATCTCGTCTTAGCTGAGAGACTGTTTGGAAAATAATGCTAAAAAAATTACTACATCGCACCGTAAATGCCCTTTAACGAACGACGGAGCCAGTTTCGAGACAAATTATTATGTTGACTTTGTTGAGATCTATGGGAAGTAACTGTGAGCGAACAAGACTATTCACCCTTGAATGATAGCACTATTGGCTGGAATAACCGTCAACAGACATTGCCGAAGCCGCGCTCGTTACTTAATGGAAAAGTGACCTTACCCTTCAGGGGAGCGGTTCAGCAACCGCTACAATTAAATAAACATAAAAATTGAATCGGCTAAGACCACTGCGATGACCACTAATTAGAGCGGATGCCTTTGACACCGCCCCATTGCCGCAAGTTGAGAGCCCCGGTGAGGAGTGATACGTCTAAACCGATGGTATGGACGGATTCGCCATAATTTTCTCTACCACCGACTCGGTTCTCTTACTACCTGCACACCTCCCATCGGATGCCACCGTGTGAAGGGGAGAAAGAATCCAGGAAAAGGGGTGTAGGAAAGCCTGGTCTTTAAAAAAACCAAAACTAGGACAAAAGGATTGTTCAACCGGCCTTAAAGAAAATAGGAGATTTAATTAACTCGCACTGCTCACACAATTTAGGCCATTTGAAGCTCTACTAATTGCAGTCGCATGTTCTGTGTAGACTTTACAGTAGACGTGAAAACGAAATCTTGAGACGATTTAGTTGTCAGGCATTTGACAATCGAGTTCAGACAAATGAGTCTCGCGTGGAAAGGGGATGAGATAATCTAAAGGTGACAACTCAACAGCCCCATTTTTCGAGCTACACCAATTCTCGAAAATCACTGCACCTCGCACAGGACCGCAGGGTTGGAAGTTAGAGGAGTATAGGCGAGAGGATAGGTGACGGACCTATGAACTGGCGCTCCTCCGACATTGGGTTTCAAGTGAGGGCACAATACTGCTAGAACTGTGAGTGAGGCAGTCTCCTCTAGGCACAGTTTACTATCGCTCCGTGTGATAATCAAATAAGCCAAAGCTCGCGTCGAAAAATAATGACTTCCACATAAACATTCACTACGGTACCGCGGGGGCTTCGAATGTACTCCAAAGAATATTGAAGCAGTGCATTGCGAGAGAAGAATGTTGTTACTCCCCGTAATTTAATTATAGCATAGGAAATGAGAACTCGGTGTGCAGTTTCGCGGCGCATTTGTAACAATATAGTGAATGTTTAACGAAACAACCGGCTTGTCGGGTGAGCGGTTGAAAACTGTGTGACTTAAGCCTGTCCATACCAGTGAGACGTAGTCACGCATGTCCACTTCGGAAAAAAGCATTTTTCCTCAAAGAAAAGACGACAACAGTTTTTTCTAAGACCCTTTATCTGATAGCAAAAACCTTGGGAACTATGGAAGCAAGGTAAGTAGTTTTAGTGTCTCAAGTTGTCAACAAATCAAATGATAGTCAAATGGCAGCGACCACTGAATGAAATTTTCATTATTTGATGGAGTTAATTAGACGGAAAATGGTGGGGGGGGGGGATTAGGCGGCAAATCTTCCGGCTTACTGCTGCAAGCATGGCTTCGATATGAATTGGGGATAAACGCCGAAGGTTCGGTCAAAAATTGATTTACAAGCAGTGTTAGTAATGGGGATGAAATTGGAGAAAACCGTAGGGGAAATGTTGTACTACGAGGTAAAAAGTTGCGCACGATGAGAGAGAATTTGCCAGACAAAGCGCGTTAGACGAAGATAATACGTCACATTTGGCCGAATGCAAACGAAACAGCATCCAAGTCTCCCACTGAGATGGTGGTCACCGCTACACGCCGCATTAATCTTTTTGCCAAATGAAGCCTCATACGTGGTAAGGCAGAGGAGGTGGGAGAACCGTGAATCCTAGAAGAGTGGGTTTGGTGTCATGATGAGGCGAGAAGGAGCGGATGACCGTACAAAGGCAAAAAAGGTGAGGTGGCCGATGAAACCTGACCCGCAGATTGCGGGAATGCGTGGAAGAAGGTGAGAACATTGTCGCTCACCACTTGGGGAAGGCATGGGGGTTCGACTTGCAAAACTATTTCCTACATCGAAGAGGTGAAGTACCAAGAGCGTCAGAAAGTTAACATGTGTCGCTCTACGGTCAGCCGAGATTTTGACCTCATCTTCGGTCTGAAGGACAAATTAAGCGGAAGGAAGGGTCAAACGTAAAGGAGGAGAGGTGAAATGCCAATGCAGTCAGTTCATTGTACATTTTATCATAGTGTGGCGAGAATGAAAAGTGCTTAGAGCGGAAAAGGACCTTTTGCAGACTGTGACAGAGAGGAAATTTACTTTGCACAACCTACCCTTCGAAGGATAGTTCCCCTTGTCAAGTGAATTAAAGAGACGCGAACTAAAGTAATGCTATTCATTCACACATCATATAGTAAGGGGACTTTTGAACAGTAGAAAATATCTAAGAACCAGCCCACCAAGCATGACAAGGCGAAACATTGATTTGTCCTCACTCCAACATCGCCTGTCATTAATTCATGGCTTCTCAGCCAGGGGGGAGAATGCGTAAGTCCGGCGGAAAGTGGACGACAAGCTTCGTGCTGTCTCAGGGGTTGGTGAAAAGGGGGATGATGATGCACAAACCACGTCCATCGATGCTGAACCTAGAGAGTTCCGCCAATCCATGGCCAGCGGGCAGATGAAAAACAAATAGAGCGAAGGAGTAGATCGGCGAGAGAAAGGAAGGAAGAAGAGGGAAGGAATGAAGGTGCAACAGTATCAAAGTGGCTTGCAGTGATCGTATTCTCATTGAAGTCCCTGTCCCCCCATATTCCAGCGCTTGATTAAATAACACTTCGGCAATACTAATGAATAGCTATTTGAGAGCCTCAACCGAGGGAGGAAAAGGGGCATGAAGACTTACGGTGACTTCGGAACAAGTCAAAGTTGGATTGGAGAAGCATGTGAGCCAGTAGTAGATAGTAGTTGCCCAATTCTTTGGTCTGGTTGACTGTCCAATTTCGTAAATTACTCCCCTGGACAAAGTTAAAATAAGCGGGGAGATAGGAATTCGTCTTGAATTTATGATAGTGGTCTTTATGGCTACCAAATGCCAATGCGCAAATTGTCCAAAAGATCAGCTTCCGAGGGGGGTCACTAACCTCGGCCGAGTGCAATCCGAGGTTCATCTTAAGCTAGTATTAGGATTTTTTAAGAGTACTTACGAGTCGACTACGAGAAAAGGCGCTTAAGGAGCTCGACTATAGCCAAACAAACTTTTGTCAAATATGGAAGGTAACAAAAATGCCCTTTTAAATGGTTTAACATCAGCGCATCCATTCTTTCATGGAAAAAAACTCGAATTACCGCGCTCAAATTTGTCTGCCTATTAGAGGAGTTCAGCTACCATCAGCACATGAAGAAAAGTATGGCAACGGTCAAATCACAAAATTAAGTCCAATTCTTCAACTTTACTCAGGTCCTCGGGCCAACCAATTACTGGAGGTATATAACTATAGGAAACCGCGTCCCATCAAGACAGTGAAAGTCACTTTTATCTTAAGATTCTTGTCGTGAAGAACATGAATATTTTTTTATGCAGCGACAATACACGAAAGACTTAAAGGAAAAGGATAAAAGGCAATCCAAAAATGAGTCGTTAGGGGAAGAGCTACCGAATGCATGGTTCTTATATTAAAAGCTAGTAACCTGCGGGAAGGAAATTCCCTTATGCGGGCATAAAGTCGCTCGCAGCCCCTCAGTTTATGGTAGCGTTCTGCTTTAAGGTGTGATTAAAATAGTTTACGTACAGAGGACAAAAAGACAACGTGTCTGCAGAGTCACCCCATTTCTCGAAAGTTCAGGAAGCATCAGTCATCAGTCACTAACCTCGGGAAACCAGTGGAAGCCAAATGCTTCCACAGGTGGTTCATATTCTCACACACAAACTAAGTACGCACCCAGGTGGGGAAGCCAGCGTCCTTTTGGGGTGAGACGATGGAAGGCACAACAATGGAGAGCGGTCCCATCTCCACATCAGAGGGATTCTGTGCGGGCAGTGTCAGAGGCGCCAAGACAGCGCCGGTGTCGATGGACAGGGTCTCCTCGTGCTCCACATCCTCAGCCACCAAAAAGCTCAGCAGTCGTCGAGTGCCGCTACGGTTGCTCAGGTGTACGCTGGCACGGGGGCAGGTCTCCACGTATCCCCTCAGTAGGCCAAAATACGAGCCACAGTTTTGGGCATACTGAGGCACCTCTACTGGGAGCAGGTCAAGTAAGTAATCCACGAAGTTATTGAGTGCTGCATCCAGCTGCAGAATGGGCAGTGAAAATATGGTATAAATTTCTTCAAAATTGCGTCATAAAGCACAATCTACGTAATAAATAGACTGCGGATAGAAGGCTTTGTATGCATTTGATCAATGCACGGCAAGAAGAGACTATTTGTCCACAAATTCTGCAACACGCCTAACAGTCACCTTATTTCGTGCTTAACGTAACGCTATTACCTTTCACGGTCTCGAGATACTTTAAGCCGTGAAGTGCAGTGAAAGTTTAAGTGAGCATTTATGATCACTGGGGCTCATGGAAATGCATTAGTATTAGAGAAATAAAAAAATGACGCCGTGCATTTACTCCCATTAGTTGACTTCCTGGTTTCATCGACTACTGGCGTATTTAGCTGCTGCGCGCGGGCTTTCCATTGCCTCGCTTTCTCTGAAGCATGTGAAAGGGAAGAAGAACTCCCATTTCTAAATCATCTAGATTCTATGCCTAGAGGAATTTGTTTGCCTTGAAATCGGAGGCACTTTTAACAGACGGTATACGAATTCCAGGAAAGAGTGTAAGGAGCCGTTGGGTGCAGAGGCGACTGTGGCTGACAGTGGGGAGCAGAGACCAGGGGATATGCCGTGTGTGTGTTTAGGAGACAGCTCGAATTTTTATTTCATACTGTCTTCATGGTAATCCAACGCCTTGGCATGGGGTGTTGGCAGCCTACAGGCATACAACTGGTACTTTTACGTGCTAAGCAGTGATCCTCCCTACCAGCAATTAAAGTTCACAGTCACGTCGACATTAGAATGGTCGCTACAACTGTTTATTAAGCGGAATTCACCACATGACTTTCCTCGTGGGGATTCAAATAAAGGAGTCAGCTGGATAGGTGAAACAGGAGAAAAGAAAGCCTTCAGTGGTGGAATTCGAACATGAGTATGAAATTTTCTTTGTTCAGTTAGAATTGGTAGAAACGAAATTACCACAAGACAGCAATTATCTAATCCTGTTTCTACTGTGACTCTCCGTTCCGTTGCCCTACGAATTTTATTACTCTTCGAGCGGAAAATTCATATTCTATGAGTTAGGTCCAGTGTTCTGCCATCATAGCATGTTGCCCCGAAGAGGGGGATGATGACAACCATCTTTTCAACCCTGGCCTCATCTGGTTGCGCCGACAAATGTCATGCGAGTTTGGAGGGGAATAGGCCAGCCTCTAAATGAACCTAAGCACCGAAGAAGTGGGCGTATAAGAACGGCATCTTAATCCCAGCTGGAGGAATAAGACCGAAGGTAAATTGACCATCTACTGTTAGAATACATTCTGAACGAGGTGCAAGACGCCTACAAAATTTGATAATGACTATTGAAAAACTATTTTATTAAACTATGTTAATAGAGTGATTTCGGGAGGAATAGACTCAAAAGAGAGCGTTAGATAGCACTGTTAACACTATGACAAATGGTATGGCCCGTTAAGAATCTCAACGAATATAGAAGTTCCCAAAGTTGGGGAAAGGAATGGAGGTAGAGAAAGAAAGCCCCTTGTTTCGCTCCGGAAGTGCGGAAGAGACAAAAATGAAATTTGAACAGAGCAGTCAAGAGGATGGCATTGGCCAAACTCTCTCTCTTCTTAATAAGTTTGGACTCGAGGCGAGTTGTGCATTGGGAAAAAAGCTTATCCACCATAGGAACAAACTTGGCCATGCTCCTAAACACTGTCCGATTGAAATGGCGTCGGGGGGGGCAATGAAACCGCGATGTACACCCATTGTTAGCAGGGCTACTTCAATGTCGACATGCTCGAATAGGAGTACCGAGATCATAAAACACATCGTACACACCGGTCAGTAACTTTTAGGTCAGAACGGTGAAAAAAATCAAGGAAAGGAACTTGAATCCCACTGAGGTCAGTCAAATATGCGAACAGCCTCGACGACATTTGGTGACGACACTGTGGATGAAATTTTAAGCACTCCAGACCATAATGTGTTCAAGTTCTCAGAAAATTACAGTAGTCATGTAGCCTATTTCACATCAAATGGTGTTTCAATTGCAGCAGAGAATGCAATTTGCTGCCTTCCTCTGCCCACTTTGGAGGCTTGCTGACTGTAGAGGGGTACATCGGCAAAGAGAGCGCTAAGCGATACTGAAACAGGGAGACTTTACAGTGTTAGGCGCCGAAATCAGGCTTTAAAAGTATACTTACGTCGGTGTGGCAAGTCCCGAACCTTTTAATAAAAAGGGAGAATTAAAAATAATCCATTGCGCTAAAAAATACGAAACGTTAGAGGGCCTTTTTTTACTGCGTATGTGCCTTTTCCGCCACCAACAGTAAAAAAATAAGAATATCTGAATCAGTTACGGCCCAAGAAATAATATCAACAGGGATTTTTCAGCTAACAAGTTCGGGTCAAAAATTCGAACAGCTCATTTTTCTGTTCACCTGAAATACCAATGTAATGGGTAGGCGTAGTTAAAAACGTCAGTCACTACGAGTTAGCAGAGCCGACTAATCACTGTAATGTGAACAGGGGCCGAAAGGCGGTGAGGGTGCCAGGACGAGAAGAGAAAAGATCAGGAATTGAGAGCTTGATACACCTACATATCGGGAAATTCCATCTATTTGTCGTAAAAAATGCGGAACCTCGCTTTCATAGGTCTCTTGTTTCTCAGACAAAATTATAATTTCGAAGACCTCAACCCTCTGTCATCCTACTAATGATCCTTATTAGGCACAAGAAAGCATTTACTGACTAGAAAGGCATTTGACAGAAAGTTACTTACAATACTGGCATCCTTGGAGGCATAGAAGCTGTTCAGGACAACGCCAACAAGCCGAGCTGATTGGTGGCGAAGCAGGGGTTTCGGACACGCCAACACGTAGTTACTGTGGAAGAAAAAAAATTGCCAAATAAATAAAATGGTGCCTTATGTTGAACGAGGGGTTCGGATTAGTTAAGAAGTCTTCTGCTCTCTCCTACTAAAAGTGACATCGGTAGAATGTATTTTGATGGAGGGGGCTGCATCGGATTGTCGCTCACAGTATGGGTCTAGACGGCGAGCGGATAAGGAAAGAGAGGGACCATGTGATGGCCTGAGCGTTGGCAGTCATGAGGGAGAGAAGCGTTTCCATCCAGTGAGTGTCAAGCTTGGTGCCAGCCTCCTGCAGACTGGCTTGCTCCGACGCTGAAATCTGATGATGGTGTGTTTCTCGACTGCTCGGGGGTGGAGGTGCACACAGACCCAAAAGACGCTTGCAGAGATCGGGCGAAATGGAGACCTTTACTGAGGCGTGCAGTGGAAGATAGGTGGTGAATAGAAAATTTGCCAACAGCTGGCAACCCAGAATTGCACGACCTGGCTCCACCTGCAGCGCAGTTGTATCCGCCTTAAGCGCAAAACAAAAGAGAAGAATTGCATGACCCATAAAAGTTAGGTCGCTAGCTAATCTGTTACAAGTGGAGACAGACAGTGATGATGGGGTTATGACTTTCAATGTCTGTATCACATCCATAGTAGAGTTAAGCACTTCCCCCTGAAAGTGTGGGTAATAAATATACGTTATGCTGATTTCGCAAATAAGTCACAAAATTACATTTAACAGACTGTGATTTGTCTTGACCCCGTGTTATCAAATTTGACCGAAAGGGGTGTGGCTAATGGCCTGCTTCCAAGACTGATTTTCTAGCAAATTAAGTTACAAAGAAGGGAAATTACGTATAATTCCTTAATCTCAATATGCCCTTACCAAAACGCCTTGAGCAAGGTTATAGATAAAGTTGACGTAGTCGAGTGAAAAGATGCTCTGATCACGGAGGAAGGTGAGGTTGCGTCTTCTGATACGATGAAGCATCTCATCTGCTGGCGTGATAGCAGCGGCAACAGCGCTGGTTGGCGTAGCTTGTTCCGTTACTGCTAATGAATCGCTTATGGATGCTTTGGTCACGGCATCATCACCGGCCCAGGAGTCGCGGCGGTGACCGATCCCACCTCTGCTACCGCTACCCAAGGCAGTGAGGCCAACAAGGCAGGTGGATGAGGGCCGGGCGCCGGCCAACGGCGAGGCTCGTAGGAAGGTCGGTGTGAGACCCAGAGAGAGCCACTGTTGCCGAGTGGCGGAAGTCGTGCTCCCCGACGATCCAGTGAACGTAGGTCGCGGAAACTGAATTGAACGATGGCTACCTCGTGAGACGGGACTGTGTGCCTCGTCCACCGAGAACCTGGGCCTATGCGATCGTCCTTCGTCAACTTAAATCAGATCAAAAGAACTTGAGTAGTGCCGTAGTTAAAGTTGCACAGACAGTTTTCCTGCACTGGTTGTGAACTGACGCAGCTGTGCCCCGCCATAGACAAGCGAGCGAAGAAGCAACCACACCAGCTAAAAGGTCGAGCGAAAAGAACTACTTCTACAAATCTGTCAGTAACATTTGTGGCAGGCGAGTCGGCACTTCGTCCTCTCTGCGGAAGAAAGAGGAGCAACAACTTCAAGTTAATAAGGAGAATGAAATACCGACTAAGTCCTTGTATAGATTGCCACCATGTTTGCAGGATAGTCAAAGGTAATTCCGGTCAACCATAAAATAATCAAAATTAAGATGCGACCTACATGTGGAAAAAAAGGGAGGTTTCTCAACGACTAGAGAACTATGTCGATTTCGCCGTGGATTAAGAACTTGCGTAGACCGGAACCTGGCTGAAGACTCCGATGTGCGCCGAAAGCGAGTGACCTCAACGGGCTGGGCAACAACACCGAGAGACGGTACACGTTGGTAGAAGAGAAGGTAAGCACTATAGTTGCGTGTTCTCTTCTCCGGAGGTCGACCTGCAATTCCGAGAATGTCAGAAATGCCTCATCAACATTCATTCCCTTTTACAGGTAACCGTATTTCAATATGGTTACTTGTAGGTGGCTAGAATGTAATATCTATGAGATCTCCAGGCAACTTCCTCAATATGGACAAGAATTTCGGGCTCGCCTGATGATTGTCAATCCCAGGTGGCTCCTAACAGAGGGTGTCCAAGGGAGCGAATTCGGATTAAAAAGGACTAAAAGGGCGTTTACGCATGTCCTGAGGATTCGACACCCGTTAATCGTTTCGCTTAACTCAGTTGTACAGAAGACATACAATTAGGATGAGAAGATTTGCGTTTATCACTCTAAATGCTCACCGATTTTGAAGTTATCGATAAGTAAGTGTAGGAAAATGCAAATATCGCGTCCAATGCGCCCCCAAACCAGTTAGGAGTAGTGGTAGTTTGGCGTTATGGCAGGCCCCATAGACCCGAAATCGCCTTTTCGGGGTTCATAGCGTCTCAACAATCAGTCTGATTCTAAAAAAACTTACTGACTAGTATGATCTTCTCCCTTAATGTGGAATAATCACAGGCACATCGAATTTGGTGAGGTCAGTGATCAATCAAGTGTGCCTGTTCCCAATGCTTTTAAACAGTTATTTGAAGAATTTAAAAGTATGCCTCCACGTTGTGGGCTATTTCATGATGCAGAGGAAGTTCCTTAGCACTGACTTTGTGGGGTTTAGTCCGGGGGAAGGCGTGTAACACGAAGAAGCAGGCGGTAAGACAAGGCGACAGAAATGGAAAATGTTTTAGGAGCGATAAAGTATTGATAAAATCATAATTGCCAAAGGACCAAGAGCGAATCAGTCACAGAGCCGCGTTCGCCAGTGTTTGTTCATTTCCGTCCGAGAATTGCGCTTCCTCTACCATTCCTACCTGTCCTTTAAAGGCTCGCAAGGCACTACATTAGTGTATATTCCTTGATAAAACGCAACTAATCTTAGCCGGCCACATTTTTCTCCCCCTCTCGCTTTCACTAGAACAGTTCTAAGAACAGACAAAGAACTCCCTTGAAAGGTAAAAAGGGAGGAGTTAGGAGGCAGTGACAGCACTTTACCCGGAACATCAGCCCAATAAGTTCCACCAAAGCACTCCTGGCGCAGAAACTCATCGGTCATCTCGACTTCCTCAATGAGGGTGTCGTTGAACTTCAACCACCGCTCGGGTTGTCCCGCGTCGACGCATCCTGAGCATTCCTCCGTCCCCGGTGTCAGTGTGTCAGCTGCAGAAAAGCGAGGAAAAGCGTCTTGAGGGCACATTAAAGCAATAATAGTGAATCGAAAGGGTAGGGTTATAAGGGTCAATTTTGGATCGAATAAATAAAGACAGCACAGAACGCAAAAATTGGGATCCCGTACTTTGATGGGTGTCAATAGCCTCATGTAGAATCTGATTGAGTCGGAGTGGGGGACATAAATAAAGGCAGAAATGATGCTACAGAGATGGAGATACAAAAGAGACTTGAAGATGTGCGGTGGCGGAGAGGGGAGGGTCTGACTCGTCTTCATGCACTGGAGGCGAATGGTCAGTGAAAGAACAGTAAATTCACTATTGTCCTTGTCACCATATTATGACCAAACTAACTGGAAAGTGTCTTTCGGAAGTGTGACAGGATCAGGAAGGGAGGGCCAAAGTGTCGCGAACAAGAGGTGATTAGATGTGAAAGAGGTAGACGCAGCATACTCGGCGAAGACTTCCAACCATCATGGATAAAACACGTGGAAAGTAGGAGACAAATTTGACAATAGAAGGACGACAGAAATCATCCCACTAGGAACGAGGAAAGTGTAACGGCAGCTAGAGTAGTTTGTCTTGATCTACGTGTCCTCAAGCCAAAGAAGGGGGGCGAGTACCCCAGCATCAGTCATTGCGCACACAGTTTTCTGGCTTGTGTTATCAAGTACCTCCAGATTTCTCGCAAGAGCTTCACAATACTGCGGATGTTTGAATGTTGCGCATAAACTATCATTGATGGGTGATTCCAAACCGACAGTGCGGTAAAGATCTGCTCCGTTGGGTTCTTGAAGTGCATCGACGGCAATATTCTCGGCCAAGTTGCATTACCGTTCGACTTAGTTGTCTTCCAGTTTGGGGCTATTAAAGCCCTAGTTTCAGAATCAGAGTCCCGTCAATGGAAACCATCAGTAGGAGATTGTTGCTGAATTGGCTTTTGACAGGTTTACATAAAGAAGGACGAAATAAGTTGTTTAGTTGCTCCAATAAGTCAAAACAACTTCTCTAGTTATCAGTGAGGAAATGCTGTTACGGGAGTGGGTTCAGAGGAAGGTTTTTGGGTGAATTTCAGTAGCGTAGGAATGAAGTTGTGAAAGTGTAAGAAAATGACTTCTCTGATGGATGGTGCGAGTAGATTGTTGAGGAATTTATCGCTCAACCATCACTCATCGTATCCCGTTTGAAATCGTGTCACGGCACAGCAAATGGCGGTGATTTGACCCATACACAAACTCCATTGAACAGAGCGTCGCCCAACAGCATCAACAACAGCCCATCGTGGTGGATGAACTTACATCGAAGAAAACCGCGAGGAGGATTTTGTGCATTGACGAGACCGGGAAGACCAGACGTACTCAACATTTGTCGAGACCCCTTCTGTTCATTGTTGTGGACTCTGAAATAAGAAGGATGTGTGCGAAGAAAAGAGTTGGTGTGAACAGAAAGTAGGGCACTGTAATGTACCAAATGCCCGAAGAGCAGCAGATAGGCGGGTGACATGGGTGCACAAATGGTTTGATTGAGTAAGCCAATGTGCAACCTCAGGACTCTTAAAAATTACGATTTTGGAGTGTAGGAATGTGTGTGCAAACAGAAGTTAATGGGAAGTGTCAACTGGGGCAGAGACCAAGTCGGAGCAAGTTAACACATTGAGTCGGCGCCTGGAGTCATATTCGGACATCCGGCACAAACTGCCAGTAAAGAGCATCGTGTTAGACGTCAGATAAAATGAAAATTACTCATATAGGCGCATTAGAGGTCGTGCGTGATAGCACCGGAGTGACGTGATAAGAATCGCCTGTCTTGTGAATCTTCAAAGAAGGCATGTCCCAATTGTGCCTTCATTCTGATTGGAGAGTAAAAATTCGAAATAACAAACCCGGTGAAAAAGGGTCACTTATTTGCTTAGAAAAAGTGTTAATATTGGGAAGGCTAGAATGAAGACAACATTTTTGACCACCCACACAACCATGAACTGAGAGGTATCGGCAAACAGCGGTTTTTTTTTCAAGTTTCTCTCTCTACGACTATCGGAGCAAGGTAAAGTCGGCACCAAGCAAGGGATTGCGAAATAGGGTTCGGAGGAAATGTCAGTAGCGATTTCAGAAGGCGCCAGTCACTACTCCACCCGGCCATGAAGTAGGCTTGTGGGGACTTCAATTATTGCATAAGATCCACTAGGTTGAAGATGTAATTCCCAAGATAATGCAGCGTCGAATAGGCCGATAAATCACTTTGGGAATACTGAAGGCCCCATTGGGAGGCGGCAAAGACGGCGATACAGGGCAGACACGTTAAACTCACTGCTCCATTCGGCCTCTGTCACGGATTAAGGAGTAGTAGTGGCCTGCGTGAGCCTGGCCGGAGTGAATGACAATGCCGGAGAGCTCGTAGACGCAGTTGGGTGTCGATATTTCAATGGACTCTGAGTGCGAGCGAGGGTTTTGAAGATGAGGTGTGTGCCCAGCCCGCTCCCCACTGCCCACTCGTATCGGGGCTGTTTCTGGTGGTGTGATCACCGCTGAAGAAATCGGTTGCTCCCCTCCGTTCTCGTCCTCCTCCTGCAAAGAAAGTTTACAGAGAACAAAGTGAGATGGAGAGATTGGACGGCAGGTTGGGATGGGTTGAAGGTTAGTGGAAGTTGGAAAGGTCATGGAGACAGAATTTACGTTTAGCATAGAAAGCACACGCGAGTTATTTGGAGTTTCAGACATGTTTGGCGACTTTTCAAGGTAATTCCATTCACCGTAGAATTCCAAATAGTAACTACATTTCTCGAGTTATTTTATAAAAGTCTTCACAAATGCATAGTAGCATCAATCATTTGGCGAAAGTAAAGTTGGTAGTTTCCTCTAATTATCCGTTAAACCTGTATTTTTCTTAGATTTCTGCAGAATTTGGCACACATAAGCAATCGAGAGGCATGGCACCATGGCTTCGTCTTCGTAAGGACTGACAAGCACTATAGAGACAGCATGTATGTTGGTAGATTTTTTTGCCACCGCTCGTTCGCTCCCGACACTCTCTAGGTCCTATTGTCAGGAAGTTAAGACAGTTGTTTTTAGTCAAGAACGAGTGTCTTAAATGTTCCTTCAAGACAAATAATCCATTGAAGTAATAACGTAAGAAAGCGTTTTAAGGGACTCTACCTCAGGATCGTATAAATGGAAGCCCCTCTTGGAGGCATCAGGTGGTTGGACTTCCACCGAGTCCCTCTTTCCACCGAGATCGACGGAGACGTTCGACTGAATCGATATGCCGGAGGGCATCTGCGCGAAAGAAAACAGAGTTGCACAAAATTGCGTTGGGCATTGTGATAGACTCACTCTCCCCGGCACTTAAATACGGGGCAAATGGGGGTATACAAACCAGTGAAGTTTTGAGTGGGGAGAAAAGTTACATGCTATAGACCGACGTTGGGGCAGAGCATGCAGAGTGATGCGAGCACATCTTGACAAGTAGAATGGGGTCGATGGATGAGACGACGTTTACTTAGACGGGAACGGAGATGATTTATGGGGTGAATTGAACCTCTGACTTGGAAGAATGTTTATTGAGGAGAGAGCAAAACTTAGAGACATGCACGAAACAGAGGTGCGATGTTCAGTTTATTTCACAACGTCGACGTTTCGCCAACCGTTTGGAGCAGAAGGAGGCGGTAACTACTTAAAAGTGTGTTCCGTTACTTACAGACCGAACAAAGGGCAGTGCACGTGACTTCTGAATAGGACAGGACAAAATGAATACTATGAAGCTGTGCGGGAAAATTTTGCCACAGGGGGGAACGGAGGACTACTGACCAGGACAGCGTTATCCCCCATGAAGGGCGTCATATCGAGTCGTCGAGGGAAGGAGAAGGCTTGGTTGGACTTCACAGCCACCTGTCGCTCCCAGTCAAAACCGAAGCGTTTCAATTGTAGACACAGGACAGGAGGCAAACTACTGAAAGTGAGACGTTTAAGTGTACGCTGTTTCATTTGGCAGCGCTCACAGAAATATGCGTTATCGCCGTCCATCACCTCCTCCCGTGTGTACTGTCGCATTGCCTCCAGCAGATCACCGGTGCAAACGGTTAAGTTGATAGCGGAGAAAGACTGCTCTCGATCGTAGCTGCAAATAGAGAAAGAAGGCTTAAATGAGCTCATGCCATCCTCTATCAGTTAGGTTACCGATTCGGTGTGGGAGACTTCTCTCATTCATTGGGCTCCAAGATATCTCGATAAGTTCACCTCCTAGTTTTGAGTACTACTAAAATCCTCTTAGGGCAGACATTTAAACTTGTACATGACCTTGCAAGCTGAAGACAGATAAGCATGAGTGTTTTATACACTCCTTTCCCCGGTGGAGTTCGTTGGATTGCAGACTGAACACGTTCTACGTTTTTAAGAAGCGGACCAAAAAAATAGGTGACCAAGTCTAAATGCGCTAGAGTAACTTGTAAATTTTGCGAACCGTCTTCAAAAAGCGGTGGCAGCAATGCCATCTCGTTTACATGCATTTCGTCAGAAGTGAGACTGGGACTGCTAATGTAAGTTAAATTGCGAAGAATTCTCAACCTAACTGTCTGAGTGGAAATATAGTGTGGGATGAAGAAAAAAAACATTTTCCCTTTTCCAAACGAGTTAAAAACGGTTATAAGTCGTTAACCTACTAACAATGAGATTTCCCTTAATCATATTCATGAGATTTTTTTGTTAATATTTGGAGAAATACATCGAAGAAGCAAGACCGGTCGAGGAAATCGGTTGCGGCTTCACTTCGCACAACCGAGTAGTTAACCACTACTGAGTAGGTCCATCTCGGAGGCTCTGAAAGCGCTCTTTTTAATAATAAGAACCGCCGTCATTCATTGTAACGCGTGTTCACTTTTGTTACCACAAGAAGAAGCTATTTGAGATCCAAGTAATGTCTACTTACCGATGGGCACAGGCTTCGCAGAACATTGTGTCCGACAGTATTCCGTGGAACATCCTTGAGAAAAATGGCACATCACTGAACTTCTGAAAGGCAAAAAACAATTTACCCTCAAACTGTGAAGGTGTCGACCTAGAACATCGGCAAAAGCCACACTATTATTTCAAAATCATTAAAGAGCTTTTAAAAGGAAGAGATGCTTACTGGTGAAGGGGTGGATGAGAGGCAGAACACCTAGAGGTCTCATTTGTTGGGACCCCGTCAAACTAGTGCCCAATGTCTCCTCAGTGCTCTATCTAATACTTAGGGTAGGGAACAAAAAAGATGGAGCTATCGCCTTGGTGGAGCAAACACTGCGGCACAACCTAGGCTCTGTACGTCCTCGGGAAATACTACACGAGTAGGAGGATGGAAAGTGTTGTGATTAGGCTCTCCACAGATCAAACCCCTAGGAGGGACCGAGGGGGACCATAAAACACTACTTTTATGCCTTCATCCAGCTGGTCAATTAGTGACTGAAAGAAGTCGAACGCGTCCTGCTGCTCATGCGGATCAGTTGGAGTGTCCGTATTCCACAGGCGGAAGCTGTTCCAAAAACCCACAGGATCGTAGAATTGGAGTTGCGAGAAGAGCAGGTTCAAAAAGAGCTGTCAAAAACGAGTGCAAATTAGATGTGCAGGACACAAAACGCAGCCACTCGACTACAACAAAACGCACCTCTTGAGTTTGATACAACAAACTCTTCTCATCCAGCCTCGATGTGGGTACATCCAGAATGGCTTCTGCAACGCCAGGCTGCATGAAGAGCTGTTGAAGCACAGCATTCATGTAGCACGTACCACCGCCATTCCGCAGACCTGTGAAGTTGCAGGCTGCACGACCCAGAAGGGAGGGTCGGTAGTCCCACATGATTGACGTGGGTGTTCCCACATTGGCAGTAGCATCAAAGGTGATACCTCCTGAGTCTCTAAAGTTATTGGGACTGGGCAGGCTGGTTGAGGAATTGTGCGGATTGTCCATTAGTGAGTGCTCGTCCGGCGGACTCTGATGGTGCAGACGGACCAGAATGTCGACGGTCTATGGGAGGAAAAACACCTTTGTAAACAACCAATCAGTGAGTGAATGTGCATGGCTGTTAGGGGACTGACCCGTTCCAGGCTCTGAAAATTCATGCGTGCAAGGAAGAGAATGAGCATGAAAGCCTCCTGACGAGCGTTTCCACAGAGGCGTTTCGAAGGTGGTTTGAGCAGTGTACTCCCGCACACATGGTAGGTCTGTGGACCACTGGGAGGAATGGGGTAATACTCCTCAAGCATAGTGTTCGCGACAGGAAACATGTAGTCCGTTAGCAGAACAGGCACGAGGTCGCTCAACAGTTGAACGCACTTAGTCACCAGGGTTGCCAAATTGGGGTCAACGGCATCGGGCGACGAGTGACGGATGGTGAAATGGAGGCCACTATGACAACTGTTCTGTAACTCGATGGACTTCGAGTCGCGCATCTCGTTGCCTCTGGGAGCAAACAAAAGTGAAGTCGGTGGAGTTATGATTAAGATGAGAAAGATCTGAGATTTTATTCTAATATTAGCTAGAAAAGCACGCATGTCCCACGCGAGGCAATTACGAAGGGAGACAAACTTGGGAGCTATCAGTCTCTGTGAAAACCGTTCCTCTCCCCAATATGACCATAGTGTAAATCGCTGCTCCTTGCGTCCTTACTAGCTTAAGTCTGTTGAACGAAGTAAAAGGGCAATCTCGAGCCACCCTGGCATACACTCATACGAAGTTCTTGTTTTCGCCTAACCGACTCTAAGATAGCTACTTTCAGTTATTATGCTAAAGTAACGAGACAACAATCAAGATTTTTGAGCTGATAAGGGGACAATTTAAAAGGTGGAAAGTACGAAGTAGAAACCCAGTAAGTTGAGAATGGCGTTTAATGGAGTTATTCGATCTGAGAGACCACCTAGAATGGTGGTGGTCCTAACTTAAGTGCGTATTTTGGCAAATTTTCTCATAGTACACTCACAGGGGCGATTTTAGTGTCTACTTTGCCACTTTTACTGCTACCAAGCAGGAAGCTCGGGGGCGAAAAGCCCTGACACCCCTCGGCCAAGACGAGTACCGCTGTTTCCCACACTGTCCCAAACAGCGGAGGTGGAGAGCGCGACCGAATGACCTGAGGAGGCCGCACAGCCAGCACCTCCAGTGCGTATTGGGTTGAGGCCGCAAGCAATCGCTGTAGCAACCATTTGTATGCAAGCCGTGCGTAGAAAGCAAAGGTGACCGTTGAGGAGAGAACAGTCCAAAATAGGTAGTACGACATCACCCCACGAAGAGGCCTGGGAATCGGCTTGGGCGAAGCTCCGAAACCAGTGGATCTCATTCTGAACAGATGAGGAGGTTGCTGTTACTTCACCGCCAGGTCGCCAGAAATGGGCGAATTAATTGCCGGACGAAAAATTGTTTACACACGGACAAGCTCTTGCATTTAAAGCATGCATAACAGCATAGTGGTCTAGTGGGAAGAACGCCACGGTTGAAAAGTAGGAAGATGTATGCGGCTAAGGTGAGGAAGGAAAGTACCACTTCCGTCACGTTAACAGACACCCACAATGAGCGTCGCCGAAACTGATTTCGAAAAGACTAGGAAGGCATTAATGAATGCTACCAAAAATACTAGTGTGCTTGCTATCTTAGAAGAAATGTTGATACAGTTGTGGACGTTGATAACTTTCTCATAGAACCATGACAAATATCGGTAGGGGGCGAAACAAGTGTGGATAGCTCATACAATTTACAAGTCCAGTTACTAAGAAAAGCATCTGCTGTTGTGTAGGGGACTGTCGCCTCCTCAAAACACTTTCACCTTCAGTGCATCTTCTCGACAGTTAGTAAATTCTGATCCACTTGCAAATGCCATCTCGGTGGGAGGTGGGAAGCTAAATTGCATCGGCGAGGGAGCAACATGATAAGAGTTTGCAGTCACAAGTTAACCACACCTCTCGAAAAGACGACAAATAGATTTTCAGACGTGTAACGGTGGCGTATCCTATCCATGCTGGCTTTGACGTGAAAAGGCTCGTCCGACATCCCGTGCCATGGGCTTACGGTGAAAGGGCTAGCCTCTGACATTTGCTGAAAATCACTTATTAAGTCAATATGCCATAAGCTAACCGCTTCTATACATGATTGAAGTTGTATGACGAAGAAGAGGGCGACAAGGAATACAACATTAGGCCCACACGCATACATCACAGATTTAGGAGAAGTTGGGGGTAAAGTGAGAGTACAACCCGTACTGAGCTGGGAGATGCATAAAGACTTTCAGAGTTGAAGAGTGTGGAAGGCAGAGAGAGGGAGAGAAAGAGAGCACATCCGTTCAGTCACTACTAGCTCATCGTTAGGGCATTCATCAACCGGTTGTTTATGAGAAGACTCTACTCAAGGAAGAGGGTGTAAAGAAAATGTGAACGACAGCAAAATTCAGGGGAAAAAGAGGCGAAAGTTTTCAACGATGTACACCTAATGATTAGTCCACGTATGATTGAATAGGTGTTTAACTCCTATCACGTGTGTTTTTGCATACTAAGCGTACTGAGATTACCAAATGGCTAATGCCTTTGGCCAATCTAAGGGGCTTATTGTGGCACAGCTCCGCCTACTTCATCCGCACTCTCGATGCCTGTCTCCCGCACCTTTCCTACACAAAGCTGGATTCGGAGCATTCTAACACTACACTGAAAGCGGTGACACAGACGTTTAAGGTGGTCAGGAAACCACTTTGTTGACATGAAATGCGCCAACCAATCCCATCATGTCAAAAAAGAGTTTTCAGGATATACATGCTGTCAAGGAATTCCCGTTTGCTATTCCAATCCTATTTGATTCCGGAAGCCAACCGATTTGCCACAGAGGTAGAATAAGCAAACGCACCTCAAGCATGGCAACGTGATCTTGGCCAGCATATCGCTCCAAACAGCTCTTCTCCACCAACGCAAAGACTCGACCACGCAGTTTAAAGAACTCGGCGCAGTGCATTATCGCCTGTCTATCTTCCTTGTCCACTAATTTGCTGAGCTGACTAGTTGTCCAAAAAGGTGGAAAGCGGGCCTTGGAGGAGGAGGAACGATTCGTAGCATCCTTTGGGCATTTGAAAGAGTAGGTTAAGAAGGAGGTCGATGTATGGGCTGGTGGAAACGTGTTGAAGAGAGATCGCCTGAAAAGCGTAGGGAGGCGGCCGAGAAGTGTTGGAGTTAAGCCATGCGAAGAGATGGCAACAGGGTTCCACACCGAATGCCGAATTTATTGACTGGTGACGCTGGCCGGCTGTTAGGTAGAGGAGTTGCTTCAGTTGGTGACAAGTTTCGGTGCGAATGCTGAGAGGGAAAGAAACGATATTGATAGAAGCTTCCAAAAAGGATTCTTCCTCTGAAATGAGTGGCTAAATGGTAGTCCCACTTCTTTCGCGATGCAATCTACCCACTTTGTCAACCTGCCCACATAAACCACGCATTCTAGCAATGCAAAATTAAGTTTTCGTGAAAGACATGGACATATTTCTCAATAAGATGCCACAATCGTAAACGCATTCACGAACTCCTCCTACTATTCGGTGGCAGCCGAAGTATTGGCCGAAGAGTCACGGCGAAATCGCCGCTCATTACACGTCGAAATAACTCAAATCTAACGGAGGCCAAAACTGCACATATGACAAGGAACAAAAAAAGAAGCAGAAAATTAGGGTACCTGAGGGATGGAGAATACAGTAGGAGACGGATTAGAGACTCCTTTAAATCCGGAATTTCCAAAAAGGCGCTCATGAAATGAGTTGAGTAGGCGAAGACACATTGGCACAGCAACCGGGTGCTCTGTACCGCGATCTACAGGGAAGTAAAGCGTTTCAAAGACGTTCCCTGCACCTGTTGGTAAACAAAGGTCGTTGAACAACCTTATTTTTCAGCACTAAAAGTTGCAAAGATCTTTTCTGGTGGCATTTGTGATTGCTGAGCGCGTCTGCTTGGGATAAGTTTAATCTCCTGACAGCATCATTTTGAACCCTGATTACGTGTTTGTGGAAAAGAGATTCTTTACAATCTCCATTTACGATGTATGAAATATAAAAAATAACACGATTAAAGCCGCTCAGATTTTGGTTTACCAAGTCCTAGTATGTCACTTCACTAACGAAATAAGACCAACTTTCGCAAAGGGTAGAACTGAAAAACGAGCTATAACCGGTAATGATCTATCCAGAAAACCTATTTTAACGAATAATGTTATTTCTTACGGAAGAAAGTGTAGAATTTAAAGAAACGACTCAGGTAAATACTGTGGCGCAAGTATTTAACTGATGGGATCTTAAATAAGGAGCGGATTACACTTTAGTGGGGAGGGGAAGGCGGGTAGCAAACTCATACACAATTTCCTCCTTTTCGTCTGGCGCTCGAAAATTAAAAAGTTTATTAGGGTAACAATGCTTCGCCTAGATCGCAACAAGACATTCTTCGCACTGGTCAGACCAAGTCTTTTGGACCGTAAAGCGGGAAGGACTATCTTCTTAATACAGACTGTCTAATGTTAGAAGGTGACGTAATTTCCACGTGCAAAGGAGGAAGAATAGATTGCAGGTGTCGTGAATCAAACCTCAACATCCTGGGAGGTGAGAGCAAAGGAAGTAGAGCTGGCCAGAGGGTCGAGAGCGTTTGCCACTCCAGCGTGACTCTCTACGACAGGGAGGGGACCACGTCGTCTCTGATTCCCACCGCCATCACCTGCACCACCCATAACCTTGTTTCTACCACCACCGCGGCCCCCGGAGCCGGCTCCCTCAGGGCTGACAAAATCGCAGGCCTGTTGGTCACTGGCCTGCGTTGCGCTGGCCAACGCGGTGTCCATTAATACCAAGAGCAGCTTGGGCGCGAAGTCGATGTGCATCAGGGTTGAGAGAGAATTGCTGCTCGAGGAGAAACTTGACGTTGGCGAGTCTGTGTGGGTAAAGGGGATGGGGAAAAAACAGTTCAGCCTAACTAGTAGAGGGGCAGCGACGTCTAACTCGCCCAAAAAATGGCCAAACCTTGCTCCCTACTTCAAATTCGGGGCCACTGCCCGTCACAGAACGTGATTCGTGTATTTACCTTTCGAATGTCACTAGTCGAATTTTATTTGTAGGCGAAGAATTCGAACTAAAAATTAATCTGTCTGGCCATGCATCCGGTGGGAAGGGGGGAACGCCTTGATGGTGGCAGAATAGCATTTCCGGGTGCGATGGCAGACCAAACCCAATGTTTCTTAAATCTCAAATATGTTGTCAGGAGTGCTGTAAAAGGACCCAAGGACGCCTCATTTAGATTTTCCGTGAAGAGTGTTGACCGAGTCGCATACTTTAATAGAAAGCGAAAAAAATGCGCAGTTCCTGGAGATGATGAGGGGGATTAAGAATTCCCTCATCTCTGGATTGGGAAAACCAAATGGAAGCAGCTATTTGTTCAATTTATGCGAAATAGGCTGTCCAAGTGTGTCTAATTTACGGTCACGTTTTGTGTACTTTGCACGGAATTTATTGCCCAATCACTGCCAGATTTTCGCTTAGAGCAACCACTAATAGTGGATGACTAGACACTTCTACAATTCTTACAACAAAAAGAACTCTTGCAATGACAAGCGTGATGAATTTAGCGTTGAAGTTGTCCTTGTGATTGAGCAGATCTGGCTGACAGGAGCCAGAAAGGGGACAAAACTATAAGATCAAAGTACCAACTTAGTAAGGACGGCAAACGATAAGTCGCATCGTAAGTTTCCTCTCCGATGTGGACCTTTTCTCCCTCTTCCATTTCTGAGCTAATTGGTTAACAGATACGGAGAGTTTTAGCGCTAGAAATCTAGCGCAACCGAGGAAGGAAATACTACCACTCGCAGGTATTTTAGGCGAATCGAAACTATGCCCGCCGGACAGCGTGCCATCACACCCGTCTGGTCGTCTTCCTGAACAGGAAGGACTATTAGCAGCGCATGTCCACTTGTACCCTTCTTCGAAAATCGGCTATTTATGTGCCGTAACTGTGGCTCACTCGACGGGAATAAGGTTGGCACTGAAATGAACAAGCGGAATTGTGCGCCATAGTTAAAGTGCGGGTGGGTAAATTACGTTGAAAAACGTTGCCATGAATGGGGTGAATTTGTAAATCATTGCATCTTCATATGTGTAAACTTGGATATGACGTCGTGCAGCAATTTATGTTCAGACTGTCACAATCTGTCACCCATTCGTGACGGTCAAATGTGCACAGTTTAACAGGTCGAAATGACTATTCGCCCCCGGTCAATTGAGTTACTCGAGTTATGGAACGGGAAGGAAAAAGTCATGTCCCTTTGTTCACCAAGTCAGAAGTGAATTTGGAGGTGGATATTCGAGTGAATTTGCATCAAACATTCAACAGAGACGTCAGTCGCCGAGAGCACAACTCTTTGGGTATCCTGTTTGGAGTCTGTTATTCTGCCAAGTGCATGCTGACATGGTTTACACGTATTCCACAGAGATGCTCTGTGTTAGTACTCCAGCAATTACAACTGGGCAGACAGGCAATGAACTCGAGAGTACGAATGCACAACCAAAGGCAAAATTTCTGACATGTTTAAGGTCGTTGCAACGTTGTACCAAACCACAGGGGCTGGAGTTCAGACATTATTTGTGAAGAGCAGTCGATATTTACCTCGCCTGTGGGGATCACTTCTTGTCACATTGCCATGATAGACTTGCACCTCTCTCCTCTCCTCTCTGAATTATTATGTGCTTTTCCCATCGCACATGTTGCAACCGTTCTTCTTTAGAGTTCTCATAGACTGTATCCTTGATTGAGCATACATTTTAACAATTACCACAGTGGCCACACCTACACAGCAATAATCAGAGACTATGTAATTTTGTAGTAGGAGAATGTCAACTGACGACTGTCCGCCCCAAGGAACATCCCGAACCGGATACATCGATGTGACACTCACTACATTCACTATTGTCCATCGAGCCGAAGGAGGACGGATTGAGGAGGGTTGCGAGGATCTGCAAGGGCGCAGTGTTTGATCTCACGGGAGATCCAGGCGTCAGATCGGGAGGGGTTGTTTGGTGTTGGACCAGGACTGGCAGTGTCATTCGCTGCCACAATTTGCACAAAAATGTCCGCCATCAGAAGACCTCCTCGCTCCACTGGCTTCACTGAGTCCTCAATCAGCTGCTTCCGAAGCACGACGACCAGGGCTTCCAGCCAGTCACTCTTCCCATAGATCTTGAAAGATGTCTCCAAATTCTCGGCTTACAGAAAATTAATAATGGGGACAATTACCGAAGAAAAATACTTCATTGAAGAAAACAAACTTAAACAGCAGTTTACTATGAGATTCATGGTTTCTGAATGGTTTCAGTAGTACCAGTTGAACCAACTCTCAACTTGTTACCATCGGATCACCACCGCTGCAGGCCGTTAAGAAAGATGGAACTGACCTAGAAAGGCATAAAATTACCCAAGTACTGAGAGGGTATGTGTTTGGACGAGAGAATACCATCTTTTTCCAAAGTCGAGAAGTGGGTGAGACGGAAGATGTGGTTCAAGGGGAATGAGTCGGACCATTTTTGATGAGAACATACTCAAAGGACCGTCTATCACTCTGACAGCACGGATGAGACGGACAGATGGTCGTCCCATAATCCCGCATATGTTCGCTGTCATCTCACTTATGAAGGCCACATTGCCGCTACTTCACTTGAGATGGCCACAGCTAGTCAATTGCCTTGCAGTGCCAACCGAGGGGGCTGTAGAAAATTGCCTCTCAGACTAAGACAGCTTAAATGAGAGTTGAAAAACTAAGTCAGGCCGGATAGGGTCGTATGAGGTGCTGATGATGATGAGAGCGGTTCCTTCCATACACTGTCTCTTCATATTTAGACATGGTGATAAGCGACAAAATTCTGGGGGATTTTTAAAATTAACATTCCTTTCATAAACGCAAAAATGTTGTAACTACTCTTAAACAGACGTCGGTTGCCTTAGACAACTTTAGTATCACGAAATAGGTGTTCATGTTGGAGAACGTAAAATGAAGCAATTGAGTAAAGAGTGGAACACATTTTTCAGTTAAATCAGTGGAAAATAGAGAAGCGAGGTAGGCAACTCACAGGTAGGATACTTTTGCTTTTCTCCACTACTACTACTGCCGATAAACCATTTGCTGACTCTGTGGTGTCTCCCAGAGAATCGTTTCTTCGGTCTTCGAATCATCTCTGGTGAGGGCGGACACGATATAGGAGCGTTGGTTTCAGTCAACGAGCGCGTTGACGGGACGTGAAGGCAGGTCTCAGAGGAGATGAGGCCAGCCGAGCCGGACGAGGTGACGGCAGTAGAGACGGAGGTTGGAGTCGGAGTGGTAGATCGAGTAACGCGCGGCGGTGAGGCCTCTTCGGTGTCTGGTAACATTGGCCGGTGTGCGGACAGTGGTTGAGTGTACAGTGCTTCAGGAGAAAAAATCCCTCGCTGAGGCACTGTTACTCGGGCAGATGTGGAATTAACCACACATTCCCACCAGGCGGATGACTCGCGAGCCACAAGGTTGCCACTGAGAGCCTAAAAATGCATGGAAATATAGAGCAGTGCTAGTTAAAAAGTAGCAATGAAGGCGGGTTCACATAAAAAGGACGTACTCACGGGTTGACATGGGGAGTAGGGAACATTAGTTGAAGTGGAATAGGGAGAGGCAAAGAAATGATAGAGTACTATGTCAATTCTCGCCGACAAGCTTGAGTGAACGACGGAAATAATGTGCCTTAGCAAAGCCAACTGGCGTGGGCCTCGGCGAGGCAAAAACTGCTTGGACGACGCAAAATAAATTCAATTTAGTAAAAGAGCACACAGTTAGCAACGAAAGCAAACATCTTGACACTTTTAACTGGACTCGCGTCAGTAAAACTATCTCCCCTTTGCCTGATTTAAATTATTTCCCCTCCGTCCTAGAAATTTGGTGATGTGCTTGTACATCAGCGCGGAGCCAACGAAAGAGAAGTCGATCGATAACGTAGAACAAGGTGGGATTAGAAGAAGAAGCAAGAACAACCAGTTGACTTTTCAGTATAGAGCAGAGAATGCCCAATTTCTCCGGGGCAAAATTAAAGTTGAGCCCTCCAGACTAATCAGGACTTCCATTTCCCGAAGTTTACCAATTGAAGTCAGATCAAAAATTAGCTGTTGTCCAGAAGAAATTCACCACGGAGATGTGGTGTGCGCCCATTGTGTTTAAGAAAAGTCCTTAAAAGAGGCTTCCAATGGAATACCTGAAACGGCTACCGGTATGAGGATGTAAACAAAATATTTTGATGAGAAGGCGATGGAAGCGTATGAAGCAGATTATAAGATGCACTTTGTTATGCGGGTGTTCCTAAACTTCTGCCCCATTTCGATTGTAATAAGAGACATATACTGACCTGATTACTTTCGGGAATCAAGTAAGATGGTTGTCGCTATCCTATAAACTCACAAACCTTTTCATCCCACATCTCATATTCGTTTCAGGTGTAGGTGTCGGCCACACAACCATGGCTGAAGTTAAACGACAAGTAAAACAAAACGTCCTCAAGCAGTTGCCTCATAAGCCGCAGGGTCCAATTGTTTGTAGTTTGCGTATAGTGACAAACAAGTCCTCACAGGGCCGAGAGCCTCCTCAAAACCCCGATTTACTGTTACATTGTAGTACTTGAAATGCTAAATAAGTATGATTTATGAGTATGATGAGATCACCAAGCTGACTCCTGAAGGGCGTGCACTTCATGGGCTTGTCACTTAATGCAGTGCGATTCCGCCTTAAAATTTGCGGAATCTTGTTTAAATACAACCTATTAGCCATACGAATTAATAAAAGCCTAAAAAGTGGTGAAAAAAAGAGTGATTCGTGAAAAAAAGAGAGGTAGACGAGCAAAATCTAATTTGAGAATGATATACCTGAAGAAGATACAGTAAACGAAACTGTGGAGCTTTGACCAAATTATCCGGAGTACACACCATCGAGGCTGCAAATGCACTTGAGACTGACTTGGAGGCTGCCTTGCCAGATCGTAGGGAGCCATGCAACCCTTTGAGAGGATGGTATGTGGGGAGGCAGTAGAGTAAGAGCCTGGTCATGTGGAGCAGATTTGGTCCACTGTGTACGGTTCCCGTCTCGGCCAAATCATTCTCTGCTAGAGAGAATAGGGACTCATACACAGATCCGCTGGCAGAAAGCATGAGACTAGGCAATGTGAAGGGTGACTGTAGAAATCCAGGATCGCCTGCATTAACAGCCACCGCCGTTGACGAACTCTGCTTATCAGAGTGGAGAAAAGACGCCACTTTAGGCAGAAACGACGAGGTGGATGCAGATGAGGCTGGATTGTGCAAAGAAGGCGGATGTAATTTTCCACTTCCACTCGACTTCATCGATGATCCGGAGGAGCGTCGAAAGAAGGAGCTTTGGAGCCCCTCAGAAATGCTGATAGAACTGACACAATTACTACCATTTCCACCGTCCTGCAACTCCAAGTGTGGCTGCAGTCTAATAACCAAGGTGCGTCCTGTCTGAAAGCCCAGCTCCCCAATTGCCTCTCGATCAAGTTTGTGTCCGAGCGGCGTCTCACTTTTTGGATCGGGTAAAGGCGCTTGACGATTGCGATTGGTCAGTTCGTGCAGTCCGCTAACTCCTGGCGGTTTGATTGGATCCAGCGAGAGTACTTCGGATCCAAAATCGAACTGAGTGGTGGTGTTGGCAAGAGCGTAGAGGCACATGGGAATAATGAGTCCGATCAGCTTGCGCACTGAGGCCAATGTAGCGTTAGAGTGAACTACTAAAATTGGGTTTCGGAGAAAGTCAGCAGTGGCATCGCTAAGACACAAACTGAAAGAGGTTGTATGACAACACGCGGTCAGTGGGAGGGTTGAGGAAATGAGCAGTTGGCCGGAAGGATTGAGGACCCGAAGAGGGATTCGCAGCTCCCAACCTCGAAATAGCATATAATGCGGCTTCCAGCAACTTGGAGGCTCATGAGCGCCAATCAACTCATCCTAAAAGAGGCGAAACCGTAGAATGCGAGGCACCCCACTGAGACCGTCGTTGCATGTGAGGCGACCCAAGTGGCGAGGTGACATGTTGTCCAACAGACTATTATGTAGGTTTAAGCAGGATAATAATGTCAAACTGCAAAAAGTTGATTTAGTGAACAAAAATTCAAGGAGCTGTTTCACATGGCCAGTAGTCTGATGAGTTCAAATCCACTTTAGCTGAGAGGTAAGTGCAGCTTTGATTTCTCAACAAAATTTAATAGAAGTCGTTGGCACCGAGAGCTCTATCCACATAATTTAACCTGTCGTTATAAACTTAAGAAAATAAATACAGAGAGGAGGCGGGAGAAATAATCTTAGGTTAAAATTTGAATGAAAGTTGCGGGAAAAGAGGTCATCAAAAGAAGTGGAGACTACAAACCTTGTGCAGAGATCGCAACTTAGAATTATTTAAAAAAAAGTCAGGCAACACCAAATTGTCCTTGAATTTGGTCAAAACTATCCTTTCAAATCTAATTCAGCGGAGAGAAAAAGGAGCTTAAGAGAGACACTGGCACTCGCTAGGCAGTAGCAGGGAGACCTTCGAATTGCGAACTTCGGCGTCTTGATTATGCACAACCGCATTCACCTTTGCTGGTATTTGAATATCAAGTGGCGGCACTGGCCGCTAGCGTAAATGGTTGGGGTAGGTGGTCCTTTTGTTAAAGGAAAGTTGCCTAAGTGAAATGCATTGCATTCAGGGAGACGAATGATGATGAGAACAAAGAGCATTGCAGTACCGAACAAATTGGCCAGCAAGAACTAGTAAAAAAATTTTTAATTACTGAACCCAACGGATGGTGATTGTGAAAGAAATCAGGTAGAAGGGGTCATTGACAATGATACCGCACCATTGTCGAAAAAGCGATGGGCAGAGCTGACGACCAAATGAAAATGTTACTTTGAGGAAGGGAAGTGCGAAGGGTTAAGATAATTGTACTCCCGTCTTCGGAAATTTTGTCGTCGGGAATCGGTTCAAGAGCCCCTCCTGCTTAGCGACAAAGTAGCGACGAAACAAATTCGAGTAATTCGTAGCATTCAGATCAACTACTCAAATCTCGAGTTAAACTAATACCGATAAGCAGTTACTATTAACGCCGGGCCATTCTGTTGCCTTCTTAGCCTACCTCGGCGCTTTCGATGTAGGAGAAGATGATGTAGAGGAGACGGTAAAGTACAAGACGAGAGGTCTTGCCGAGACGACAGCGTGCAGAAGCTGCCGCTTTGGGACCGACGAGGAGAAGGCGAGAAACTGGCCTGTGTCGGCCAGAAGTGAGCGCAGATTCGGTTGCGAAACTCGAGCCATTGTCAGGTGTCTACTTTCTGTCTGGCCTCGAGCCGAGTGTGAAGAGTAGAAAGTAGAAGTGGAGAGATTTATCTGTAAGGCATCCACAAAGAGACATAAGTCAGCACCTCTAGAAGTATTCAACTCAAATCATAACCATATAGGAGTAAACCAAGAAAAATAAACTTGCAATGGAGCGTTAACCATCCCAAAAGGCTCGTCGACCTTAAAAAAATTTTGCGACTGTGAAGCCTTTCAACTCTACTCTTATAGCATTTTCGTGTTTCACTGAAGAGCCCATTTGCATGATTGGAAATTCACCCAAGAAGGTACGAAAGACTGCGTTATAGCTCTGTTGGTCATGCTGTAAGCTTTGACACAACCTGAGATTATTATTGGCACCAAGAAACTAAATCAGTCACGAAAGTTGGAATTCCACACGTCGCAAAGAGTGTTTGGCCAAGGGACCACTCGTGCACGAGAGCACCACAGGCACAGCGAAACAGTCGACTACACGTTTGAGAGTACCACTAGTGCGAGTTGCGATAACAATAGTAAAAAGCCATGCTTTCTGAAAAAATATGCTTGCCACAAAATATTTTGTGGCCTATTTTTGGCTGCCTAGGCAACTGAAATGTGAATCATATTAGCAAACTGCCATGCTTGCGGACATGCGAAATTTATGAAACATTTATCTGTTAAGTGGGGCGAGGCTAACTTCTTCCAATCCCCGTTACCTGGCCCAAGTGGATCTCCTAAGTTACACTTTTTCATACCAAACCGCCAACTCTGTGCTCTATATTTCACCCTTTTTCCACCTAAGGTATGTACTCGCATGGGAAAGGAGAAAAAGAAAGCCTCATCATCCTGACAACCGGTTTCGCATACGCGTTGTTTTCTAACATACATTTGGAATTGAGGATGAAAAGGGCGGAGAGGCAAGTGGGGTTGGGAAAAGGAGAAATAGAAGGTGCAAATCACGCCTCCAACATACTGTTTTTAAGGTTAATCGCATTTACCTCCGGGAAGGACTAATTTGTTGGATAAATCGTACACTCTTCAACGTTGTCATCATATTACCGGGTCGAAAATAGTGCGATTCTCACGACATAGACAAATGAAGATGAAGAAGCGCGGAGTTGCGACCTTATACCCAGTGTATGATTCCCGAAACTGTAATTGTCTGATTGGCCGTTGCCCTGTTTTCGCCATCCTTCAAATGACGACGTCGACACGCACACATCCGCGTTTCTGCCCTCAAAGGCTCTACTTACCCCACAAATGGGTCGGCTTGATGTGATGAAAGATGGCCCCTACTTCATTTAACACTCTTTTCCTCCGAGTGATTTGGAAACATCAACAACAAGCGCCGTAATACCAACATTTAATGAAACGCAGCAAGGAGTGGCAGCAACGACTCGGGTCACTCACCTCGATACGTTTGCGACAGCAGTCCAAAAAGCGTTTGTGACAGC
Organism: Dipylidium caninum; assembly: GCA_017562135.1. Classification (NCBI taxonomy): domain Eukaryota; kingdom Metazoa; phylum Platyhelminthes; class Cestoda; order Cyclophyllidea; family Dipylidiidae; genus Dipylidium; species Dipylidium caninum. The sequence goes on along the minus strand of QEYB01000911.1, from coordinate 244,767 downwards.
TTTCGGGATCTCTCTTCAACTTGTTCGAGAGTTTAGTCCAAGAGATAAGCAGAAGCAGCTTGCGTGCCTTGTGGATGGCCTGACGACAGTTGAAGATTTGCACTTCTAGCGGCACCTCCTTCGAGTCTCCCAAATCACCTTTTCTATCCACTTGAGAGAGGATTTTAGGCCCATCGGATTGGGAAAAAACGGCGTTAGCCTGATGATCTTTCGGCTTTGGGGTTGTGGGGAGAGAGGTGTAGAGATCCCACAAGAAATCTACTCCGATCAAGTCCATGCGTTCAACAGTCTTAAAGGAAAGGGTAGTCCTACGCTCGTCAAAGACTCCTACTAGTTCGTCTGTGCCTACCCGCCCACGTTCGAAGGATTGTGCAGTTACAAAGTCTTTGTGACTGCGAATTGACCATAAAAACGCGCACTTTTCTTTGTCAATGCTCGAACGTAAAAAAGGTTAGTCTAACATCAGGTCAACCTCCACACCCCACAGCTATCCCTTCCGCCTACGTAAAGGCGGCCCGGTGGAGGGAAAATATTAGGAATTTGCGTTTATAGTTGAGGGACTACGACATTGGGGCCTTGGTCTAGCGATTTTGGCAAGTGAAAAAGGTGAGCCTTTCAATTTGACATAATAATTTCATGAAGCACTGGACCTCAGAGTCCATTTAGGCATATGGAAACATGAGAAAATGATTACCCAGCCGTCATGATTTGCTTTGAGCCGACCCTCGTTTAAGTTCACTTTGACGAAGAAGGATTCAAAGCACTGGAAGCCTAGTTGGAGGAAAGAAAATGAATGTAAGGACGGTGATTGCGCAGACAAGGGGATAATTTCGTGTTACGGCTCGAAACGGGTGTTTTCGTGTAGTCTCTTAAGCTGCGACTGGGAGAGATACATTGTAATGTGCGTTCTATAATTTTGTCTATAAATTTTAAAGGTATTCATTCTTTACATTTCGCAAGACGTTTATTTGTTTGTAGCTCATATATATTTTGTTTTTCGCCGAATTAAGATGAAATTAAGAAGCAATTTGCATGTGCTTTCCCGTACCAGTCAAAATTGAATCATGGCGCAGCTCAATAAATTTCCACTAATGAAAAAATGTTAGATGTTGTTTCTAAAAATTTCGCCCTCGCAATACACGATTTCCGCCGTTTTTTGACCAAATCATCACTTGGGATTAAAAGTGGATTTTGTATGATAAGTGAAAGGATCAAGTAGATGAGCGGATAAGAATACACCCCCCAAAACACGCTCTCTAGTCAAAATTTAACCAAAAACGTTGTTTACCAAATGGTGGAATGCTCAAGGAGCGACCAGCCATTAGTTTTTCCTACAACCAGGCGAAACCATAACAGCGGCGAAGTTCCATTGCCGTTAAGTTGGTGTCGTGCATGAGAAGAAATTTACGAAGAAAAACAACCAGATTCGCTTAATCGACACGGCACAATCTTACTGTATGACAACGCACAACGACCACATAATGCTTCAATTTCTGTTGATAGATTAAATAACTTTCCTACGATACGAAGTTCTTTGTAATTATAAATTATTTTTAAGAGGAAAAATACAACAAAAAAGCTATATCATAAAAATAATTAGTCATTTATTGCCTCCAGAAGTAAGGATTTCTTCAAAAAGGCGCACGTGACTTGCCAAGTCGTTGTCAGAAAAGCGTGGAAGACAATAGCAATTATTACAATTGAATATAACAGGTAATGGGCAAAATTCCGCTTTATATTTCCAATTTTTAGTGTCCACCCGTTTCGTAGTTTCCAACTGAAAACCTTCGAGAGACGACAAATTACATTCTACTTACCCTTATAGGTTTGTATACTGGAGGGTTGGAGTTTGAGAACATGTTTTGTGAAAAGGCTGTTTTGAGCATCAGTCTCAAGTAGTTCCAAGGCTGAAGCAAACCAGAGAAGTGTCTTCTACAAATATAGATAGATATTTTTTAACAACTTCGCTTGTGCGTTTTATCGAGTAGCATTTGACGTGAAAGGCCTAAACAGACTTAGCCGCTGTGAACAGTGTGGGTATAAACGATATAGGAAACTCGAAGGGTTGTAATGAAATCACCTTCCATTTGTGCACGGAGGTTTTTTTTTTCATCCATTCAGAGCGCATTGGAACTAAAATAACACAATCCAGTGGCACACAAAATTGCATTCTACTGCCCAAAAGGGCTCTGTTGCGCACGCAGATTACTACGTTCGGCGGTCGCTGCACACATTCAAAATGGGGATTAAGTGGCAAAAGCTCTCCCTGCACCTCGTTGGTGCTCACTGGCACGGGAAGGCAGAAGGCGATGGCATTGGTGGGTAAGAGACGCTGCTTCGAGTGACTTACCTCGATGTCAAATAGACCATGACTGTAGTCGTTGACGAGAGTGTCCCAAATGCCTTGTGTCCGATCCACTGATAGGTGGATGTCGGCCGTGCTCAACAGGTAGTGCAGTACATCCAAATGGCGTTTTATAATCTAAAAGGGGTATGCGATGCCTCAAACTGCGGTAGATAATCACAGCACGCAATAACAAAGTGAAGGCAATTTAGAGACCAAAATGTAGCATAGCGTGGTATTTTGGTGGTTCGATTTAGGCTATAATTCACTTGGAACAGATGAAATCAGTTAAGGCAAGCAGTTTTTTGGCGACTTACATCGCTGTGTCGTAGGGTATTTTCGCGATCGCAGTTGAAGCCTTTGGTCGGAGAAGAAACGATTAAATGCTTCGAGGTGGTAGCCTGTTTTTGCAGTCGGTGGAGCGAGCTGCACACTGTGTCAATGAGGGAGTGTGTCTTGTTAAGCTCCCTCAGGGTGTCCTGAGACCGAAAAGAGACTAATTTGGATAACAGAAGACGAGATAGAGACGAGGATCCTGATAGCACTGGCAGGACAGAGTACAGACACATCGGGTACGGCAAGCAGTGCACAACTACGCATCCAGCAGTAGTTTTCTGTTGAATCAACGACTATGGCAACGCAACGCCCCATAATTACAAGCAAACACAATTTCTGCGACAGACTAAGGAGGAGACTTCGTTTGAATCGCGCAACATACAACCGCCGAAAATGTGAACGATGTTTTATAATGTGATGCCAAGCCTGTGTGATCATCCTCGGGCTGATCATAATCCTAGTTTGTCCAGAAAATAACAACAGTCATGAATATAATTAACTTTGGAATCGAGAGGTCTGGATGTCAAAAGCGGATTTTCACCTCCCTTCATCACCCAGGCTACTCACGAACACAGCGAACTCGGAGGATAGCAGTACGAATATCAGGATTGTCACGACACTTTCCAGTTTGTAGCTTCGAAGAACCCTAATTCAAAACCTGGACAGGCTATTTTAAAACCACATGAGGCAGTTCATTAGGTACTAAGATTTATGAGGAGTAAAGCCAAAAAAATCGGAGTTGTGCCACTAAGTCCACTGCCGCCGCTGTAGCCAATCTCTTTTTCTCGACTCTCTCAAAATTACAGAAAGTAGAGAGAATACTGGAAAGCTGAAATCAGGATTCATACATCCTAACCACATATGACCAGAGAAAAACGCTAAAACACAAAAAAGCTTTACATGACATACTCAAACTGTTAATTTGTCAGCAACGAAAGGTGACATTGAGGCAAGTGGAAAGTACAAACAACTTCGAAAGCCGAGCACTAAAAGAGCAGATAACGTCGACTGTGAGTTGGGCGTTAGGGTCGCAGAGCAACGTGCGTTCAGCATTGACTACGAAGTAAATCGCGTACCGTCCGACATTTGCGACAAGCACGAATAAAGTTGCAGAGGTTTGGTGAATAATCTGCACTGGTTTACAATAACCAAAATTAAGTTTCCAGAAGCAACGAAGTTACGAAGGCGAACAGCCTTTTGAAAAGGGGCGGCTTGACGAAAAGGCGAGATTCTCTTATTGTAAGTCGAATGTTCAACGAGAAATTGTCACCAACTACGCTCTGCATGACGAAATACGTGCAAACGGAAGACTTATGTGCTACGTGAATGGTTCCGCTGCACAGTCATGTACCATGAAATGTGAGATTCCCAGTAAATCGGTACAACAGCAGTGCGAGGGAGACGGGGTGCCCTCGAGCCCTTCCCCGCCTCTCAGCCACATATACCTTTTTGCTCCGACCCGGCAGGGGCTTGCATATAAGGTCCAGTATGGTCTGTAGGAAGTCCAACACGTAATACGTTGATTTCCCCTAGGGATTAAGAAAAAAAATCCCAGTGATATGGTAGGAAAGTGACCAAGCTATCACCCTATACAGTGTAATTCATCTGTAACAAGATGTAATCTAAAAAGACGAGAGGAATCCGCCTCTCCACTTTTCCCTGCTCTTTACTCCAATCTCTTCGCCTGCATCAAGACAGATGAAAAAGTGAAACTTCCACATCTCTGTTTCTTCTTCGTAAGTACCTAATCCCCTAAAAGTATTTTCTAACAGACAAAGTGATGACTTTTGCAAAATTTCTCTCAAGAAGCAAGCAAAGTCTAACTAAAGCCCATCTATTGACGGAAGAAAATGTGGGAGAGGAGAAAATATCTCCCTTAAAGAGGGAAACAGTAGTGCGACATCAGTTCAGTCATTTTAATCCTTGAGGTTAATTGTTTTCGGCAAAAAAATTTCCACAAGTTTCGTCCATACATGCCATTTTGGGGAATCAAGATAGTTTGGTTGGTAACACACACACACACACACACAACTGAGATGGAACTTTTGAGTATTTGAGAGAGTATTTTCACCTCACTGATCCTACCAATTTATTTGAAGAAAGTAGCAGTGTAGAACAAAAGAGGGAGAGAGAAGTGAGAGTTATAAAACTAGTAACACCATAAGGCATTAACTGATGTCTTGATAAAGTTCGCCTCGAAAAAGTTTTAAAGCCGAAATTGCCAATTTTTTTTTCTCGAAGAAAAACATGATTGAATACGGTTTAAGACATGAATAAGGTAGCCTCATACTCTTTTCAGTTCCTCAGCGGCAACAAAAAGCCACGTATTGAGTCGTTGACGCTGTTCATTGGCAGACAATCGCGACTCTCGCAAGACAGTGACCAGCTGCATGATCGCCGCTTCGGTGAGTTCGGGACTTAGGAGACTGCCGTGGTGGACAGACATTGACCCATCCACACTGTTGCCATGGCTGCCACTGCCATCTCCACCAGCCCCGCTGCTACCAAAAGCATTGACCAATCGCTCAAACCTCCCTGAGATCGGTTTTGTCTTCGCGCTGCCTGCGGTCGTCGATTTGGAGTGCTCGGGCGACTTATGATGCAGACCGTGGGAGAGTTGCCAGAGGAGTTGAAGACAGAGGTCTGACACCCAGACCTCGCGCGAAGTGATTGCCGTTGTGGCAACGAAGTTGAGTAGCCGAATACGCGCATTACGGATGGTAGAGGACTCCGCAATTGGTTGTCGAACCAGCGTAGCGGTGGCGGTAATGGAGAATCTGTGCCGATACCGATGTTTCATGCCCGTTTTTCCGGATATCGATGATCTTTTGAAATGGAGGCGAGATTGCAGATCCAGCGCGCTCCAGCTCTGACAAATAGGGGAAGAAGCGGGTAAGCCGCCTGCATATGGAGGCAATTTTAACTAGTCGGTCAGTAAATAAGTCAAACAGGAAAATTAATTCGAAAACCCTATTTCTACCCCAATTTCTAGCTTAAAATAGCGACTTAACGATCCTAAGAAACTAAAGCTTAACTAAAAGTCATACGTTTAAACACGCTTTGCCTAATTGAGAAAGAGAAACCTCGAAATTGATTGAAGATTTGGTCAGAAAGAACAGGAATCCAACTATAAACTGTTTACTGAGTTTAAGCCTGGACATGTGCGGCCCGAATAAAGTATCCACGAAAGAGAAAAGGTTCAGTATATTCATAAACCAATTTGTTTAGGATGCAGTTCATACTGAGCACGGTGGATGAGGTATTTGTGAGTTTGGTTTATTCACTGGAAGTAATGTGAATCGTTGGGGGTGGGGAACCTGAGGTTTGAGGTGTCTGCGTCAAGCACACAACATTGAAAACTGTTCTCTAATGGTCTTTTTCTCGAGGCAGACAGCGGTTGTATTGTCACATCGTTGCAACATATAGGGCTCCCATTCTCGTCCTTAACTGTCATAAAAGTGTATAATAAATCTGTGCATGAAAAGTTCATTATAGAGACGGAATGGATAAACTTTTCCACTAATAATTAAAAGCTTGTGAAGGATGCATCCGTTCAGTTTGATCAACGAACACTGCTTCAGGTCGTGCAGGCTAGAAGGTACTCAAAAAAGTAATTCCAGTCACGCCTTAAAATCCAGAATGGATTTCAGCTAAAAATTGGGACCTAATTAATGTCAGTTTGACAGTGCCAACGCGTTAAGCCTTTACCTCCCCGCTCATTTTAGTGACCACATCAGATCTACATTTGCTATACATGCCCAAGGCGGAGGCGCCAACACTAAGGCTAAGCATCCCCGTCCAGCTTACATCGCAAACCAACTGCAGGACATGCTCGAACTGAGCGCGATTGAAGCCGTTTGCTCCGACCTCTGAGAGTAGTTTGAGAATGTTATTGATGCCCGCGTTACTCTGTGTTTCCTGGAGTTTCCACAAGGCAGTAATGTCCTCTTTTGTAATGTGGTCCCCCAGACAACGGAACAGTTCGCACAACGTCGCCACGTAGGTCACATTGTCCAGATTATCTTAAACGCAAAAGAGACAGTAGTGAGTACACAAAAGAAGATTGGAAAGTAAGATGGAGAGACGCCTCCTGAACAGCTAGATTTTGACTGAAGGGAAAGTGTGTGCTCGAACCCGACGGTCAGAGGCACACATGTCCCGCCCAGCGAGGGGTGCCCCGCCCACATGTGCGTCATTCTTGACGGGTACAATAGCACGTGACTAACGAGTTTCTCACAAGCGAAAGCGGGCCCTTTTAGGTTTAGTTCAGCTAGGGCACATCAACACATCTCCACGAAAGCACTCTACCACCAATAGAGGCACCATAACAGCCTACCAAGCATGTCTCCCCGTCACCTGAAAAGAAGAGACACCAACGCTCTTCTCACAATAAAACGACGAAGAAATTTGTAACTACTTTGGGGGTACAATTACGGATTATCTAGGCTAGCATTTGCAATATTGGGAAGATCGAAGTGTAGCTACGCCCTTAAAGAAGGCGGGCGGGAGGATTATGGTGTTCTTTTACTGACTTAACATGCCGCGCGTTTCTCCTTGAACAAGTCTAGCTCGGTTTGGATTGAAAACTAGGTGCAGTTGTTTGCATACATCACGGGAGGAGGTGCAGTTGTTTGCATACATCACGGGAGGAGGAGAGAAATCCCGTCCAAAAGTACGCTGCAATAGAGGCATCGCTTTTGCGTTGAACAGCGCTGTTACGGGGACCCACAATTGGTTCAAGCTTATTTAATCAGTGACTGGCTGCGCGCTTATCTGACAGCAGAGCTTTAAACAGGCACCAAATTACTTTAATAGTGTTTAATGTAGACCTGAAATTCATCGCGCTATTCAATGGTTTTACAGGACTGGGGTGGTAACGCTTGTTTTGCATTAATCGCCACAATCGCCCCTAAAAATCCCAAATCATCCATAACGAATGAGACCGAAGTAAAAGTAGCATCAACAACTGTAGCCTTAAAATATACATGGAAGACTTGATTGTATGTTTACGCTTCACTTATCACGAATTTCAAGCTGTATTTGTGGTGGACAATCACATCCAACCGTCATATATATCATCTCTTGTCCCAAATGAAAATTATTCATCCCCTAAAATAGGAAAGGTGCCACATTTTTCCTGAAAAAAAACGCGCATGCGATAGCAAACAGGAGGAAAAGATAGGAAAGGGAGGAGCGTACAGTTTTGTTTGAGTCGAGTAAAGGTTGGGACTTACTCATAATAGACTGAACTACCGACTTCTCTCTGACCCACGACATTAACGCATCATAACGAATGAGACGATGTAACTTGCGCCGCCGCAAAAATGCCTGATTCTCGGCGGCCAAGATGGAAGTCGAGGAGACTACCGGAGTGGCTACGCCTGAGCTGGAACCCGACTTGGCAGTGCCACTGGCGGAACGCGCCTGCTGGACGGCGGAGAGCTGATCGATGAGGTGGCGGGCGGCGAGCATTCGTACCTTGAAGGAACTGGAGACGCCTGTTGGAGGACAGAGAGAAGAGAGAAGGATGGCCAAGTGGCGTTCATCCACCCACTTCACTGAAAAGAAATCGGATGACAGCGGAAGAGAGGGACACTTCTGCATCAAGGCATCCCAATCGGGTTGAAGGGGAAGGGAAAAGTCGGCAAGAGTGAAGGGGACGCTTGTGCCCGCTCCCCCGACATCGTTTGAACTGCAAGACAAGGAGGAAAAGCGATAACAGAGTACTCGTAGAGAGGTGATGAGATCGAATACTCGCGATTCTTGCGGGTTGAAGTCTTCTGATGTAAGATTGTGGATGAGCCATAAGGTTCGGATCATTAGCCAGCCGGCATAACAACACATTGTTTCCGTTGTCAAATACTCTGCTACATTGGCCAGAGGTTCTAATACAGACTGCATCATCTACAAGTAAGACAAGCCGAATTCGTCAATGGCATGTACTTGCATTGTAGCGCGGTTATGCATTTCATTGCAGACACGGTACAATGATTGTTTTTTTTCTATTTCAGAGCTAAGATCTCCTGGGCATATGAGGAATCTATGCACCGAATTAAATTGGAATGTATCAAGCAAACTAAGAAACGGGTGAGGTGAGCAGAAGTGTTCCATAACCTAATTTCTCCGTCTGACCATCTCTGCTATCAGCAGACAACTCGAGTAGACAGTCATAACGACGTTAAAATATGGAAACTTAACATGATCGTCCAGGGGACCAGCATCAAAAGATTTAAGGTTAAAATATGGTATATAATGTGTTAAAGGGGTATCTAATTAACGGACCAATTCATTTAGAAGAGGTTTAAGAGCGCCGAGAAAATCTGTTTCTTTTGCCAGAAAAAAAATAAAGGTTTTGACATAGTAATTTCTCCACCTTCACAACAATTAATAGACCATGGAGCACATCACAGGAGAGCCAAGACTTTCGAACGCGGAGTACGCTACTTCGAAAAGCTTAATTTCTTCATATTCCGGTTTATTAAAATGCGCAGTTCCTTTGTACTCTGACAGCCCATCAGCAAACGTCCGCCATACAGAGTTCGTACCTCACGACAATGGAAAGACATGACAAAAGACTAGCTGGCGTTTCAATTCCTTTTCGGAATTTTATAACTTGAACCCCAGCAGCCGATAAAAGATTAGAAGGGCGACGAAAAGGTGAAAAAATAAGTGATCAAAGAGTTGGACAAAGAAAATTAACCTATGAATAATTGACTCAACACAAGGTAGTATGATGCTACCAATGGAAGAGAAAACGAAATGCATGATGGCAGATTTAATCGTTGCAGTACTCACCTTGAGTGGTAGGTTGTGACGAGTACCGTACCAAAGAATCAAATCAAATCCGCCATGCACTCCAAAGCAGTTGAGTAAATTGACGAGGTAGAAATTTTTGGGGGCCGGCAATGTTTCCGCAAATATTTTCCCCTGACCAGCCCGCTTTGGGGTCCAGTTGTTGAATGAGTCACTAACAGAAGAATTCATGTTGGTGTATGGCAATAATATTTCGGAGATAAAGGCTGACTAAACACAATAGATAACTTTGTTCATTTTCTCATGACAAGAGGTCTCTAAATTTCGAAACACTTATCTTCCATGCTTTGGAAATCATTGCAAAAATGGGTTGTGTTTGTTCAAGTGACCTATTCACCCCCTCCACTCTTGCTTATCAAGCAAGTTGGAAAGACATTTATTGACAATGAACAAGGACTCTGGAGATGTGAATACCAAAGAAATAAACCGGAAAAACTAACACATATGTCCCCGTGTTTATAGTTCGGTCACGGCAACGTTGGTGATAACTGCATTCCGGATTAAAAATGGCCTCCAAATACGAAAACCCCAATGATATAAGGCTTTGGCATTCAGGATCATGAGTAAATTGTTGTCCACGAGACACAGAACTCTTTCCAACGGTTAGACATTCAACAATTAATTGTGTCACCAGCTCTAGCATATTATGAACACCCTCGAGAGTCCCTGCATCCCATTGAAGAACAGCGCTTGAGGTAAGAAACTAGAAAAGAGTAAAATACTACTAATGAGTATGAAAAGGACAATGAACATAAGTTTAAAAGTGTCAGATAACACGCGCGAAGTTATTGGGTCATTCGTGTTACTTGGAAATAATGCAGACTGAGACAGACACAGCCTTAGACTAGCTACAGACCCAATTAAGATAAACTTTAGAAGAGTATTCACGCAAAGGTATTAAAATCTGCTTTGTTCTGAAATTGACAATGGACGGGAAAAGAAAACCACAGAATTAATCGTGTATTTTGTCGGTAATCCCGTAGGAAAATAAATCACATTAACGGCGTTAAATAAATATGCTTCTTAAACGTTTAAATTGTTGCCATAATGTGAGGGATTCACAGTGTAAACAATTAAAACATGCAAAAAACTAAATTTTACCTTGGTTAAGCATTCATTCAAACACTTTGTCAAAAAGCGCTGAAGGCCTTCGGTGGAATCGAAAGCACATAGTCCTCCGTGATTGATTAAACGAGTCGCAGTCGACAAACAAATTCCTAGAGGTTGGGATCGTAAGCAAAGGAATGTTCCATTTCTCGACATAGAGCGATTCTTCAAGTTTCCTGAGTTCGTCAAGGGGAAATTCATCAGTAACGATGGATGGAGATTGAAGTTTCTCATCGACAGAGATATTAGGGGGCTTGATGATTGGAACAAAATTGCGCTGACCAAAATAAAACTCATATTAAGGAGTCACGTCATGTTCGACTGTTACGGAAATAACAATATTAGATAAAAATGGACAAAAAGAATAACACCACAAAATGTGATTGGCAGCATAGATTGTAGGAATCGTACGGAACTGCATAAGAAATATGACTTCGCAAACAGATATGAGAGAAAACACAAAACAAAGCGAAAAATATTCAATAAAGCAAAAGTACGTAAGGAATATAGCGAACAGACACATAAAATACGGTAGGACAATAAACATAGGTGAGACTGTAGATACATACGTTTACTAAGAAATTGATTGCAGAATCGATGTCATTTTCACAGGAAGACAAGGCCTCCTTGATTTGCAAATCATTTCCAAAACCCATAAGCTGCAGTTTTCGTATATTCGATGCATAAGAACCATCGCCCTCGGTCATACTCAAAGCGCGCTATTCCAAGGACAAATGAGGAAACCTAAATGTTAACATGTATAACAAATGATAAAACGAAAAATCTATGTGTAAACATGAGATCAGCAAATAAATTAAGAAAAAAATTTGTGAGGCGGCAATGAAAAAATGTATATGGATTGCGCACGGGTCCTTAATGTAAATAGAGAAAGGATGTTTTTTAACGGGAGCCAATGAATGGTAACTAAAACGGGCCTTAACAAGTAGGTGGAACATACCGAAGGCAGTTGAAAGGTGAACCCCTGTACACCTATGTAATACAAATTTACGGTAAATTTTGGCCCCAATAATCATGAATGGTTTAATTACAAGCAGCCCAAAAGAGAAGCAACATAATTTAATGTTAGCTTGATTGAAAGGTTAACTGGAAACATTGATTACAACGATATTGTTACAAACACCACAGATTTATGCACTGTTGCAACAAATCGCCAAGGCTTATATCAACCTATATTTCTCAATTTATTAATTGAACTTTATAATGTAAAGTCTGGAGGGGATGTAATCATTTACCTCAAAGCCTTTATTGGCCACATTGTCCTTGTTTTGTTGCTCTAGACTCACGTGTGGTCTTTGGTTTATGTGTTCGTAGATCTCTTGTGCTATATTAGAACTTCAAAGTCTGACGCCGCATGCGAACATCCGAAATCTTTTATTTTTAAGCATTTGCAGTAATTGAATGATGGGTGGTTCTACCGGTGAACCTCTTGTTAACAATTTCAAAATCCCTTCTTGGTACTGTTGTATATATTTTACTAAACCCTCAATAGGGCCTCAAAGCCTCCACCGGGCGTTCATCTAGATGTGATGAAAGATGGCAAACTTATTCAGGTGCCTGACTTGAATTATCTTATTTCAATGCTTATTGTTAACAACGCAATAAACGTTATAGAATCATAGGGTGTACCATAGGATAATTATTCAGTTTGGAATCCAACATGACGTCATGTTTTTTGGATCCATTAAAACCCGCTTTGCTTTGTAGAAATTAATGATGGACGATAAGTCATGCTATTTCTTTGGCCGTAATCGTCAGCTCTGTGATTTTGCTATTGATCACCAATCGTGTTCTCGCATTCACGCTGCTCTGGTTTGGCATAAAAGCCTTAATCGAGCTTTCCTTATTGATCTCGGGAGTGTGCATGGAACCTTCATTGGTCGAATAAAACTTGAACCTGAACGTCCTCAGCAGGTATTGCTTTTTCACTTCCGTCTTCGTCGTCACGTTCATAAATTAGCCATGATGCTCTCCTTAGGTTCCTATTGACTCGGAGATTCACTTCGGAGCTTCTACGCGGGTATACATAATTCGCGAACGTCCCAATCCAGTTATAAATTCCTCGACTGCCGAAGCTGACCGATTGATCAAAGAAGCTGCTGATGCCACAGGCAACGCAAATAAATTGCCTCAGAACGAAGTAGAGTTGGACAATCTGACTCAATTCAATACCGCTCACAACCGTCGAATTGCTAATGTTGGCGACATGCAACCTCCTACCGCATCTGCTGCCCAGAGAGGCAGGCGGAATTCGCTCAACCATCGCCTGAGTGTCCATTTCAGCGATATCGAAGAAGTGATTAACCCCGAAGACGTAGATCCCTCTATCGGACGTTTTAGAAATCTCGTTCAAGAAACATTCATTCCTAACAAGGTAGACATACTTCTATTACTTGCAAAATGCGACGTCATGTTTTCTTTAGACTTGCTTTTCATTTTAGGGGACGGGAAAACATGAAGGAGCAGATATTGGTATCGCTGCCCCTAAGGCAAACTCTGTATTGTCGACACCTACGAGTAGTGATGCCAGTGCAAACCAGTCTGCTCGTCTAGCATCTGCAGTGAGTAATCCTAATTTTACGTTAGCCGCAAAGCTAGGCCTGCCGATGCCGAATTTGGCACCTGAAATAGATTCGGTCGACTTACAAGCCATTCCGTCTATGTACCGGCTAAATACATCGACCCGCCTCTCCGCGGAGGATATCCTCGGTGGACCGTTGCCGACCTCCAAGGAAGATAGTAGTACGGGAAGTAAACGTTCAACGACTGCCACCTCTGTAGCAGAGGAGGCGGAAGCTACCGCACCTAAGAAGAAGAAATACGCTAAGGAAGCATGGCCAGGAAAGCGTCCGGGATTTCTCGTAGGTCCCTCATTGGCATGATATCTCATCACCTCATTTTCCCCATTTGTACATTCTTTCACGGGGAAATAAAGTGCCATATTTACCCCATTCTGAATCGGTTTTTGCCTTCGGTTCTGATTACCCGCATAATTCGCACTGCTACTCTGTGGCTTCCTGTCAAGCGCACGGTATTGACATTTCTGAGGACTAGATGCCTTTACTCCTTGGGTAGTGCCACACCTCTAGGGTTGCAACCGTCAGCACAGTAATTCACACTGAGGGGGATGATTTGCGGTCCCTCACCAACTACTGTTAGTGACCTCCTAAGATAACCTTTAAAGGTAGCTACCAGTAACCGCACTTTCGAAGAACAACACATCAAAACCCAGATTTTCGTCTGGTATTTCTTTTATCAAACACGGCCCTGGAGGTAAAGCCTCGAAGTTTCAAAAACATAAAAAAACTAGTTGCTAAACAAAAGGACCAGCGGTAGACCCCTTCGCGGAATTCAGTAAAACCTTTTCGTGCAGGATGACTTTGACATACCTGTGGTAAAGGACCCTAATCCCAAAAAACCTGCTGCTCGCACGCCACTGTAGACCCGGAGAACATCGCTTCGTATAGAAAATCAGCTGAGGCGGAATGACAGGCGACAAGAGCTGAGCTCCAGATGAATTATTCATAAGTGAGCGATTTTAGACGTGATGCATGGCTTTTTGAGGTGACCTAATGCAACCGCCAACTGGAATAAGGTTTGTGATCTAGTTGAGGTACTTATAACGATTTCTGGAAATAACTTGCATAACTGGGTGACCCCCATATGTTTCTACTGCAAAAAAATAACGCGAGGCCGGTACAACAAACGGGGAGAGTTAGTGGAAAATAAACACTACTCAAGCAAGAAGAAATTGACCTCAAGCAATCACTCACACGAGTTCAGAACTGAATCCCAATGATTACTAGAAACCATTTACCCAAAATAAGAATCAGCGACAAAAATCCGTATGAACTTTATTTATACATCTACTCATTTTCCGTAAGTCTTATCTTAGCGTTGGGATTTACGACACGAATGTTAAGTTCCTTGGCGCGTTCAACGATTTTTACTCGATTTTTTCTTGAAATTGTTCTTGAAATAACTGCGGCGTGGGTACGATGTTGCATCATCAGAATTTCCAGTTCCTAAAAATAAAACTGGGTTAAAAAGAAGGAACCTTGACGTTGTTGACAAGAATGTGCTTGAATCCGTCAGGGTGAATGTGCCTGACTCGTTTGGCGGTTCGATACCCGATCCTAGGCATCCGAAGTTGGCCCTTGAACCGCCGGCGAACCCTGTTGTCAATGCCCTTAGGCTTTCGCCACTTATCACCTAGGCGGATGTAGCGGTCACTCTGGTGTCTGCGCCATTTTTTAACGTGTTTTTTCACAATCTTTGGGTGGGGCAAGGCTTTAAGTGCCATTCTATGGGAGAAAATTCATGAAGTCATTAGAGTCTAGTGCAGAAACTGAATAAAATACACGTGCTCTAGACAAACCGTACATGACTGGTTACGAAAGTTGTGCGCACTCTCCCTTAGAGGATTTAAAGCATTATCCAAGCCCTAAAATTTTTTATTCCATTCAGAGTCCCTAAATATTTATTCTTTTAACTATGATCCAATAAAATTATTGTTGCGTTTGTTTTAGTTGTTTACAATGTTTATATTGAGTAGAGGCAATTTTTCCTACAAATTATTAAATCCCCTTAATCTCTCTTCGGTAGCATATATGTAACAAAAATGTTTAAGTTTGCGTGAATAAACTATAATTGCACCTTTTCCGGTAAATTACACAAAAACTATGTAAGTTCCCTCCCATATATCTGTTGCCAGTCTTCAACAGCCTCTGCATCCCATTCACGAAATACCACCGTGCACGTTCGAACCCTCGACGCTCCTTTGCCTGCATTCCCGCCCCGATCTCACAGCACACTTTTCCGCGTCGCCACCAAAAATCCTAGAATCTGTCAAATTTCACCATAGATCAGTAAGCCATGGGTGCAATGGAGTAGGAAACATATAATTGCGCCATTCCCTCCTCATTAATGATATTCTTCAGGTTTCTAACCGTCGTCAGGCTAAGCAACCCTTGTAACCATAAGCTACTCATATCACAAGCTCAGAGTAATAGGATCAGAGCCACAGATAAGAAAAATAAACCCACTACAGCTTAACTCTATTTGCCTATGCCAAATGCACAAAGCCATTTCTCGCATCATTTTATTTCTCAAAAATGGGCCTTCCCATTTGCTGAAACGGTTACAAGGAGGTTAGCAAATAGGCGGACAAATTAATTTTTGCTCCAGGGGATTTATCGCTGTAGCAATTTGATATACGCACATACCAATGCATTCCGTAACTAACACGCGACGACAGAGGGCCGCCCGTAAGCGTTTCGTCATTACCAACCGCCTGTCAATCACTTTCTAAAAGCTATTAACGGTCTCAAACACGACTTAAACAAGCGTACTCATCCGGCATGCGAAGAGAAGCCAACTCTTTTAATGTCGTACCAAACAGCATGGATTTCGAGATTATAGCCCATTGTCAAAAATATACCAGGTAGGATGTAGTCTATGCGGATTATACCGCAAATTATTTGACTTAGAAAACGCTGCGAAAGTGCGCAGAGAATGTTCTCCACCCCCACCCCCCACTCCTGAAGCAATTAACTGTTTAAGAGCACTCCCGAATTAAGCCAATTATGGAATATCAAATAAAGAATAAAAAAAACATGGTAAGCGTATTTCTTCGTGGACCACAATCATTGCTTACACACACACACACGCGCGAAAGAGGAGTGGAACTGCAAATTAGGAGCCCGAAGAGTCTCGACTTACTGGGCATTTGCTGAAAGTCACACGAATTCTTGCTGTAGGTCTCATTTGATAAGTGTCCACTCTCTAAAAAATGAAATGAAGGAATGTGCAGGATGAAGATTAATTGTATATTAATGCGGAATACAAAACTCACGATTAATGCGTTCACAGCGTCTGCAATATTTGAATATTCAACCAGAGCCATTCTCTTGTCACGACTAAAAAGAAGTGCTCTAGGTTCAAGAATCACTTATGAAAATAAAAATTTAAAATTCCGCTAACGGTCAGAAAATATAATCATCAAATTCCATGAAGTAGTGGGTGAGAAATTCACTCCCCCCATTAAAACAGCGATTAGGGATGGGAAAAACGAACAGATGAGATGGATAACCTGGTTTTAATTTATTCATGGAAAAAAACCACAGATTAAACGTAAATAGTAAATTCAATGGTTCCTTTCTCTTCAAATGTACCACAAATGAAATATAAATCATGGAGAAGATAACAATAATCAAATATTCCTAATTTTTGTTGCTAAGTGAAAAAAAACAAACAAACAAACAACTTGTCAGTGTCACTATTAATAAGCCTCAAGGAAAAGAAGGCGAGTCTCATCGAAAGTGTTGAGAAAAGCCTGGGATGCACAATTTTCCACAAACATTAGCTCTAATGTACACCAGCGTTCACTGTCAACAAAAAGAGCACATTTCTACATTTATATCAAGGATAATGATCTTGAATCTTCTAACAATAAGTGGTCAGAAAAGAACGTATACAATAAGTGAGGACTCACTCCATCGACTTCACAAGGACAGGTGGCACTCCAGAAAGTCTGTGAAATAGGTCAGCAACCTCAGCCTCGCCGAGATTTTCAGATAGGCCCGAAACATGGAGAACGGTGTTGGGAGCACAAATATTGTGAAAGTTGCGCGAATTGGCTGAGCGGAAGCGATGAAGTCGGCTTCCTGTGTAGTCGCGAGTCAGTTCAGCTTCTGCCTCCCCCGCCGGCGTCACGCCGAGGTGTCGAGAAGGCTGGCAACGCAGGATCCGACCCAACAACGGGATTCCATTCAAGTGCTGTAGGGCTAAATGATGAACTCCTTTCAGTAAGCACATTCGGCCATTTTAAACTATTCATCAATTTTAATGAGGCAAAAAATTACGACAGGTTATTCTGTTTCCGGTGAATATCTGCAACATATGATCTGAAGGACCAATGGAAGACTAATAACACTGAACATGTTTTTCTCCAGTAGGAAAAAGAGATTTGAATAGTAAAATGAACTATAAATAGTCGCACTAACGAATTTCGAACGAATGGAAGGTAAACAAGTTTGCCGTATGAAAATATGTGAAGAGAGCAGAGATTGAACACAGTTATGTCTAATAAGCATGCTTACCACAACTCCTCTGGCAAACCAATAATCTCCAGTGAATAAAAACCGTGAAATCAAAGTAACATTATTGAACAAGAGGAAACTATTTCAGCTGAATTAGGGAGTCAACGCACGTAGAACAATACCCGATAAAAGAGAGGTAACGGTACCGTAAAAAGAACATATTAAAAAAAATGAAAATACGACTTCGAAGTTAATAACCGAACCCTAACCCTCCCAACATTACTCTTCTAGCGCTTTCGCGAAAGATATGAAATGTGGATATTCAAATTCTTCAGGACTTCAAAATAATTCCTATTCAGAAAAGAAAAAAACATGTTCAAATGAAGATGAGCGTCAAGTGACTAGGATAGTTGTCAGATCAATCCCTTTGGCGAAACGAGTAGACAAAAAAGTTGGACATGAATCAGCATCTAATAGCAGACATGGAAAGGTAAAATAGCGAGTTACTGGACCAAGAATGGGAAGGAAATTAGGGACAAAGAAAATGTGAAAGGTTAAATGATGGAATAAAAATGTAAACTATTACTTTTCTAGGGATTATTCCACTCACCCACTTCCTTTGGACAGTTGTTTTGGAGAAAAAAGAAAAATAAATCGAGTACGAAAGCCATTGAATGGTTGGAACATGATCCAAAAGATATAACTGACTACAGTGAAACAAACTCACCCAGATTCGCCTGAGCTGCGTCGGTAAACTGGATCAGAGCAGAGTCCTTCTTATTATAAAGAATTTTCACACGCTGCACATCACCATATACGCCTACAAGAAATTAATTACCACTAAGATGACATTTTAAAATAGTTTAATAAAGAAGATTCTCGATTAATAATAGGGTTCACATTTACTACGAGTTACTATATATAGACAAAACCTAACCGACTTTTCAAGTCCATCCGAATTTGTTTGGACGCAAAACAAAACATGTCCCTAGTAAATGTGCAAGTAGAGAGTTCGGAGAGGACTAGAGAAGAGGGTTAGACAGTATGAGGCGATTGAAAGGCAGACACTACCGAACAGAGTGAAGAGGATGTCCGGCGTGATCTCCTATCATCATATTGGCACGGCGATCATTGTTTGCGAAGTTCCCAGTGGGAGCAGAGGAGGAGGATGATGAGAAGATGTATAATAGAGGTAGAAATAGTAGAAGTTGAGAGATCCAGCCAAAGGTGTAAAGAGGTTGAAGGCAGAGGCAGTAGAGAAGAGCAGGAGAATAGGGAGAAGGAGAGATAGCAAAATGAGGCGTATTAGTTTAGCGCAAACAGAACAACTATAAAGAAACAAATATTATGACACGAATCACAGTCTTTACGTCGCGGGGACTGGTAAAAGTTAACAAAGCGCATATCTCACCTCGGCATTCAATTGGGTGACCAAAAGGACAGGTGAGCCGGCAGACATGGCAGTGACCTGATCGATCGCTGAACTGCCGCTCCCGGCTGTTAATTCGACAAGACTTTTGCCATTATTGTTCCCGTTGCTGTTGGCCGACAGATGGGCAAGTGGGACCAATTGTCGGATATTGTTGGCTTGTGTCTGCAATTGTTGGCTCTGCGGCTCGGGAAGTCTGGAGGCGACAATGGCTACGAAAATGGTGACGAAAAGACGTGATTATGCTGTTCCATTACTTAAAAAGGAATAAACTGATTACCCCTCACCAAGAACTAGAAATTCAGAAGTCGTATGTACCAGTATATAATCCTATATAAATAAAAGTGAGTAGCAAGCCTTGTGTAATAAGAATGCATGACAATACTTATTCTGATAGTGATTTTTTGGTGCTATTCACTAAAAGCTCAAGCGTATTTGTGGAAGGGATTAGCCGATAAATTTTATTCAATTTAATAATAACACAAGTGACCAAGTAAACAGGAATTGTTTCGCAATAAAAATACCTTTACGAGGAGTTGAACACATGGTATTTCAATCAATTTACTCTACAATAACACATGGGTAAACATGGATAGATAAAAAACTGTTCAATTTACCCAGTGCTTGAGTGACCTCATTAGCGAAAGCGCTAAGAGTGTGCAAATCCAGAGAAGCTAATTGTTGAACAGACGGAAGCCCAGAACTAGGGGAATGTATAAATGGAGATCCACCGTTGTTAGTGGCAGAGGAACATTGAGATGACATCCATGCCTGTACCCCAATTAACCTTGCCCACTGGTTTTGCTGCTGGTGCTGTTGCTGTTCCTGATTAGACGGGTCTGACGACAAGAAGAGTGGATTCTTAGTGAAATCACGGCAGTACTGGCTCTCTTGGTGAACTTCAAGCTTTTCCATGTGCGAGTAGTTTGTACGGCAGATGCCTCCAGCAACGAACGAACAACCGTCGAGTTGCTAAAAGTATTAAAAGCCGATAAAAACGCAAAAAATACGAATAAGGCACAAAGCTAGATTAAGAACAATTTACGTGCTTGGCCACATCAGTGGAGACAGTTTGACCAAATTCAACAAAGGCCTGTGGACAGGAACCACTTTTGAAGGTCACAATGCGAAGAATCTCCCCGAATTTAAACAGAGCCTAGAATAAGGTTGGGAAATCAGTAAAATTATAACACTAAGGCAAATATTATCGCTAAGTCAAATGAAACTGACCAAAATAAAAATGACATGAAAAAGGTTGCCAGTATTGTCAAAGGTTAAACCAAATACAAAATCTCAGACCTGGTAAAAAGGTGCATAGCCTAGAGGTATAGTTGACGGACTTGTGACTTGCAACCAAAGAACCTTTCGAGAATTGTTATTAGTTGATGGAGACGGCTGTGCTAAGGCCTGATGTGCTTTATTTATATTTTCGATAATTTCCGCAAGTAAAGGCCTCTTGGAAGTGGTTGTGAGATGAGGGTGTTTCGAGTATTGTACGGAGATGGTTTGAGTGCCACGAATCACTGGTGGCGAATAAAAGTCGTAGTAGGTAAGCATATTTGTAGCACTTTCTTGTTGTCGAAATTCGAGCATAGCCTAAAAAAGATACAGACTCAATTCATTAATGAATTTAAACCAATATGGCAGAATCAGCGCTTGTGCCACATAGCTGATATTGAGAAGAAAAGAAAAATCGCTAAGATATGTTTTGCTTACCTGACCCGTCTTCGTTATAAGAACGTTTTCAACTAGACCAAATGGGATAGCAAGGGTAAGGACTTCTTTTTCGCTGATGTCTGCCGGCAAGGAACGAATGTACACAACAGGTGAGGGCTGATTGTGGTCAGGCTTTAGCTGTCTAGATTTAAATCAATAAACCTGACATACCCTCTTAATGTTTGATAGTTGGTCTATATTGGCCTGTCCTCCCAAATATGAATACTAAAAAAGAACGTTACAGCTTCTATTAAGCCTAGAAGAAACGTTAACATGAGGTGTTAAAGGTATGACCAAGCAATACAGAGTTAAGTAGTAAGTAGAATTAGTAAATTTGGTATCGCCAAGAATGTAGTGAAAAAAATGTTACGAGACATACAACAAAATCCACAAAATAGAATCTAAGAATCGGACGGAAAAAATCCAAATAATAAAGGATGTAAAAACGATACTAACATGACTCTTTCACAAGCAACGTAACAAAGTAGAACGCAAAAAGTACCTGTCTCTTCTGGTCTACCATTTGGCACACCGAATGTGTATCCTAACGAAAGCTGTAATCTCAGGCGGTGCTATTGGACAAATCCAAACAAACCATTGTGTCAGAAATGGTTACTTAATTGCTAGAAATGTGATTTTAGTAAACTCATAATTTAAAAAAATTCGACTTTCGAATCGCGGAATTTGCATTATTTTTTAACCCTAATTAACACATTTCTCTCAGCAGTAACACTAGTAATATATAATTTGAGACAAAGCACACTACAGCCCTGCACCAAAGCCTACACCAGAGATTAGAATCTAGTTTACTGTCTCCTACCTTAGAGCCTAAAATGTGAGCCCACGTCCTCGTCCAAGACGCAGCCTAACCCGCACCAAAATGTCAAAACAGCACAGACGGCAGAGCATAAGCAGAACGTAAACAAACCGACCACCACAACAGATCCACACAGAACACTTCCATGGAGATTCACAAGAAAACCCCGCGAATAGAAAAAACAAGCCAACCTCGAAGGATTAAAGTCTATAACGGCAACAAAGATCTGTACAATATAAGCTACTCCTTAAAGTGAGCGCTTCAGTTTGAATATGGGCGCATTAGGAGGCGCAATGACATGGACAAATGGCCTTTTTAGGATCCGGCCCTCCGTCTTGACAACAGGATAAAGAGGGCTATCCGGATATGGCGATAACGTCTCCGTTGTGATAGTGAATCGACCTCCACGAAGAGCAACAAGGTCCCATGTATCTCTGTTCAACTTAACATTCTCGCCCGGATAGAAATTGAGACCCATCTGAAAACGGCAAACACAATACTAAGAAAATTGTCCGCTAGGAAAACAGCGGCCTATAAAAAATAAGCAAGTGACGACGAAAATGACAGAATGGCATTAACTCGCCTGTCGAACCAAGATATCACCTTTATAAACGTGATCCCCGTCTTCAAATTGGAAGCCTCTGAGTGTTTTAACCAAAACGGGCTTCCTCAGTTTCTCCGGCTGGTCGCCGTAGTTGGGCTTCTTCTTGACGGCAAAGCCTCGCGAGAGCGGTTTAAAAAGCACTGAGGGACTGAATGATTTAATATCGCATACCTCTTCGTGAAAGCGTTGTTAATAAAGTCATACCTATAAGACGAATAAAACCAAACATAAAAGCTGTGAAGTTTGAAAGCAAAGATGGGGTGATTGACAGTAAGACCAGCCTTGTCCGCCGTCGAGCGCACGAGAAAACATTTAAGTCTGGAAGTCACTCTGCAGCCAAGAGAATATAAAAGGCATAAGTGGCACGCGTTACTCGAATAGCATAAATGTGCACTCAGTGGCGATAAAATCGAATAAAATAATAAGTGCTCGGGCCGGAAAAAGGGCCATTAGCAGAACACCGAGAGGAGAATCTCACACGAGGTTAAAATGTCGGGGTGTCTCCTTGCTGGGTTTTAGTATATTTAAACACTAAAATTAAACATTTAAAAAATTTCATTGTATTTCCTTTAAAAAGCGAGTGTCTATTTTTAATTTCTGCACTGTTAGCACGCACTGCTTTGTACCCATGTGGTCTAAACTTTCTACATATCCGGCTTCATATGGATCACTCGCTACAACCCTTTATTGAGAAATTTGCTTGATATCTTGAGATTCTGTATTTTCTCCATCGCACTCGTTCATACGGAACCTCATCGTCATAGCTTTCCTATTCCAGCCCCATTCTGAGTAATGAGCGGATCTTTGAACCCGTAACCAACTGCGACTTTAGCTAAGCGGACCAATTTATCTGATGGTGCGAAACCAATTTCTGTGGCATCCTACTTTACTCTAAGTTTCAAGCCATTAAATGAAGCCATATTTCATTCTTTTTTTGATTGTAAAATTTTCTTCGGATATTTGGTTAAAGACCTTCTAATTATTCCTGTTCCTCTCTGAAAACCACAACGGAACCTTAATCTGTAGAGTGATACCCACCCCTGAAATTTGGCCCCAACTATTCCACGCGCAATTTCGCGCCTCTTCCATTCGTACAGATTTCGAAACCTTTGTGAGCTGTTAGGCCATATGGTTGGGTTTATTAATTTCGAGATAACGCAAAAGTAAAACCGACAACCACACACCCACTAATGTCAACCGTGCGGCATCAAAGGCACCACGCACCTAGCCTTACTCGTGCGTACATTCACGGCCTACTTGACGGCCTACGACCGATTGACGTATCGGCTTCAATTGACCCTTTACGCAATCAGAAAATTGTCCGAAAGCAAGCTACTGGGAAATTACAGTTAATATACTAAATAATCCTTTACCCACTTCCCAGATTTCACGTTAAGCTCTTCAAACCAGAATTTCGTTTTCCTTTTCTCCAAAAAACAAGGTCATGCCCGAAATCACGAGAGACAACAAATTCAAACCTTCGAAGAATGTTTCCGTTAAGCAAACGACAAAATGCCTAGTTGAAGGCTACGCATACTTCTCCGTCCTGTAAAGCGAACAAAACTTGGCGCGATGATATCAAACTGCTGACTTTCAAACGGAAACAAAGTCAACATTCATCAATGTGTAATATAGAAGTGTATAAGCAGAAAGGCGTTGTACATGACGCACAGTGCTCTGATGCGTGCCTCCTGTTTGAAAGTTTCCCAAACCGGAGTACAATGAAGCCGACTTCTAATCACTTTTCCTTGGTTCTATTAGCAACGTGACCACACAAAATGCCTTCATTTGAAAGAACACCGGCGAAATCGCAGTTTTAAAGAATTCTACTCAAAAGTATGTATAACAACGCGCAATCTTCGCGAGTTTTACATAATCATTTGTTATAACAACCCAAACATTAGCGAGTCATGTCAATTGGAGGTAGTCCCTGAGGCAAGAGACATGTCAAAAGTTGATGCGTCAACAAGGCCGTGACGCCCGTGATTCGGGGAAGATCCGTACCTCCAAATACCGGTAAAACGTAAGAAGTAGGCTCTCCTTCGGATTCGTTGACAGGTAAGTAGGGCGAACCAAGAAAAGATGTAACCCCAGTGAAAGGAAAACGTGGTTGTCCTCGGTAAAAGCAGTAATCTCGACGGCTCGGACTAGAAAGCCACTTTAATGATCGGAAAAACACCATATCCACCTCATGGGAGTTAAATTGAATGGAAGCACTCAGCGCACATTCACCAATCTGACGGTAAATCGCGTCCTCCATTGGTCTATAATTACCAATGAATCCGACAACCGGATGAATAAAACTACGTAAAGTCTAAAATGAAAAAAAATCTAAACAAAATAAGCCTGGCGCAGTTTAATATAATAGGTACGTTCTAGACAATTAGTTTTTAATTAAGAGATGTGGCGTTAACGACGAAAATACTTCTGGCATATTTTTTTACCCTCGTAAAAATATACGGCAGTTATCAACTTTGATCGACCAAAACACCTTGGTGTACTACATATTACATATCTCAGAATCTTCACATGCGGTGAAAAATTACCAAAGTACTCGACATACATCTCTACGTACTCTTGAAGGACATGGAGCGAAGGTAGTCCAAACGTCCACGAAACTCCTTGGAATTCCAACTTCTTCTTCCAATTCTCGTAAAGCTGCTTCAATTACACTCTCGCTCGATTCTATCCTGCCACCGGGAAAACTGGAAATATAAACCAGGAAGTAGCTAAATTCCCAAACGTGGCAGAATAAGCATGCAAAATGGATATTACAGGCATCTAATATTACCTTACCTGGCCAGGATAATGTCGTAAGTGAACACTGCGTCTCGTGTAAAGGATAGCATGATGGCGGTCGTTATAGTAGCAGAGTGGAATTATAACAGCGGAGTTGAAAGCCCCGTTTGGTTTAGATCTCATAGGTGCTAATCTTCTTAACAATGAAACACAACGCTGCCTGTTGACAGGGCCGAAGATATCTGATGACTTTGACATCTGGATGTTTGAGGATCACCTAAGGTAAGCAAAAAAAACTGTGATTAAACCACGCCTAATATTATCAAAGAAGGCGCGAACAACCATCTACGCGTACCAGACACAGGACAACACTGAAGAATTAAGAAAAACGCGCCACCAACGTACCTATTTCATTGGATTAGGCTACCAACAAATCAATAAACTTCGCAAGTGGTTTGTCTTTTGTGTCCCCTTTCCAGGCTATAAATGCTAACCTTATCGTTTCCTCAGTTTTTTAGAAGTTGCTGCAGGACTCTTAGCAAAACATTGAGACAGAAGATGCAAATGTGGCCATAGCTTCAGGTGGTACGTTTAAACAAATATGAGGCATGCTAAGTAAATTTCTTCACTCAAGTATTAATTCCGCGGTGACGTACGTCCCTAAAGCACCATCTATGTACTTCGGAAAATAATTTTGATTGTATTGTAAATGGGGTGAATCAGTTTACTTGAGGTCACCAAATCTCTTATACGAGGTTTCCCAATATGGACTGTCAATGCTGAGTCCTTCTTACAAATATCTATTAACGCCATATGTAGCGTAAACGGAAGACAGCCTCCACACGTGTAGCTGCATTATTTTTGTTTAGGCTCTTGACACATATTGCGATTGTATGCCCTAAGATCCGGTTGGGCTCGCAATTTATTTTACTGTCCTTGTGCTAACTTTTCCGTTCGATGCGCATATTGTTCACTGGCGTAGTTTGGTGGTTTGCTTATTCATCATCCTTTTATGTGCGTAGATAATCTTTTCTTATGTATTAGGCTTGCTATGAGAGTAAGGGTAACTGTGATTTCTTACAAGTCAACTTTTTGAGAAATATTTTTTTCCCTCGGGTCATAATGGTCATAACTGTTTCAAAACCATCCCGACTCCTGTTGCCTATTTTACGGAAGATTTGTATTACACCCTACCTCGCCCCTGCTGCACTTAGCAACATTGAATACAAAGCTTAAAGCCTTTAAACGCAATTGAATGCGATTTATTAAAGGAAAATTGCTTTATTTTCCTTGTTTTTTATAAAAAGAAGAGGATAGCCCTCGAATACGAGAACATTACCATTACTATTACTACCCTGTAAGAGCCGAATCCATACGTCAAAAAAAGCCTCAAGCGAGTAGTCTAAAGCGTTCATCGCCCGTCTGCAATCTCGGACTCTATTCTACTACCTCCCCTGAATGAACGGCCAAAGATCATGTCGATAGAGTGTTTTTTTTTTAATTCTTACCGAGGAGATGAGGCCATTTAAATGCTAAGAATATTGTACTGCTAAAACAGTGGGATCAGATTGTGAAATCTAATATGGGCAAGGAAGTAGATATAACATAACTGCCAAGGCATTGTAACACCTGGTTTCTTATTGCCTATTCATATTCTTCAGCGTCCGAGGCCGACTGAAATAGCTAAGTTAATAATGGTCAACACTCTGCGCTGAATTAACAAATAGGGTTTGTGAGTTCCTCTTATCGACTAGGTGTATTTATCGCGATTGAATCAGGAGATTTGTTACCAAAGTTTACACGTTGTCTGGAAGTCTATTTTTAAACGGAAAGGGAGATGAACAACAGCAGACCCAGTAAATGTTCGCATCCCAATCTAAAAATAAGGTTATTCTCCAGGGGCAAATCCAACATAGCCTCGCATTTTCTAATTTTTTTGGGCAAGTAAAATTGCACTGGGATCACTCCTTACGATAAGAAAGATTGGTTTAGGTCCTATAGTAAATAATATGTTAGTGCAAAACTTTTCTTCTCCCAACATTAAGTCATCGAACGGAAGAAAGTAAGGTGAGTAGAAAAGAATTAGGGTAACTTCGGCACGTTTTAGGTGCTTTTGCTCTTCTGATTTAGTTATGCGAAGTGTAAGGCGACTCAATATGACAGTGTAGAAATAAATTTATGAACTCTGAATTGATCCTGGCGTATGGACTATTTTAGTGATATTTCAGTTCCCACATTCGTTCCACAAAAGTGATCTTCCACGGGTAGAGTGAGGTCAACTTTAATCGAGTCAACAGGGCGATTAAGCTTGCACCAATTGGAATATGGCGATCCATTGAAGGCTTCCTCTGCTCCCTCAGCCCTGTCCACACCCACGCCACTTCGTAACCCGTAGAGGAATGCCGATGGCTTCGGGACTTGGGTATAATTATCCCGTCTTGTCTGAGAACTGCCTGGTCTACGCATTAAAGTAGATGAAAGAATGGTATATTATATATCCCGTAGGTTAGATAAAGAAAAAAAAAACTCGTTGTGATGAGCAGAGCCCCTGCTCTATGCCATTAGGCATAATGGTAATTCTCAATTTAGTTACCGAGGAAGTGAAGTACACCACTTCTCACAGCACTGTCCAGTTATTACGAGATTTTACCATGAATTACTGAATGGGATCGCATACTGGTGCTCACCTAGGAAGGTACACTTGGGTGTCATTATCTCGTCGCCAGTTTGTGAGTTGCGTTTGTACACTGTGCGTCACGCATTTGCGTATGTAAGCCTAAAAGAGAGGCAACAGAGGGTTTTGACTCTCCTAAAACTGAAAGTTAAAAATTAAATTGTGCCGGCATAGAATAGGGACCCCCTTGGGCTCCCCCCGAATAGGATGATTTGGCGAAATTAATGCTCCACCACCTTGGGCTTTCTGCATTGATAAAAATAGATGAAGAGGAAAATGTTCTAGGTTTGAGTAGGTGGCTTTAGGAAATTTAATTGTTAAAGATCAGAGTGTAGGCATTTTGTGAGAAATTACGCCACAACTTTAACACATAAGAGGTCAGGAAAGGCTATGTAATCTACCAATTGAAGAGCCTGTCGCCTTAATTCCCACTCATTCCACGAATATCTTGGGTCGATGTAGCTTTGAAGGGGATGAACGAGGGTTTGAATGCCTTGATCAATTAACATTTTTGGTTTTGCCAGTTCTTTTCTATTCTATGGGATAAAATTGAGGAAGGCAAGTTAAGTATGTTACAGTGAGGACAAAAAATTAGCACACCGTTAAGTTATTTAACATAAGATTATGTCCAAAGAAATCACAGCCAAGCCGAATTACTCTCAGGAGAGGTGGGAAAGAGGAGTTAGAGTAGCTCAAGACACGTACGGAGGAGATATTCGCCTCTTGGAATGTAGAAGTCAAATTTAGGAGGATTATCAACTCTGGATTCTTGCAGACAACCTCCATTATTTCTGTTTCAAACCTGCAGGTATAGTGAAAGGTGAGCAACAAAATCTGCATTGACTGAACACATTCTGAAGCCTCACTAACACAAACTCATGCGATCGAACCATCTCAGAGCAACAGTCCAACGTCAGACGCAGGTGGAGAATGGAGCAGGCAAGACGATAAAAAGCGATTTTATAAGAAATACCTCTAAATAAACGTGAATAGGGTTGACAATGAATGCAGCGAGTGTGTTTAGGGTAGTATCAATAGAAAGGCTTACATCTTAGGCGCAGAATCAAATGCCGCGGCAGCCTCTGCTGAAGAAAAGCCGTAGGACCTCTCATCAGACACATACACTCCAATGGAAGGCGTACAGGGGATGGGCAACCCCTAGTAGCGAACAATGGACCACGCACAGAACCCCTAAGGCATTTTGGCTTAGTGAAGCGTGGACTCACGTTGAGGTCAACTTTCACCTCCGAGCTCGGAGTCGGGAATATCCAGTGATGCCGGTTCGCTTCCGTGGGTTTAAATTTCGTTGCATTCGCCTAACCGAAGAAGACGTCTTGTTGAGGCAAGTAATCAAATAGATAATGGTTTCCTTCGAATAACTGAGATCTCTTGACAGGAGAAATAAACCCAAATGTGTGACTGAAATTCTCCCCGAAATAATTAACGGGAAAGTCGCATTGCCTTCACGATTCGACAAGAGCGAAAAAGTCGCTAAGATGATATAAGAGGAGTTGACTCGCCTTCCGCATTTCATCGCATACGACTTCAGCTTTGTGAATTAAGTTGAGAAGTCGGGATTCTTCCAAGACAACGTAACGTCGGAAGCTGAATTGTTGGAGACTATTGAGTAGATTGGAAAGCATTGCAATGTATACAACATTTTCTTTGAACTTCTCCCATATCATTGACAATTTTACTAAAAGTGCCTGTAAATATAAACAAGGACTTTTGGTAATTGAGAGCAAAACCTTCACACACTGCGGTGTTTCATAGTTCGACCCTCAATTTAATCAAACACACTGAAAGCTATTTGACATGGGAGTGAAGTCTTGGACATTCGTGCTCGTTAGAATGAAATTACTTTCTAGATAAGAATCCAGGAGCAACAGTCTCTAGTCGCTCCATTAAAAGAGGCGCATTAACATTAAAAAAGACAGGGATCTCTATACTTGAGGTGATTTTCCAGACCGTTAAAAGTGCCTTCCACACGTCCGATTATAAATTATACCATTAGTTGAGTAAATGACATAAGTGTATAACACCATAAGAAAAAAAAATGAGTAGAGCGATTTGCATTGCAAAGGACGAGAGTTTCTATATAAATGGAAAGGTCGTTTCCCTACTACAAAGTGTTAACTACATCAAACTATTCTCGCCCTGCACTAGTTCGTAGACAGTGAACTCACAATGATAACAACAATAAAAATGGTAAACTACCTTGAAGGAGGAATCCATTGGATTTTGACCAATCCGAAGGCAATGCAGAATCTCACCGAGTATATTTACTAACTTTGCCTTGTCATCCTGATAAGGTTTATCCAAACTAACGAGGTCTCCGCGTATTATATATAGGTAGACGGCCAATTGCCGCGCATTGACAGTTGCCGACTTTAACAGATTCCTCGAGATGCCCATATTTTTGGCCTCAAGAGCAGCTACGTTAGGGAGAGTCTCGGTGCCCACGTCGAACGCAGCGAGCTTTAGGTAAAGGCCTGTGGAAATCAGCGATTGCGAAATGACGAACAGTTGGGCTGCTTGATTAGTGGCGGAATTTTGAGATTAAATACATCGGGCACGATTAAAAGTAATGAGTGTTTCGGCTCCTTTATACAATCATACACCATTTACTACTTCAGCAATATTCATCTCATTGTTTTGTTTGGAAAATTGGAGGTAATAAACGTAATCAATGATAAGTATCGAAACTAAATTCAAGCTACTTAAGCCACTCGAATAAAGTTCTGGGTACGATTAAATCACCCAACGTCTTTTTTACATGATACGTAACAAACTTGTTACGACACTTATAAATATGACTTATTTTAAGTAGGCTACAAATGAGAGATCAGAAAGTAAATATACTTGTAAAAAGTGCAGCATAAGCCTCGATCTCCCTCAGCTGTTCGTCAAGTGTTTCTAAGGTGGTTCGAAGGCTTTCTTCTACCATTTCAGGTACTACAATAAACACTTTCCCATTAGCAGGCATTCCAGTAATCAGAATATATTGTTAGGCTTAGGATTTTTGTCAACTCCATGGTCAAGAAAGTCCATGCAACATGAAGAAGAGACAGAGCTGATACATGCTAAACACAACCATACAAAGCATTTTATTTAAAGACTAGTTTCTTGGGTTAACGATCGAGTCCGCATAATGGCTGGTAAGTAAAATGTACTTAGATTCATCACAAAGAAGTGATAATGGAACTCACAGTTGTCAATACCTTCCCCACCAAAACCCAGGCTAAAATTGTAAACTCGAGCTCCCAAAACCAGTTTAACTAGTTCGAAAAACAGTTGTTCCCGCTTTTGAGGGTGTACGAAACAAAACTTGGGCATTTCTTCAAATGGCATATACGTTTCCATGATCGCTGCATAAGAGCAAAATTTACAATGGTTAGAGAAAAATGAAAGAGAATCACGTCTAGTACAGCACTATATTTGCAAATACTTCAAATTTTAGTGAGTAAAAACAGCTAATGGAGTAAAAAGGCATTTAACACTGTTATTAAACAAGAAAATATTGAACTTAAGTATTCTAATTAAATGCACCAGTGACTTCTCTGATAAGTGCTATACGATTTGAGGGCCCAAGAGCAGAGTAGAGCAGAATTCCAGAAATTATAAGTCGGTACACTTTTTCATATTCGCTTAAAGAATTGCCTATAGGGCCGCATATCTTGTCCAATAAGGGTTTTAACCGAGATTTAACAATGTTCTCATGTTCTTCCAAAAACAGTTCTAAAAATACATAGATTTCCCGAAAGGTTTTATAAGTAATAAGACTAAAGAGTGGTGTTGTAAAATAAATTCAACAATTGGTAGTAAAAACAGAGTAAACAATAATTCGAGTAGCGAGTAAAATTTAGCAAAGTCATTACCTTTACCATCAGAAAGGCCTACCTTTTTTTGCATAGTTCATGTCGAAATAGACTTGCATTTTAATGGTATCAAGTGACGGTGAATTTTGTTCCAACAATCGATCAAGACACATCTGGCTCGGTTACTGATGAGTGCACAATTACTTGTGTCAGTTTCCGTACATCTTCCTTAGAAAGACGACTTATTTTTAGAAATCCATTATCCTTATTGAGCAAAGTTGCTTTTATCTTATCGATGAACTAAAGAAGTTCATAGCCCACCATAAACGCGGCTAAATATTCTGAATACCCCTCCCCCATATCATGGCATTTATTAACAACACTTGATACGATATAATTGATGATAGATTCAGCTTCCTCCTTATAATTCAGTTGGGAGAGTGAACGGCAGGTCGTTGACATTGTTTCCGTTAAAGAACCACCTTATTGGTAGTCGTAACAACATCAAATGTCATCTGTTTATCAAGGCATATAAACAATTATCACGTGCATTTGAGTCTAGTACTTTCACCAAATTTAACACTTGCTTCACTATCCAAGATCAATGCAAACCTCTTTACTTGCCGTTTTGGCCTTAAGCGATGGCAAACAATGATATCGTCTATTGAATTTCCATATTTCAGTTATGTGACTTGATATCCTTTGTAGTATCGCATGATACGTCATTAATTTATTAATAATTATTAAGTTATCCGTCATCAAATAATGGTTGTCACCATCTCTCCAACAATCATTGCCTTTCGAGCTCATTAGCGGTTTGTAGTTCCGATTGTGGCAAGTTTTATCCAAGACAGCATAGCAGACAACAAGCATGATTTCAAAATGCAGAATACACATCCTGACATATGGCAATACAAGCAGGGCTTTTGGAACCAAAATCCTCGTTAAATTGCAAGTCATTTTGTTAACTTTCATATTATTGAAGGACTGTGAGCTGACTATGTCTTTTGCTTGATTGTGTGGCTCTCCCGTCTATTTTTATTTCGAATTTATGTGTTACGCGGTTTTACCAATCGCAGGGCTCCAGCCGAAACACCGAAATAATACCACTATACCGCCAATGTAGTTCCTTTGGTAATGAATTGATACTGAGAAGGAGTGCTATCTACCGTATATTCATTTGGGTGTCTTGCAGAATATTAACCTTTCGTAACATTTCTTGCACCTCCCATAACACAGTCGAGTTCGAATCGAAAATCAACTTATGATGAAGCAAATTGAAGTTGCATGTTAAACCCTATCCAATTGCGTTGTGTCTTCCTCGCCCGAACAAGGACACTCTAATCTGCATTGATGTGAACAGACGACGCAATTTTGATTAATCCACCGCATGGACATTTAACTTTCTCCCAACTTCACACTTGTTTAAAAATAGTTGATTGACAAAATAGGAAGGTCAAGCAGCACGACGAGTGTTCACACCACAGCATTTTTATTATTTTTAACAAAATAGAAGACTGGTTACAAGGGGTTCTAAAACAGCTATTGCAGATGATGTTATTCATCTGTTAGCAGCAGGGATTTGCTTTATCTGCGTAACTTGCCGTTTTATGGAGTCGATAGGCGAACCACTTTTATACTTCAACTACAAATTCCGGGTTTACAAAAGAGAAGCCCGCAAATTCGCTCTGACTGAGATTCATTATGAAAAGCTTATCAGTAGGCGAGAGTTCCGTCGGTAACTCCGTAAATGCCGAATCAAAGTTGCTTGTATCTCGCTTATCGCACTGAAAAAAAAGAAAAATACCAGAAGAAGTTTACCGAGCGAAGAGTGGATAAATTTGAGTGCAAAGTTGTCAACGCCTACACCCAGAAATTTACTCCAGACAATGTCGGTTTGAAAATGGAGTGCAAACGTTTTTGTCTCAGTTACACGCTACCAGTGGCAGCATTTGCCATATCAGTCAACTAATCTTTGTGCAGATTTTTTACCTTCGTAACTTTTAGCTCCGTCCGCTTAATTCGTGTTACATTCTAACTCGTATTTTCCGTCTGTGCAGGCTCCATTAATCCGGTTTTAATATTTCCGAGTGACAATTAACACTGCGGTGAAGCGTTATTCTTGGCAATATTCTCTTACTGTATCGAATTAGAGTCACTCTTTGAAATGATGGCAAAACGCCACACTTCACATTTACTACTGAAGCATCATAGTGATGAACGCCTTATGAACTCATAAACCTTCTCCACTATGGCTACAAATTAGTCCTTCCCCTAAAATGTCTCCCTTCATCTACCATGCGGGCATGGGAGGCAATGGAATGATTCTCCTCTGCCTTCGCTTTCTCCCCTCTCCCCTTGCCTTTTGTGCCCCCGACTCACCACACAAGGCTTGAATGGTGGTTGGATGTTCTTTGATTCTACGAGCTCCCAATTAATTCTACGGAAGAAGACATGGTCTCGAATCTCGAGACTTCCTGCTGGACTGCAGCCCAGACGTGTGTTTGGATCCTTGTTGAGAAACTGTATTAAAAAAAGCGCTCGTGGGAATCTATGAACACTTACGAGATCGCCTGCCAAGTATGTGCTTGCGCCTGTTCCACGTCGACAGGCGCTTCTACGGGATTCTCAAACATGGATGAGCGAGGTGGCAGCGCACACCTAATCGTATTCCCATAAAATGGACCAGTTATTTAGGAATTTGGGGGATGTGCCGTTGAGCCTATTCCTTCTTGTGGCGGTGCCCAAAATTGCTGTTGCTAACAAACGGGACGCGGGCTGAAGCGCAGGGCAGACGCAGCAAATGAGTTATTTACTAACAAGACTGCTGGGCATGCAACCCATAAAAGAAACTAGCTAATTCTCCTCCTAAAAGTGCCTTCATGGACAGACACAAAAGGGATTTTACTGTAATTCTGAAAGCCAAAATTGCACCAGCGAGGGAGAATGGGACAATGTTGGAGCTTGAAAAGTGGCATTTGTCGGCATATAACAGTCCCCGCTGGGCACTTGACTCCGTCCACCATCCACCGCGGGCGGTAATGGTCCCGCCAGATGAAAATAAGCCTATCTGATTGTTAGTTGCGTTATGCCAGACGAGTCTCAGGAACCGCTTGGCGCAAAGCACAGATCCCATCTGGGCGTGCAGCTCAGATAAGTAAGCGATTTATGCGAATATTCTGCGGAGAAGTAGACTATTCGAGCCTTGTTTAGCCGTCTCAATGTGGTGGGCACACGAAAAAGAGCATGCGTTTGAAGTGCCTTGTAGTCCCACTGACAGCCGGGAGGGAATGGGCGAGTTCGCCGAGAGAACGTAAATTTTATTTTACTACATCCATTATTCTTTCAGCGGAATTTTTTTGTCTCCACATCGGAGGTTTTGTGAATTTATTTTCATGGAGTCTATAATAATGTCCATACAACTTCCTGCCCTCCCGGCTCGTAAAATCATCAAAATTGCCCGGTGCCGAATCTCTCCCCCTCCTGTCGTCCCTCTCCCTCACTACGCCATTATCTTGAAGGGAGTTTGGATGGGGACTGGAGAAAGGATGTGAATTACAAGAAACTAATTAAAAAAACCTGGCCAAAGAGGGCGTACGTATTGGCTGCACCACTTACGCCTCGGCAGATGCTGAGAGCTTCCTTGGACAGAGTGCGTGGGAAGGAAGGCGCCATGTCTAAAATTGACTGGAGAAGACCCTCTTCGTCTTCTCCTGAAAACGGAGGCTGAAAAGAGACGAAGTCCGCACTCGCTGGCACAATTATGTACGGAGGAGGGATATTCGAGCTCTGCACCAGCCAGATGCGTGATCATGAGGGGGGCGGGGGGAAGGCCTCAGCCCCCGTCAATCCGCCCATGTTCTCGCCATGAACCGCACTAATGATACTTACCGGGGTCCAACAGGACAGAAGAAGGTGCATCTTTAGGTGTGTCACGTAGTCTACAGAGCGATGGAACTTGACGCGATGTCCACCGCCTGTTGATAATATCACACTAGAAAGCACCGCATAAGCCCTACTGTCAATGAGGAAGGTTGTTCCGGCACACCCGGCTCGTCTAGTGGACGAGCCGGGTGAAGTCAAAATCCGCATCACGAGAGGGAAATTTCTCCCTTTCCTTGTCCACGTTAATCCATTGCACACCCCCATAACATATGCAAATAGCCTCTGGTGTTGTCTCACATAAGTGAAGTCACGTCATTGTGGAATCGCAGAGAGATTTCATGCTGGTGAAGCCCTTCATTAGCAGTGTTTTTTCCTCTTCCTTTAAGCGGTATCGGCGAGATCGACACAGACCAAATGACTAGCACTGCCAGCCTCTAAACCGTCTGTCTGGGAGGTTTAGGCTTTTTACCACGTTTCTTAAAAAGAAGTCAACAATAATACGACCTCGTCGCAAGATCAAGCATACACAAGGCAAATCTGCGTGGAAGAGCAAACTTTGAGGATGAGATAGTTGCTTTTACGAGGAACTAATTATCCCACCACGGTCAGCCCTATGACTGTGCGTAAAGTGTCTACACTGCTAATGGTAATCCACTGAGTCGAGGGAAAAAAGCTAAAACAAAATACCGACTGTTGGACCAGACACCGTCGCATAACTCTCCACTTAGGCTTTGGGATGGCTTAGAGAGGAGACAGCAGGCTTCCTGTCATCCTGATGGACCACACCGGTGACAGACCTTTCCGGCATTATGAAGAGGGTGTGGGTGTGCCTCTCCACGTCGTCAGAATGGAAGACGGTGTCACTTTAGTGTAGGCATTCGCAAGTTTGTAACTATTTTTGACAGTTATGGTGGCACCATCGCAAGCCAGTGGCGACCACAAAGCCCTTACTGACCCAGTTTGGACGCAGCATTCACAAAACCAACCGCTTTTCCTGTGTCCTCCATCCGCCAAAAAGCGTTGTTGAATGCCTCTCTGGTGCGTACGGCCTCAAATGCTGTACGTGTTGCTGCTACAGAAGTTGTGTCCCTTGAGTTATTCGTTATTAACACAACATATGTCCACAGTCTCCACGATGGCAAAAAACCCGGCCCCCGAAGCCCTTTGCCCTGGCATTCGAGCGAAAGAGGCGCTTGGAGAAAGGGCCCAAGTGGGGAGTACCTGGCCGACGAGCATTTTGTAGATGAGAACGCCGAAGCACCACCAATCGGCCGACGCACCGTAGGGCTGGCGCTGAAATATCTAAGGGGGAAAAGACTATTATGGAGTCATGAAATAAACAAGGCCGAGGCGTCTGCTGCAACACGGTACAGCTCTGCCGCAGGCCATGGAGAATGTGCTGAGTGGGGTTCTCTTGGCTGAGGTTCTGCACCACTCTCTTTCGAGCAAATGGCCGATCAAGGCGTCACTCGGGCGATTGAGTGTAGAACGGAATGCACTGGAAGCCCACGCAATGCTACTGCCCGGGGCATTGCTAGACGAGGTTAAGTTTGCTCACCTCCGGAGCTATTGAGTCCAGAGTCCCGCAGAACGTCTGGGTTTTATTCATGCCAATGATCCCGTCCTTACAGAGTCCGAAGTCGGTCAGTTTTACGTGTCCCTCGTAGTCGAGGAGCACATTGTCCAATTTCAGGTCCCTGAAAGTCAAAAACCGCAAGTAAGTAAGTCTCTAATTTCAACTCAGAGTCTCTAATTTCAACTCAGAGTCACCAAAGTTGCCACAGCTGAAAGCCCGCGGGTTCAGTAAGCGAAGCCAGAAAAATGGTAACTTTTGCACGAAATACACGATTGGCAGGCAAGTGACTCTTGTAGCAGTCATTTCCACTGAACTGAGGTCTGTCAATTCCCATTATACGCCTGGGCCGTTCCACTGTCATAAAAATTTGGCTCGTTTTTCCACCCTGATTGTGAAGAAATCCATTGTCTTTTTCAACCACTTTCACGAGATGGTTCGGGCATTCAGGCGATCATCTCCTCTTGCTCCTTCCTCCCATTTACCCATTCGAGCTACTCCGGTTGCCGCTTATAACGACGGGGCCGAGCGAACCAAAGTTCGCCTTTTGTCATTGTGGAATATACGACGTTTGATGAGCGAGGAAAGAAAATTAAGACCATCTTCGCTTCACTATCTCCCTGTAGCTGTTGTGTTTGTAAATTCTAAGAGGTTCTAATGCATCGTAGACAGTTTTCTCGAGGCGGTTCCCCTTTGGGAAGGAGGCGCCAGTCATGGAGTTTGCGGGGGATTATGAACAGGAAAAACGCCATCAACCTGACCGTCAGTGGCGCCGCAGCCTGCGTGATCCACTTAGAAGATATGGAAGGTCTGATTTTTTACGCGGAGAAGTGCAAATCCCCCGTATTCTTCGTGTGCCAGCCGCAGATTTCGTTGGGCCCCAAGTGGACTGGAAGCACCTTTCCACTGTACCCACGTCACCGCCTGTGTAGGCGGCACCTCAGCGGCAAAATCGCACTACTTTCCCTTTGGTAGACTCGTGAATTTTCGCTTGTGACGTGATTTTTCATTAAACCGCCTGACTACAGGATGGCGGAACACGTGCCCCCCCCCCCCCCCCCAGATTTTATCGTCTAGTGGAAGGCGACTTGAAGTACAAGACCATTAAGGGGCGCAACGGCGGTGAGATGGCGGCAGAAGCCGTTGCACCAGATCCCCGCCAATGCGTGGATGCCTTTACTGGGGGAGCTGAGACCCAGGCTGTTATACGTATTTCTCATTGTGCAGATGCGTGGTGACGGCCTCCATGGACGCCTGAAATGCACCAATTAGAGCATCCCTCAAGTGACATTTGAAAGGTGACAAGCTCGAGGCCATTCCGGGTGCTCTACGGTCTGGAGATTTCATGCCTTAGACTAAGTCCATATATTGGGAGGATGCGTAAATTGGCACTTGAGTGTTCCAGTACGTGACCTTGTGGCGCGTAGCAGACGGGGAAGGGCAAAGGGACGACGGGCTCTACTGTCCCTCTAGACCGCTGTCTCTTACCCTGCCGCATCCAGTGCAGACAGGTAAGCATGGTAAAGCGCTCCGGAGACGAGGAGGAGACACTGTGGCCCGTTAGGACGTCTAACCTTAGAGCATTGGCGCAACAGGAAGCATCGTCCATTGCACGTTACACTTCTGTCCCCCGGGGCATGCATTCGAGCCCTCAGGGGTTTATGGGCTGAGCAAGTCTGCGAAACTTACCGATAGACGATCCCATGCGAGTGGAGGAAGAAAAGCCCAACCGCAATTTCCGCCGCGTAGAAACTACAAAACACAAAAAATCTCATTAATGCACCTCCCTCCGGGCCAGTGCGTGCCCATTATGCCCCTGCGTAGCCCACTGCCATCTCCCCACTTCCTGTATAATCTCGTGGGCATAAAGCTCGGAGCGGTCACAACAACAAACTCCTCTCCCTCGCTGCTACGATCACCTCTCCAATGCCGCGCCGCTGTGGCGAGAGGAGAATAAGTGGACTTTCGGGGGACCTGACAAGAGGGCTGACGCCCCAACACGAGGACAAAGGGCCTCCACGAGTTGGCCGCCGCTGCCCGTTCAGCCACGGTGAAGGAAGGTCCGAGTGCCGGCCGTGGGACGTGAGGCGGATGCGTGAGGGATCGGAAGGACCAGTTGACGAGCATGAAACTTTACTGGAACGGACTACATGTCGGCAAATGAAGTGGCTCACGTGGCGACTGGCTCCTTAAATTTCCCGACCAGTTGAATCCAGTACATCAGATCGCCACCATTGATGAACTCCATGACGAAGAATAACCGGTCCTATAGAAGAAACAATAGAACTAGTAACTTCTACTTACTAGTTTGATTTATTAGAATTTTTTTACAAGACGGAAGTGACCAGGTCCTGGAGACCGTATCGCTTGTCGTGTAATGCCAGCGAGGTGGTCGGTAGGCCTCTTCGCGAAGACATTTGCCTCCTGAGGTTCGGTCTTTTAAAAGCGGGTAAATACATTAACTGCACAGGGGGTTTTCCGGAACAGCAGAGGCCGCCCTCCGGGGATCCAAAATGTACCAGCGTGCGTGGAACCAACTCCCACTATCAGGAGGAGGAAGGTTTTTGAGCCCGCGTGGACAGTCTATCAGTCGTCTTCGGCTCTTGCGAGGCACTTCTTTTACGGAAGAATGGTCGTTCGGTCTCGACTTCTTGGCGACCAACCTCGAGGACTGCATATCTTTTACTGCTGTGCCTTTTCCCAGTCAACTGAGACTCCCTTTGCTCTAAAGGACGTCCTTTAAGGATTCTTTTGGTGCAGAGAAGGAGATTCGCCCCAGGGATTCGGCGTCATAGTCCACTGCAACACAGGCGGCAGTGGCCATTATGAAATTCTTTTATGATTTGGTGGAAATTCTACCGCTCAAATGCCCCGCAAATGCTTCTGATGTGTGCGTGCCTGCGTGGAAGAGATTTTAGACTGAAAAACTGTTTGGTTTTGTGAAAAAGCGCAGCACGATGGACGCATTAGGAGGTGAAAAGACACGAAGTTGGGGAGAGGGGATTTGGAGTGACATGAGGACTAATGCCAACTGTGCGTGACAGAGCAGGGGGCAGGTGGAGAGACACACAAAACGGTTCAACAATGGCAAAATGTCGCTGTCATTCTTTTTGATGAATGCCCTCACACATAACTCTTACGACGTTTTTCATAATCAGAGGGGACTTTGTAAAGTGTTAAGACACACGCTTAGTGAGGTGAAGAAAACTTCATCAGCAGCAAGGTACGAGGAAAACACCATTTCCCTTCCAAAATATTTGCTTGGAGAGGAGAGTGAAGGCTACTCGCTCTTTTCCTCGCTAGAATTCGCTTCCTCAACTGTGAGTTCCTTCATGCCTCCCCATCAAATTTTCATGATGCTCGAGAGCAGCTCCGTCGGCTAGGAGAAGAAGATGGTGACTTTTGTCGACCTATATCTCATTTTAGAATAAAATCCAAAGCCGGATAGTTGGAGGACTGAAGGTGGTGCGGCTCGATTGAGCAGAATGCGCGATCAACGGCAGAAGTGCAACTCGAAACTAGAGGAGTTCTGCTCGAGGAGACTTTTCAGAGGGTTGCCTGTCAAGGTGCTCACTTCCCGTTCCCAACATGCGACATGACCCATAATGGCGGCCTCGCGTTAGGTGGTAACTTGGAGATGATCAAGTCACACATGTGTTATCTCCAGCAGTTCCCAGCGATTGGCCTTTAACATGTCCTTGTTAACCACTTAGCAATGCGGTTTTACAGTGCCTACAGAGCCAAGGGGGTGGACCCGTTAAGGGCAAAATAAATCCGCACGAAATGTCCCAGGAGACAGAGCAAACGAGGGCCGAGCGGGGTGCAGCTTGGATTGCTTCGTCCGCTCAACATCTGGTTATGCGTAGAGCGTTACTTGCCTACACCGCATCTGTAGTAGTGTAATCTTCTGGGAGACTCGACTCGTGTCCACGCACGTGGATGTGGGTACTGGACACATCTGGTCAGGAGTTGCACTCGCTAGGGACTAACGAGAGAGAAAGACAGAGAGAGGGAGCAGCGCCGTAGATAGCTCTGTGCTAGAAAAAAGCACTAACTTCAGTGGAAGTCCTCAGGCAATGGCACTAGCATCTCCCGAGACCAGTCCGCGTGCGGGGACATTCGCGTCGCAGGCTCTTAATGCATGCTCAGCGCACCATCTCCACAAAGGACCCTTCGCATCCACCGCGCCCGGTGGGATCTTGCGCCTCCTCAGGATGGCATTTTTGGGCTCCCAAAGTTTCCTTCTTCAGGCAAGGGCGGAACAGAAGGCTTGTATTGAAATCGGCCGGTACATCACACTAGAGCCAAGCAGGAGGCCTGCTTGGCTTGTTCCACACTTTCTCCTCCAGTGAAAGTGGATCTTATCCAGCTGAGAGCGTCTCCATTCCATCGGAGGAATTAACATTATCATCCTGGTAATTAAGGGGAATTTGTTGCAGAGGGGAAGGTGAGATTCTTGGCTCTTTAATGACGATGTCGATTTATAATTCGACAATTTTAGCTGCCCACGACGTCGACTTTCACTCCGTTTCCAAGGGAAGTACTTCTCATTTCTGGTCCGGAAATACATGCTGCATGCGAAGAATTTATTCACCTTTGCCTCAGCAAAAACAAAGCGGCTGTCGAATTTAAGCATCCTCGATGAAACATTACTTGAGAAGGTTTCAAACCCAATTGACTGGCACTTCCATGAAACTTGATTCCACCGTAGACGTCGTTGACAGAGTAGCAGACTGTCATCCCGGTTGAATGGTCTGGGAGGAGGAGTGGGTGGAGGCTTGCACGTCGACTGAATGAGGTTTGAGAGCCTGACCATCTTCTCTTATTCCCTTCTCCCGTTTCAAGAAGGACATATCGCTTTTACCATGTGAAAAGCAACTTTTCTCTGATCTTCTCATCGCGTGCCATGATTTGTTACTTGAAGAGACTAGAAGGGCGACTTACAATGGCGCCAGCGATGTTGTGTTTAGTTACTTACAGCTCTTGAATTATGCACACATGATCCCGGTTTTATTTGCTGTCGGCCGTCTTCTTTCCATTCTTCTGCTCCCCATTCAACAGCCTTCAGTCGGGGTCAACGCATCCGAATGTGAAGAAGGGGAAGGTCACTTTGCTAAGTAGAGCAATCACTTTTGACTAAGGAGGCTGCCATTACCGGTGAAATAAATGAAGTGTTTTGAGATCGTTGCCGCCACCTGCCTGTGGAATAGCCCAGGGCGACATCGTTAGGGAAGAGATGGTGAAGAAGTTGAGGGGATGCGGTAAGATAAGGCTTTTTGTCCCCCTTGCCGATTATTCCAACTTAGCCGGCCAGAGAGCCGGGGGCATCGGCTCCACGAGGCGTGGTGAGGTGGGCGATGATGCCGGCGGCTGGAGGTGCCTCCGATCGCCACGACGCAGCTGCCCCATTCACCCTCCTGCCGGACGAAAGCACAGGAATGTCCAGCAAAATTGCTGACGTCTGACTGACGGTGCGGCGTAAATGTGATTGAATGCGGACTTGTCGAAGTAAAGATTGGGGAAAACGGAAATTTGAGTAGGAAAATTAGAAAAGTTATGCCACCAGTGGTTTTCAGTAAACTCTATTTAAGCTTCCATATTTCGCAGGGCGACTCGTCGTCGGCCCATGCGCCGTCTGCTGCACGGCGGCGCAAGTCTAGAGGAGGCGGAGGCCAACGATAGGCACCCAAACGCCCCCGGAGGCATCGAGTCCCTCCCAGCCCAAAGGATGGTCCGTCAGCTAGTGCCATTGCACGGCAACCGTCTGTTTCGAGGCTTCCATTTTGAAGACGACAAAATGCAATTAAGTCCACGGCTCGAAGCGACCTAAGACACCTTGTCAAAGAAATGTTTCTGAACGCATTAATGCCTGTCTGTGAAACGCTTCTCAGAAGTGTATGTTTTTTGCTTAATGTGTAACATCCAGTAAATGCTCTGCAGCATCATTTGGAGGAAATCTTGTAAAGGAATAAGCTTAAAGGCGAGCTGGTTTCCTCATGGCCTTCTCAGCGCCAGGATTATCCTCCGCCCCAAGGGCACGGCTGCAGAAGTCCCATTCTTCCTCTCCCCTCCCCTCCCCTCGCCCCCACTAAGCCATGGTACGTAAACAAAACTAAACAGTCGCCTTCCCCACGGAGCCAACGTTCAAATGATGGAACAACAAGAGGCAGATTAACTGGTCATCCGGTACAGTTGAAAGCTCGAACAAATCCCCCAGGTTAATAGTATTCGGTGGCAATGCAAGCAGATACCGAATTGCCCATCTCTGATGCTCTCGCCCTGATAAGTCCCCTTTTTATCACAGTTTAAGCCAACTGCACTTCTGTATGAATTGCGCCATATTTTGGTAAAAAATAAACTTGGCAAAAATGCGTCTCCTCGCGCGGGCAGGCCACCTCAGGCCAGTCCGCTTCCCCTATTCTTTCCTTTCGGGGCAGACCTGCCTCACCGCGAATTCAGGCCAAAGCGCCCCTACCACCGCTGTCAGCTAACACCGCGCCCGGGGGCAGTGGCTTAGGACGGAATTTAATTAGATGCTGGCAACGCAATTTCTCCTCGGGAGTCGTCAAGTGTCCGCATCACTTTTGAAAGCGCCTCATTTATGTACACTCCTCCGCACTTCCAGTGGAAGCCACTAAGCAGAGGCCACTTAAATTAACGACGTTGACGGTTCGCCAATACTCCGATGGTATCGCTGGGAGCGGCTCTACGTCGTAAAAGTGAAGAGGGTGGAGGAAACCGCCTGAAGACAATAAAATGTCAACTGTTACAGGAGTGAAAATGACTTGCTATGCCGTGGTTTCAGTGACACTTATTGTAGCCGAGCGTTCTTCACCGCTTCGGTAAAGGAATACATCGGTAGATAAAGGTAGTCGCGGTCCCCTTGTACGGGACGATGAATCTACTCATGTTAAGCGCCTCATTTGTTGTTAGAGGACCGACTGATGCTGTGGCTAGGTGAGTGTGGCCGAAGTCAGTTAGTGAGGGCTCCATTTTAAGAAGGTGAATGGCAGATGCGGCCAAGTCAGCCACATCTGCCTCGGCAAGGGAGATCGTGGCTAGCAATAAAGGAATTTTTTTTCTACCAGTAAAAAAGCTGCATTTGCGTAGATCGGAAATGAGGGAGGCTCGAATGTTGATTAGAATGGGAGCCGTTTGTGGCTCGTTGCTGGTTCATCTCCGCTTCCGGCGCGCCTAAACTCTCGCCCAGACCGAATTTGCTCCTTGAAAAATGATGTTTTTTTCAAACGCCTAGGCCAGACAATCCAAATGAATTGGCTGACGCGTTATGCAACGATTCTAGCAAGTTTAAGTTAAAATGTACCCTCAATGCTACATCCTCCTTCCTTTCCCCCCAGTGAACTTTGTGTTTTTTTCGGCCCCGGAGGCAAAAAACCTCGCTGCATGTGTGTGTTTAGAGCTGCTTCGTATTCAGACATGCAAAAAATTTCAGCGCAAACTATTCGACGCACCATAGTTTGGAAGCAGGAATGGAGTTGCACAATAAAGGGCGGCTTCTGTTGAAGCGCCAACACGCGTTTCTCCACCATGATGCACTCGACGTCGTCCTCCTGAATGATGATATCCTTCTTCAGAATTTTTATTGCGTATACCTCGTCGGTATTCTTGTGCTCCGCCAATATGACCTGTAAACACGAAATTTTACACTACTCTTTGGTGGCCTTTCGCTCCGACTAACACACCCCGCCAAATCGATGGGTTTTTGAACCCTAAATGACTGTATGGAAGGAAAAAACGCCTTCCTTCTGCCAAAATGCAGCTAATTAAGCCTAAAGGCCGAAACAGAAATGAGAGGCCATGATGGTGCCGTGTGAAGGGGTCTGAACGTAACCTACCTTTCCAAAGCTGCCTTTGCCAAGGACGCGTAGGAATGTGAAGTCATTCAACCTCAGAGTGTCTTGCTTACTCTGCACGCGGTTACCGTTGGGGCCCGAGGTGGATACGTTAGGACTCTAAAGCGGCAAATTAAACCATACCA
Source organism: Dipylidium caninum (assembly GCA_017562135.1). Taxonomy (NCBI): domain Eukaryota; kingdom Metazoa; phylum Platyhelminthes; class Cestoda; order Cyclophyllidea; family Dipylidiidae; genus Dipylidium; species Dipylidium caninum. The sequence goes on along the minus strand of QEYB01000911.1, from coordinate 199,855 downwards.
CAGTGTTGCATTAATGCAGTGAGGATGGTCGAGGCTCCAGGATGTCAACGTGTGAGTCGAAGGCCTCCGCAACTTCCACTTGCGGATATACGGAATAGAATCATTTCATGGCGACATTGGGGCGATTCCGGAGGCGTCCGCTGCGGTCTGTCGTTTTCTTGAGAGGCCGCGTGAGCAGATTAGCATTTTTCAGTGGTAGTCAATGACAGGCCGAAACTGACTCTTATGAGGGCTGGCATAGAGGAGCGACTCAGTCGTCTCGCCGCAGCCCTACCGAATGCAAGCTGAACACCCCGTTCCAGCCCCCTGCCCCGTAGTCTGGGGATGAACAGCGTCCACGACCCCAGCGCCCCTGCCATTTAGCCGTGGTGACAGGTGCAGGCGAAAAACTAACTTGTCAATAGGCCACTGCGAGGGGAGATATTATTAATGCATCCAAAGCTGCAAATATTTGTAGAACACTGTAGCAAATGCCGAAAATGTCCGAATGGGTAGAGGACTTTTGGAATGAGGCACCCGAAAACATAGAGGACCAGTAGATAGGAAGTGGGTGGAAACATTGCCCTTTAAACTCGATGCGAGCGGCGTCGTTGAAGCATCTGTTTGTAGTCCCATTCGGCAGTGCCCTCCCCCTCCCATGGCGAGTTCCTGCCCACTGGAGCGGTTTTCGGACGCAAATTATGGTTCCCCTTCGTGGACAGATTGTGACGCCTTGTAGTCTAATTTTGAAAGTAGCAGGTGGCCTGCTATACCGTCAAACGTTCCCCATCCCCCTGAAGGCCCAACAACTCGGTGTAAGTTGGCACTGACAGAAGGAACCAGAAAGTCCCGTTTTCCCCGCCTTTGGTCCACTGCCTCCGACTTTTCAAGTGGCTCCTCACTTTGTCACTCAATCTTTTGGATGCGGCAGTGAGGGACACGTACGAGGGCTTCTGAAAGCAGTGGCATCTTCGCGATGGCTTGCGCTCCCACCGCGGCGTACAACACAGACTTTGGTCAGTGGCCACGGATGTCGCGCAAACATGACAGCATCCGTCACTGGCTTACGCGTAGGTGTAAACAACAACGAGAAGGCAAACCTAACAGGCAAGGGACAGGTCTCTTCTTTAAGAGGCAGGATTTTGCCTCTCCACTCTTACTATCAAGTCGGAGGGGAACACCGAAGCAGCGTGAAGGCTCAATTGTGACTGGTCTACAGCTCTCCACACCTCAGCGCGCATTTTGACGTATTGCGCTAACCCGACAGACTTGATGCAGTCCAACGAAATCTTGGCTGTCCCTCTGGCAGGCCGTTTCTTGTCCACACCGCCAGGAAGTGTGTGAAGGAAAATGACTGTGAAGTTTAATCTCCACCTCATTTTTTTGCCTCCCACCTTTAGCTGAAGTTCTTTTCATCTGCACCAGCGCCAAACGCTTCTGTCCGTGAAGACGGAGAGTAGAGATTATCCGTACAATTTTTCAGCCGTACTCATCTTACAGCGATTGGCCTCCCCCGATGGAAATTGACTTTCGACGGAAGGGCATAAGAGAAATTTTCCATCGCGGAAGTGTTACAACTTTCTTCCTCTCTGTGTTTATCACCCAAATGCTATCCACGTGTCATTCTGACGTCCAGGCTCCCTCATACCCTTCAACCTCCTGCCGGGGAGTTAAAGTGCGTTGGAGGATGGGGATGAAGGACAGTCGTCCTCGCCAATCCGAAGGCACAGATGGGTGGCGGATGCTTGACGCCTTAGGGAGTAGGCAAATACGTGCCTACTCGAGTTAATAGACGATTTGAGGAAGGATTTACTCGACTTCACTGCCCCCTGAAGAGAGAGAGGCTCGGCACCCGAGTCTGAACGGCTTACTTTTCACCGGTAATATATAAAAAATGAAACCTATCTTCCGTAAACTTTCGAGCTCTTTTGGGGAAAACTTCGGGAGGTGAGGTGTTGGCGCATTACGGAGAGAAGTCCAGGACAATTTCAACAGTGGGCGATACGAGCGAACGTAGGCAGAGCGGTAAAGTGAATTTGCTCCTCCCGTAAACCGGCGCTTTCAATCACCTCCAAGACGTCGAGGCGAGATGATTAGCATGCACAAGGGACTCCCTGCACTTGGGCTCGGCGAGCAGCCTGCGCGGCGCAACTTCAAAGACTTGAGTGAAGAACCTCAGTGTAGTGGATATTCGCAGGACGCGAAATGCAGAGAAAAGTCTGCGAGAAGATTGCCTAAATTCCCTCTAATATCTGCCATCTGCCAGGAATAGACTGTCCCGGAGAGACTGGCCAGCACCTTTTTAATCTCTATTGTTAGCCCATCCTCGAGTGTGAACCGCCGCTTACCCAGTTTGCTTGGTTACTTTGCAAAATGAACAAGAAATTTGGGGCCTGACTGTCGCCATCAGATTATGCTATATGTTCAGCCATCTCTGACAACAGCGGATGTCTTTTGCTTCGAGGATAGAGATATTTCCTCAACAGTTAGTTGCGGAACGGAAAGAGGTGGGTTTTCGCTACGGATACACCCGAACAGGCGATGTCATTGTCCACCACGAAAGCATTGTTTAGCGGACGCTAGTATTTGGCCATGACTTCTGCCCCACTTCTCCTTATTCATTTGGCTTCCGCGTCCTCATCACACCCAAACCGCCTTCTGAACACTCAGCATAGCTTGCAGCCCCACTGGGTGGAGGTCGAAGGACGTCGACTACTACTTGACTGGTGGCAAAAGCCACTTGGAGACCTGATGTGAGCAGGACGCTGAGTGAAGGGCACCGCGGAGAGCCTCCGGGGCGACGGAGATTGTCAATTCGACTCAGAAGTGGCTATGATCGCTGAGTCAGCTGCTCCTTGATGAGGCAGTTCGTACACACAAGATCACTCGGGCGATTTTCCAGTGCATCAAAAGGCACGGGGGCACATGAGCTACGTTGAATTGCAAACAGACTTATCAGTACAACTTTCGGTCTCTCCAGCCGGCGATGCAGAGGCTAGACGATGCACCCGGTTGATGTGTCGCGAAGCGATGCCTTGTTTGCTAGGTTGGAAACTATTAACCGGGCGTTATATTGAGTCTCTGTTCACCTGCGGCTTAAAGTGATACCTTGTAATGTGCGCTCGACATGCTTATTTATGATTTTTAAAGGTAATCTTTTTATTCATCCCATCACAATTTTTCCTTGTTTGTATCGTAGGTGTGCTTTATTTTTCACCGGAACCAGCTGCAAATCAAGAGCGATCAACATTTACTTTTCTTGAACGAGTTCAAATTGAGTCATAGCGCAGTTCAACAAGCTTCGAGAGACATTAATTAGGCATCAGGACATGGAACCACTAATGAAAAAAGTGCTCGTTGCTGATTCCAGGAATTTCGTTCTGGCAATTTAAATATTGTCAAGGAGCCTTGAAGAAGACTGCTGCCCACGTTGATTGTGAGAAATTGGGCACGAAAGGGGAGTCCGATCCGCAAAAGCAACTTTTCGTAAACTTGGGTCAAAACTACTTAGAAATCAGCTATCCAAAGTGATGGGCTGTGTTAAGAATCTGCGCAGAGTAAATGATTAAAAAAATATATAAATTGGCTTCATATGCGCCGGCTGTACGGACTGACGTAACTGCAGATGGACAATTGCCCGACCGCAAGAGCTGGTGTGCATTTTTGTTGCTTCCTTCACAATACAAGATTGCTGCCGTTAGCATATAGCGAAAGACCCACAAAGCGACCCCTTCTTTCTTTCTTCATTCCCACACCACCAACGCCACCACCAGGCGAAACCATAACAGCGGCGGCATTAAGCTGACGCTATGCATGAGAAGAAATTTCTGAGGAAAAAGCAATTAGCAGTGCTCAGTCGGCAGGCCGCAATGCTACCGAAGGATGATAGCGCAGGACGTCCACTCCGAAGCTTCAATTATCGTTGACAAATGAACTTTTTTTCACTCTGACATTTTACCACATTCTCTATATTTACCCAAAAGTTCTCCAACCGATTATTTCCTTTTTCATAATTACGGATTACTTTTAAGAAAAAATTGCAACAAACGAGATACTATAATGAGAGACTGAGAATGAGTTATTGACTCCAAAAATAAGGGCATATGTGGCTTTCACAATACCTGGCAGAAAGTCGTCGATGTCAACAAAATTTGTTCGATTAAATGTAATAAATAATACTAAAAATGACATTGCGTTTCCTACTCACTGCCCACGCCCGTTTCAAAGTTTCCGACCTTGGACTTTCTAGCACACACGGTGTGATAACGCATTCTCGTCTACAAGACTGTCCGAAGGAGTCTTCGGCGTAAATGCCTATTAGGATAAACAGCAGTGTGTATTGTGCCCTCTCGGGGTGCTATTTCCACTGTATTTGAATGCAGTCGGTCGAGACATGTGGAAAAGTTGGAATGCGACTGTTCAAGGTTATCAGCCTCACGAAACCATACTCCCCACGCCTGAAGAGAGGGCGATATTTGCGCTGTTTACTACAATGTCTGTTCTCCTGCCACTTTTCCAAAGCATTAACTTTGGAGATGTAAAACGGACCGAATATGGGAGATAAAAGGAGCGGAAAGTAAGTGGGAAAAATGAGAAGGGGGAAGAGACTTCATGCAGGTCCAGCTGAGCCAAGACATTTAGGGAGACGTAAACTACCGCACTACCGCCCCCGACCGCGCCACCACACATGAGTTACCGCAGAAGCCCCCGTCGAGCCTCCAATGAGGGAGAGCGCAATAATTACATTTCGACACATTTTGCAAGTGCCTCTGACACTATCAGTGGCTTCATCGGTCTGAGCACAGATGCCTATGTAAATTCAACTGTCAGGTTGGGTCTGAGATTCGGAAGGCTGTTTAGGCCTATGACAAAAACAAGGGGTTTTCGCGTGGTCAGTGGAGAGACGAATGCACGATGTCCGTTTGTTTTGCTTCACTACACGTTATCGTGTCGAGTTACACACGAGGTGGCAACTAGAAAAACCTGTCGTTCAGGCTTCCCTCTGAAAAACGCATCACTGCTACTGCTACTCAATCACTCGGACGAGATGGAGGAGGCCCCATGAATCTGCACTCTTATGCAACTTTGGACGATGCGCCATCTGCAGACTGCCCACACACTTGGAGTGCCTTTCTGACTCCAGGGGCCGTTGATGGACTAGCGGTGAAGCTCAAGGGACTCCCAAGATCCCGTTTCACTTTCCCAAATCGTTCTTCGCCATTAGTGAAAGGGTAGAGTCTGTGGTCGACGAATCGGTAACTACGTTTTCAGATGGATGCATGTTCTGTGCATCCAATGGGCAGCTTGAAAAATTGCGCTTCTGTTAAAAGTAGTGGCCTTCTGGCAAAAATTTGCGGCCAAGAAAGACAGGATGAAACATTTGCCTGAGCCTCACCTCATATTTGGCCAACCTCAGATTGAGAAGAGCGTTAGCCCTTTCGTCGAAACAGGGAATGAAGTAGAATTCGCCCTCCTCTCTGCTTAGCAATTTGAACCAGCAGTCGACAGGGCGTCTTAGGAGTTCGGAGACGCCGAAAGACAGCGCGCCCATGAAGTCGTCTCGAGAGGCCCGATCCCAATCCCACATCTCGATCATCAGGCGCCTCGACTCATCCTCCGCATTAATTTCTCTGAAACGAGTATTGCACACTTCATTTGGGCACCTGAAAATGGCACTCTTGGCCCTTGACCGGCCAACACTACCTCGGTTGGTGTCAACAAAGTCACTCGGGGCCTGTTTGGGTGCAAGGGAGGAGCGAAAGAGTGTGAATGCGGCGAAATGGAAAGCAAATGTGGTGGAAGTTGGCCACATCCAGGGGTTCATTCAGGCGTATATAGTGGCGGTTTTATGACAAGTTGACATAAAGTAGGTGGGTTTTGTGGAGGAGAAAATAGTACCGCAAGATTGGCGGAGTTGGGGAGGAGAAGATCTCCCCTAGCGTTTTCAACCAAGGCGCTGAATTTTGCCCCCAAGTTGCGTCAAGGGCTCCTCTCGCCATATCTCTGTGCCAGTGTGATTTCGTTGACGACATCTGACCACTCATTTCCTTGTCCACCCCGTCTGTTAACTTCTCTTCTTCCCGTCCTCTTCTCGTAATGCTAAAGGGGTCAGGTATGGGTGACCCCAAAGAGATTTTCCACATGGAGAAAAGTTATACGCCAGTGAGAAGGAACGTCGTCAACCCTGCGTGACACCTCGTAGTATTGAAACGTGCCACCTAAGCGTCCTCAGTTACCAAGCAGTCAGCACATTCTCGTAGAATTTTGCACGGGTTTCACAAGTCATCCATATTTCTATCTTCTCCGCTCGGCGAATGTCAACCACGATCTCCCCACCTATTCCCTCTAAGTTGCGCCAACTCTGCTTCAGGAGTCACATAAAAACTTCCTTACAATGTGTACGACGTCGAATGAGAATAGCATCTACGTACAAAAATGTAACCTACCGTGGGACACTCAATAGACTAAGAAAGATGCCTCTTAGCCATTCAAAGTGTGAGACTCTCAAGCTCATCAGCCTTGACTTTTGTGCTCGGATTTCCCAAGAAGGAGATTTTTTCCTCTAACACGCCTATTTACCAGGACACCAACATTCCTCCGTCAGGCAGGACTTACAAACGTCCTCCTTCATATTAATAAATTTGCTAAAGCGGTGGTCGAAGCGAGCGATTCTGATCACGAAGTCCAACTAGATGAAAAAAATTGCCTTCGCAATTGAGGATAAGAGGCTAATGTCATCAATGGGAGTGAAGAAATACGACTTGGACTTGGGAAGACTCTTCCCCCCACCCACCCTCTGAGGGAATCATGTGTGGGAGGACACTTGGATGCGTTCAATGCCCGTTTATCCTTGTTCAGGCTCTCGCCTCCTGCGATTCAGCCTTCTTGACATTTGATTCCACAATACACTCGACCGTGCCATTAAGAAGCACGCCTGTCCCAAGAAGCAGACAAGATCTATCTACGAGAGCCGCCAGTTTCATCTCCCAACCCCCCACAAAAGTGCCGCGGAACACGCATTTACCAGTGGATGAAGCTTTGGCCAGGCAAAAGCGGCATTTATTTCCGTCAACAGCCTCGTCTCCTCCTCCATCTTGCCTCTATTTCTTTACCTTCTAGTGCATTGTATGCGTGTTAAAAGTGGTGGCTAATTTCTCACCGAATAGGTGACGCATTGGAAATTACAGATCAGCCCTGGCTTCAAGCACAGGATAGGAAGTTGATGTGAGAGATGGTCGCTTTTGGCAACCGGAGAGCACACCAAAAATAATTTTGTAGAAGGTAAAACATCAGTTCCTTTTGTACAGGGAACACAACTTCTGTTCCCTCTGTCCCCATAGAGAATTAAATGGAAATTAGCAAGCTCAACGCAACTTCGGCGCCTAAATTCTCCGTTGCATTCTTTTGGACAGACACCATCCCCGAGGCACCACGCGCCCACTTTACCCCTTAGCAAGAAAAAACTTAATTAGGCGCCGCACTTGTCACTGTCTTGAGCATCTCAACAACGCTCTCCATGCTCTCCTAGGGGGAGGCGAAGAGTCTTCATGTGGACAAAAATAGCCTGCGATTCGGTGTGTCATTAGGGGCTTGTAGTGCTTTAGCCCATCGCATTGTGCGCATGGTAATGTGTAAACACCCTAATCGCAGAAGGATGCAAACTCTTTGGACACGTATTCTCAAAAATTGGGCGCATTCGCCTCAATGATAAGGTAAAATTAGGCAAAAGAGCACTTGTGGTAACTAATTGTTTGAAAATCATCTCGACGTTTTATTAATTAGGCCAGAAGTACTAGGATTAAGGGGAAAAGAAAGGCGGGCGAGGAGAGGACTCATTTGTCCCAGTGGCACCTGGTGGTCCTATGGGGCAGTGGGGAATGACCCAAAAGGAGTGGTTGTGCGGTTGGACCCGAAGTCATAATGAAGCAATTATTTGATAAAATCTCTCAAAAGCCAGGATCTCCCCTCTCCCTTCCTTTTCACAGGTCTGATGTTCATCTACTACAACTGAAAACTGAGCAGTTTAGTCGTCTAACCGAGCATTCATCATTGGGACAGGGTAGAGCAGATTTGTTTCAGTTTAGCACTCCGCCTAACAGGCGATGGCCATTTGGACTCGTACGGAGCGTAGATATATGAGCGTGTGCATGTATACGGCCTATGCTATGCGCACCAGATTGCGACAGAAGAAAAGGCAAATTTCCGCGTTATTCCCATGAACTGACAAATCTGATTTGCGCTCAAAATACCGCATATGTGTGCACTCGCTCCGAATGAGTAAATTGTCACGACGGAAGCCTGTGTAATGTTTCGGGGACCTAAATATGCCAAAAATTGTTTGCAAGCATGTTTATTTGCCATCGCCTCCCACGCTTCCAAACCTTACTTAAGTGATAGGCCCTGGTACAACAAATTAAGTTCCTGATTTGACCTCATGAAAATTCATATTAAAAGTGGTCGACAAGAGACGCGTTGCTCTACAAAAATCTCGAAGGCAATAAGAAGGAGGAAAACAAATTGAACAAGTGAAGTGTGCGTTAAAAAGGAGTATCGAGGATCAATTAAAATCAGAAGGCTTCCTCAAATAAGGTGGGTTCACCTTATCGTTCAATTTCCTATCTCTTTAATGTTTAGCACCTATTGAAATAACCTTCCCGAATCTGTGCCTCTAATCTGTAACTAGGGCAATTCTTAGAAGCGCGAACTTGTCATAGGCGTAAATTAAACGAACTAATCACCAAAGTTGTAGTTTTGCAGCTGCGCCTACCTTATCCGAGAAATAATATCAGGAAAAAGATTGGAATCTCCGGTGCTCCTCGCTATGTGGTAACATTAAAGTAGTACTGGATATACAGGCAAAAGAGGTCAGTAAACAGGTTAAAAATTAGCCTAAATAGTTTTTTTAACAGGTGCAATATGAACTTTGCGTCCATAGAAGTACCTTATTGTAAAGGCATTGGTGATACTTTAGACAGAACAGGGGAAAAAATTTATAGATATTTGAATAATTTGCAACTTCATAAAAGGGAAGACTCTGTATCATCAAAACGATTAGCACAAACGTTCGAAGAGGAGGCATGTGAGCAAAAAAGGTGAAAGATCAGAAAAAACCTATTAAAAACCCATTATAAAATAAACAAAATTTTAAAGAGGGATACATATAAATGTAAGATGGCGAAAAAATACTCACATTTTAAAAGTTTCGTTCCACTCGGGATTTAGGGATGCCTTGACGACTTTCGTTTTAAATTTGCGATTTTTTTCACTGTCACAGCTTAACTTTACTTTGACATATGGATCCGCTAATCCATTTGGGTCCATAGGGACAAGGTTTTTGGCCTCTTTAACTGAATATCGTATATGTGTTCCCAAATATCATATTGTAGCTTACCTGTTACTACCAAACTTGATTCATTATGAAAAATTTTAAGATGTATGCGCCCTCGTTTTTCCGTATAATCAACCCCACATAGTCGTGGAACATATTTCTCGCAGCGTTTATGCACATTCAGTTGACAAACTGGGGTAAGAATTTTAGTACAATTCGACAAACCTTCACAACGAATGCCTTGATTGATGACACCGTAAAGAAGAGAGCCGCACTGATCACAAAATACAGGAGATGAATATGTATGAGTTTTAAAAGAGTGTGATTTTCGGTACTAACAATTGCCATTAAGTAATCATAGAGTACGTTGGTTTCAGCGACTTTATCTGATCCAGGGCATGAAAAAAGTATAAACTCGTGGCACCGCTTGTGAACTACAAAGGTACATACTTTGCACTGAAAACCTTGTTTGCCAAAACCCCTAATCATAGAGGAGGGTTAAACAGCTCACCATATGAAATCGGTGCAGTGGCCACAATATGTTGCTTGTTTAAAAAAACGGGCCAAAAACTTATGACCTTTCACATCATGTACTTTGCGCTCACGCACGGCTCCAAGCCTTTCAAATTTTTGAGATTTCTCAATAAAAGTTGAAGGATCATTATTATTCAACATAACTACGTTTTGTATAATATACGCTAAAAGGTCAAAAATTAATTAATTTTAATTATTTTAAACAAATATTATAACAAAAGGTGACAATTGTAAAAAAATTTAGCAGATAGCTAAAAAAATTCCGAAACAATTTTACAATTTTTATTAAGCACAATCCAAGGGAGGTTTGTTTTATATGGTTTAAAAGGTCGAAATAGTTCATTAATTAATGAAGTGGCACATTGCAAACCCCAAACTGTGGAATATATTTTCAAACAGAAACCATGGCAAACTGCATTTAGCTTAAACTTCTCCGTCAAGGGTCAGAAATTACGCTTATACTTCGTGAAAGTTTAGCTCATCAAAAGATATCTTCAGCCAAATCGACAAAAATAAATCTTGTACGAAGTAGAATACCATAATTTGCGTCCCTTTCAACTGCGCCCTCTATATGAATTTTTATTTACACGTTACTAGATAAATTTAGGCTTGCTTCAAGGGTAAAATTTTCCATGAACACAAGGTGCAAAGTAAACCAAATGCATATCGAATACGCTTTGAAAATTTCCGCACGTTCACCAGTTTTCCAAATTCATGACTTGATTTCGCCTCAAAGCATCCTTCAATGGCTTGCACTTTGGATTAATTTCCAAACTCTTCGGACCTCTTGCCATCGACTAAATTAAATTATCTAATGCTTGAACACATCGGAAGGGAATATATTTCCTTGTATCTTGAGTTAAAACACGCAAAATGCTGTAACTTGGAAGACTTAGTGGGGCTTCTTCTTTCTCTCCCGCTCAAATCCTTAATTGACTGCCCCTCCTTGACTGCAAATTTTCACCTTACTTACAGGGCTTTTGAGAGAATGCGCGGTAGTCTATTTGTAGCGTACGTCACTTAATGGACATGCAAAAAAGATAGTTAAGATGTTTCTTTGACTTGAAAGCGGGACCTGAATTTGCGTGAATTCATAATTCACTGAAAGATTATCACATATACAAAGGTCAGGCTCTAGAAGCGGCAGCAACAGAAACAATGGCTTTAAATTCGCTGTCAGGAATGGATGAAAAAAGCTATATGCAACCAGATCGATGTCCTTTGTATAGTTTTATTCAACTGGTAGTGGGGCAAAATTTTAACGAGATGATGCAACAATTTCTTGGCCCTTTGACGCTGAGATTTTTTTATTCTACATATTGCTTTGTGCCTTCAACGCTGACCCTGCACCGATTCACTGGGCTACGTTGTTGTTGTTTTTCCAACTGCATAGATCTTGTTTTGATTCTTATGGTTTGACTTTTCTTTCTTACTCCTGATCTATGGTTCATTGGAACTCTAGTTTCTTATTATTTTAACTTGGAATGAATTGCAATTTCTGCTTAAAAATCTCAAATTATGACAAATTCCCTGAGAGATCGATGTTTTTAGTTTCGAAAACAATGGCGCAAGCACCACTTCTTCTAACTTCAGTGACTGATTGCGGCAAACAAGAAGCTGCAGCTGTGTGGGATCCAATCGCCGGGAACCAGGTTGCTAGCTTTAGCGGGGAAGCAGCAGCTATGGGTACCCTTACTGCAGTGAGGGATGTTATTTTCTCTGCTGTAGCGAGGAAACCTATTATACAGTCTTGGCCTTTTCAATCTGAGGTATTAGTAGACTTATTGTGTGGATGTATCCTTAGAACTATTCACTGAGGCGATTTACAACTAAGGGACCTGTTACTGCTCTCGCCTTCACCTATGACGGGTTTTTTATGTATTTAGCCATCGGAAACAATATTTTTGTATATCAAGTAAGTACCATTAATAAATTTGTGTATGTCTAGATCTATCAAATAATCTCTTTATAATCGATGAGAACTGTCTTTATTCTCATACTAATTCCTTATGTACATCGCCATGCTGAAATATTGAGTCGTAGTCACATGTATGACTGGCCTAAAACAGTTCCACTTTCCATTTACGCCAATTATAGGTATGTAGCGGATGCCTAATAACCGTGCTGGAAGCTAGTCACATGGCCCCCATCGGTGCTTTAACTGTATCACAGCAGCATCCCTCAATACCCTTACCCTTCCTTCTATCCGCTGACACTTCTGGTCTAGTTGCCTGTTGGCCAGCTCTGGTTTCTGGCGATGATCTCGTTAGTACTGGTAATGGTGATTTTGACAATAATGGGGATATTGGATCGAAACCTGACCCCTCGCATAAACCCCTGTGGTATGTCGTACAGGCCAGTAGAGGATTGCCTGTGTGCACTTTCGTTGCTGACGACCGAATAGTTGCCTGTGCGGGAACCGACGGTGTCAAGGCAAGTTAATAATTATCTTTTCTTCTAGTGTGTGTATATACTCTACTTGTTTCGGAGTTTCAGTTATAATAACCATTCCCGGGTTCAACAGATCTGTATTCGTGAACCCTTAGGACCTTATAAAAATAGTTACTCTATTCGGTTCAAGTGATTTAAAATTTAATTGATAGTTTTTCAACTCTGAGACGGGCACACCACTGTGCAGCGTTTTGGAACAAAGTCCTACTCTTCTCTGTATTTGTGCCCTTCCTCAAAACGACAAGTTCGTCTTTTCCGGAACTGACAATGGCATCCTCCACTCTGTTTGGTTGCGTGATCCTGAGGTTTGTTTGATAGTCGTATTTTTTTATGTGGAAGAGATTTTTGTCTCTCAGTTTATGAGGAGTGCCCATATTTGCGTTCCATGCTTCATATTTAATTGACTCTCTGGTGCCTATGCTTCGACCCCCTTACAAACTAACTGTATAGTTCTTTTTCCTTCCAGAACTCTTCTTCTTACGAGGTTTCCTTCAGGAGATGTTTTGTGGACTCTGAGTGAGTGCGCTTAGGTTCTTAAATCATAACGGTTTGTCCATTTGGTGCTACTTTTATTACTAGTTTTATATAAACTGAGATCGTGTGTTTAAAGAATTTTTGTTCCCGTTGATGTTTGGGCTTGTATAATCTGGCTAAATTGGCAATGAACGTCGAGCAACTGCCGAGAACCTTTGAGAATGTTAATTTCTGCTGAGTTGATCACGTGTACGACACATAACTTTTCGGCCATCTTATTTAAAATCTCGTACAATTTGGGTGCATGTATGTAATCTCGATCAAGTCTTCGAAATGGACTGCGGTCCGAGCGAATGTTAATTTATCCTATATTTCCCATCCTTCCATCTGCATATTTGTTTTGTTATGTTCTACCTCTAAAAGTCCTTAGTGTCATTGCATTTGCTTTGTGAAGTTTTCCGCGAAGATTGCGTATGACGAAATTTTGGATAACTAAAGGTAATTTATTAGTCAGACAGTGATCCAATAACTAGTAGATCATTTAGGACAGATTCTCCTCCAAATTTTTATATTTTATCCTGGATCTTATATATAATCCGCCTTTTGTTAATCACCCGTAAGCCGGTTGTTTCAACTCCTTTAAGGTTAGACGCCCTTATAATTAAACTTGATTTTTGATCATAGACTCTCCTCAACAGAGAAGGCTATCTGCTGTGTCTGTGCCAGCCCCGTTGATTCGGGTCTCCCTCTATTGGCTGTGAGCACACGCACAGGATTAGTAGAAGTTCTCCGACAAGACACCTGTCTCGTGCGACTTCGACGATTCTCTGTAGCCCCGTCATTACTTAGCAACTCTGGTTCGCCTCGCGTAACAGGATTTCTTATGTTGACCAGACCCACTTGGCTGTTGGAGACACAGCCACCAATAGGTACAACTGAAACTAACGACGTATCCATTGAATCGACAACCGAGGGTGTGTTGGGGTCCCTTCATCCTCTTAAGCGCCATTTAGGCTGGCATGCGGACGATCTGCTCTACCTTCAATTGCCTAACCTCAAACGCGTGTGTTTTTTTTTACTTTTGTTCATCTAATCATTTTCCTCTTGGCTCAATACTAGTGTATGTTGTTACATATCCACTCTCAGATCTGTCTACCAATATGTGCTGATTGGAATACCAAATTATTGACTGTGTAAATAAGCACATTGCCGTATTAACAATTTGACTATCTCGTCAACAAGCGAGCCTTATGGTTTTTGCTCTTGCTTGTTAATCTGTTGTAGGAACGTATATCCGACAAGTACCTGGACAGTATCTATCAGGATGACTTTCTCCAAACCATGGGGGTTGAAACTCTCTCCCTCACTCTTGGTTCGTGTGCATGCGGTACCAACAGCAAATTTAACGAATCTGCTACCAGTGCTCTGGAAGAAGAGAAAAAGGCATTGGAAAAACGTAACGGGGAACTGATGCGTATTTTGGTAGCAAATTGTTTGAGTTACTAGTAACCTATCCGCGACCTGTATATGCTCAAGTAACATAAAGACGAAATGTTTTTGTCGAAGATTTGTCTTTTATGCTGGAAGCTAGGGGATTGGCGACACTCGTGACATTATAATCCGATAGAAGTAATCACACCCATTATTTATAATTTGAAATTTGTAACCTCTGAATATGTGGGACTTTGTATTTGAGACTAATTACATGACATTTGCTTTACCACGAATAGTTCTCTGATGCAAAAGCCTTTTCCGTTCTACTATATTTATTACGAAACAACACCTCGAGGATGTCATTTTAGCACTGGAAGGCAAATATAATGTTTGTGCAAATTAAACAGGTAAAGAAACAGATTTTGGACAACGATTGGGGTCCTGAAAGCTAACAAAGGGTCATAAAAACCAAATGGGTTTTTTAAAATACAGACCGTAGTATGAATTTAGGAGTCAGCTGTGAGGTGGTTCGAAGTTCTCCAGCCAAAGGCAGCCAACTTTGCCATTGAGGATATTTCCGTAATTGTTTTATTACTTATAGTATGAGCGGTCAATACGAATGTGGTATAGTGTACGGGACGCGCCGCTTGCTTTACTCGAGGTGGGCCGCTAACCCCTACCTTTGTGTTAATTGAATCCTTTAAGTCGGTTGCTTTTGATTTTGTGCCCATTTACCGTTTTAATGGAGTGTATAATGTGCGAGACAGACTGTCCTGCCGCTTCCGCGCACATTGTTTCTCGCTGGAGCCCTTCTAAGCGGTTATATGCAATCGTATTTAATGTATTCATCGCCCACCTCGTGGTGCTACCACACGATTTCTTTATAAATATTATTTGATAAAGGGTTATTTTTTACTTCAAATAGGCTTGATTCTCAATATTATGATCGCGAAAACCGATCTTGTTACCCAAACTGCATTTAGGCATATTTGTGTAGTTCTCTTGTCACATTCAGTCTGCAACTTTATTCAGAACACTTTTTATTCTAGGAAAAATGATTGACAAAGTTGAAATGGAAGTTACGGAGCAACCCATGGGGAAACCAGACCGCTGTACCAATGCGCCGACTCCCACTGAAACGAGCAGTGATGATGAAGTTATTCTTTCAGAATCTGACTTTGCTCCGGAGTTTCCTGTGGCGGAGATGAACTCCATGTACATTGCACTTAATAAATTTACCTGGGTGGTCCCGGTGTGTCCGAATCAAGAGCTTGAGACAATTTTATTAGCATGTATTAAACTCGCTGAAACCAGTACAGTCTTCATTTTCCTCTATATTTTGACCTTTTAGATCAATACGAACGATGTTCATATTTCAAAACTTTTTGTGATCGTGATCTTATTTCGGCTTTTGACAAAATCATTTGCGGTTGTAAGGGTAGTTCATGGAATGATAGTACTCGTGTAAGATAACTTTTATAATTTTATTTGTCTTTTAGCATTTTATTTTCATGAATTCTCTTCTTGCTGTTAAATTATGCGCTTTAATGGCTGACAAGGATTACGACCCAATTCTGGAGTTGGAAGCTCGTCTTTTCGATCCTGAGGCATCGTAATATATATAATAAACTTTTTGATTTTCATTATAATTAAATGAATAGGTTCCATATTAACGCTCTCAACAGTAGAAACTCTTTAAATGCTATTCGCTTTGGTACGGGTGAAACCGAAACTATTTCTCGTTTTGAGGACATTATGACTGCTCTACCTGAATTGTGTTGCCCTGATCTTGAGAAGAGATCAAATAAATCTCAGCTTAAGGTATTGTTTAATTTGCGACTTTATGTCTTCTGTGTTCAGGTTTTCGCTGTCACATCATATCGTCGATTACCATTGCTGGAAGATTTTATTAACCTTTTCGGAAGGCTAGGTGGATTTGATGCTCTCCTAAATCGCTTTCTCAAACACGACAAAGAACCATTGACACTTCGTCTTTTATTTAACTACCTCAAACCTTTCAGGGCCTGTTGCTACTACCTCACTGATGAGGTTGCGAAGACCTGCTTTCTACCCATTGTCGTAAGTCTCAAAATGTGCTCATCTTTGAAATCAACTTGTGAACCTGCCCTTCCGTGTATGTGTCTATGTAGTACTTCGACACGATTACGAGAACCTTAAATCACTGCTAATTGGTACCAATTCATTCTCTCAATTGCTAATTATTAGACCAGCTACGGTGTAACTCTTTTATCAAATACTCTACTTTCATACATCAATTTTTTAGGACATTTCTCTAACATTCATGAAGAATTTGACTGACGCGGATGTACGTCAGTCAATTCGGCGTGACCAGCGAAATAACCATCTAACGGATTTTGCTATGATTCAGTGTTTCTATCAGCGTATTTATGGTCAGAATTTTAACAATGAAGAAGTTGACGAACTTCGTTTAGAGCTTATCTTGAAAACTTTAAAGGTACTTTGATGTTATTTTCTATCTATTACTCAACTCGCTCTTTTGCCCTCTTAACAGTCGCAGTATCATATCAGATTTTCCTCGTGGAGTGTTTCACAAAGCATTGCGACACCAAATTTCTCCTACCTAATTTATTCTACCATTTTATCTGGTACTAAGTGCCCTCGTGAGCCGCATTTTACCTCTAATACTACGTTGTTGCGCATTGTGACATCATAAGCCGCCTTAACCGGTTTTTCAATAGTAATCAAATTTGGTAATAAGAAATGCTAATCCAGTCTCAATGAATTGTAATGACCATTGGATTTGATTTTTAATACAAAACAATGTACTAGTTTTAATGACAACGTAACGGTGAGTGTAACTAGCTTTCATTTCAAAAAGAAAACTTGATCGTAAGACGAATTACTTATTTACTTCATCTGTTCAAATTAATTTTGTTTCATTGTTATCTCCCTTGATTCGCCTCAGTCCTACGTTCATTTTTTATTTAGATGGACCTCTTTGGAGCAAAGATGATAGCATTGACTGGCCTACTAATGATTATCAATGGCTCCGACAGAAGACCGGCCTTCTCTGCAAATGCTTCTTTGCGTTCCGAGACTATCACGAACGAGAGAGTTGTCAAATGGTTGAAGGACAACCAGGTATGCCTGATTCTCTTATTTTTTTTTGAATTAAGCAATCGTGAAATGTATTTCGTATAACTTGCCAAAGTATTTTCACACTACATTGATTATTTTGTCACAAGTAAGGATCTCCCACATTCTGCGTGTGAATTCTAATATATTCTGTTCTACCGTTTTTTATTGAATAAATTGTAGTTATGGGTGGTTATTTTGATTTGATATCAACTTCCCTAATTTATAATTAATCTACATTTGTCGGCAGTGATGTGTACGTTGCATTAATTAAATGCGACAAGTTCGTCCCATTTAGGCAATGATTTAAAGGTCTCTTTGGAATGTAGGGTATTGAAAATCACACTCCTTGAACTTCTGCCTGCAGAATGTCATTGCCGATTATTTCTATGCGGGTGCCTCTTCCCTGGAGGATAGATTCTTTTTTAAATCGTCACTGGTCACAGTATTATCTTGGCTTGTTTTGAAGTTTCATCGTCTTTTCATGCCCTTTTTAGGATTTTTATATCTGTCCTTTCGACCTAGCCTTAGTAATTAGTTTTTTTACCATTCTGACGGAAGTGATTTCGCCATTATGTATCATTCTTATTTTGTATTTGATGAGAGTTATTAGTTAGAAAATTGAGTTTCTGAAGACGCTCGAGATTATTTTATGTTGGTTTCTGGATGTGCAATACGATTCATGTTTGCGATATAATCGTTGATTTCTAAGGGTTTGCCTTCACTTAAAGCCAACGTTAATTTTTTATTGTTATTTTTGAGGGAAGAGTGGTACAGTTGCGCAATCTGACATGGATTTAATGCGCCACTTTATTTGTGATTGGTAAATTTTTTGCCTCCCAGGAGGACTACTTTCTTATTGGAGAGTCGGTTTTTTGTTATGATTC
This sequence comes from Dipylidium caninum, assembly GCA_017562135.1. NCBI lineage: Eukaryota > Metazoa > Platyhelminthes > Cestoda > Cyclophyllidea > Dipylidiidae > Dipylidium > Dipylidium caninum. The sequence goes on along the minus strand of QEYB01000911.1, from coordinate 181,651 downwards.
GATATTTGTTTAGGTCTTGTCGTTATTGTTGCGAGAAAATCTACACCAGTTACAATATGTTGAAAAGGTTACTTATGTAGCCCAGTTCCTCATAGAAATGCATGAACTGAGTCTAGAGGATTTGGAGGAGATTTGGGAGGCCCAGGTCGGTAAACACGAAGCAATAGTAAAAAATGTTGAATATATGCTTTCCAATCTCGTACGCTATTTCACCCCTGAACAACTGGATCGGCTCTTTGACTGCTTTAAAGTAAGTGTCTCTGTAGATACCAAGTAATTTTCTTGTATATATTGTTCAAGGTGTCACCTGAAACAACTAGCGAATTACAGTTTTTATTATGCTGAGTTATTGATGACGAGTGTCATGTTTTGGTATCTGCAGGTTATTTGAGGAGACAGTCCCTATTTTACATTCTTCTCTTTGGACTTTTAATTAATTTTTGAAGTTAAAATTTTGGTTGTTGCCATCATATGACAATTTATCGACCCTACATAATTGTGTGCTGACTTGAAGACAACAATTTTTAATATATGGTGCAATCCACTTTCGTTACCTTTTCCTCACTCTTAATTTGTTCGACTGAATAGAGCTACCTCCACCTTTTCAACAGATAGTCGTTATCTAATCTAATCCACATTGAATAAAAATTTTCTCTTCTCAGAGAGCCTTTCAGTCCACGACAAAACGTCAACAAGAACGTCTTATCGACTTAATTCGTCGTCTAACCGTCGACAACTCGGGTGAACTAGCATCGAAAGCGCTGGAGTTCTTATGGGACATTGCCATCAAATCCCCTTTCTTCTCTGACGTTGTTGCAGCCGCATTGGAAGCCCATTGCAAAATTTTGACTCACGTTAGATAGTGAATTTTTTCCTAATTTTTATCCATCCTTCGTCGCTTTTCGATGGCCTTGGCTTTAATGCACAACTTTAATTTTCTACAACTTTTAGTTGCAATTAAGTTCTAGGTCTATTTGCCTTAGGCAGTATTGCTAATGTCAGAATTATAAAACAAGTTTCCACACCAACTTAAAATCGTCTAACCATGTCCGAGTCTCCCCATTTGACAAGTCTTAATAATCAATTAATGAGATTTTTTCCTCTTGAAGCCATCAAATGCTTATCAAGAACGTTGGTGTTAGAGCCTTCTATGAACGTTTTGCCTTGTGCAATTTTCAAAATTCTCGCCATTAGAATGGCCGAAATAAATTAATGTAGTAGAGGCGGATAACCATAGAAATTCTGTGTCTGAAAGCAAGATCCAATTTTTTGGAGTGTAAATTAAATTAAATATGCATCTAAACCCGTTAGCCTTTTTAAATGATTTGCATCTGTTGAACTTTCTCTCGTCGCCAGCACAAACTGACATTTGTACTTGTTCCTTCTAGGACCGTGATATTCTGGCCTGGCTCCGTAGATTCTCAGATCTTCTCAAGGAGGACTCTGACGATTACGTGTTTATCTGTGCGACCCGTCAGATCATGGGAGTAGTTAGTCTCTTTTTAATCTATTTTTATGCGAAAGGTCATATATTCATCACACTTCCCTTACTAACCCTCGTCCTTTCAGTATCGCCTTTCGCGGCTCTACGTAACCAACCCTATATGTCAGCTGACAGTCGATAATGATCTCATTGCCGTATGCATTGACAGCCTCCGCAACTACATGTGCAAATATTCCATGAAAAGTACGTATAGATACCCATTCTCTCAGACAATCTTGGGCTTGAGTGGTTTTCCAGAGTAAATAACAACAGCTGTTGGCGTAAAGTATCAACGGTGATTTTTTCCCTTCCCGCTCTTTTTTGTTCACTGTTAACATCGTCACTTTAAGCCATGACAAAGTTATGTTAACGGCAAGGAAAGCTGACAATCGCGGTTTTCGAAGCTCTTCAACCTTTCTTTTCGGTTACCTCTATTATATATGAAATGCCTTTTTTTATCTCTATGCTACACCTTTTGTCAACACTCCTACCCAAGTGTTTTTTGGTTTTGATCCCAAATTAATACTATGTTTATTTGTTAGCTCACACTCAATGAAGTTGTTCACGGCACAATTTTTTAGACATTTGAGATGACGAAGAACGGACGCATCCCAAATTTTCGTTACATGCCAACTTTTGTAACACATCGTAATAACCCACTTCTAAAGCCTGCTCTTCTTGGGTTTTTTCGAGATGATGCCAGTTTGGTTGGAGAAACTTTTTATTCCCTTTATCCAACTGTCTCATCCTATGCTTATGTCTCTTAGGAGTAAGTCCCTTTTTATAAGGGTGTATGACTCTAAATAAGTGATGACGAGCATAAATTCCGATATTGGTTATAAGGTATAGTTAATGATTCATTAACTTGTTTAAATGAAAAGTGATTTATCGAACGGATTTGGCCAGAAGCTTATGAAATTCGAATTGCCTGTTAATATGGATTGATTCTTGAGTTGGTTAAGTGCGGTTGAATCGTTAAATGATTCATGCTAGATTCCAAAGTGACTCCCGATACGGTCATTGACTTGATATCCTCTCAACCGCCATCCACAACTTCAACTTTGAGCCGGGGCGACATTGTAATGACTGCCTCCTCTTCCACTTCTACCAATACTCTGGAGTTTTCCACGTCGCATACTAAAATTAATGATGATGGCGGAGTGAATTCCCAGTCAACAAGGCCTTCAACAGACCACATCCAGCCTGTACCTCATGTCCAACAAATCCGGGACCGTTTGAACCTCCTGAGTTTCCTGGCCATGCAATCTCATACCCATCTGACTTTACAACAGCTAAATACCCTCTGGCGCTGCCTTATTGTTGATACTGAGATTGATCAGGAGGCCTATTATTGTGCTGACTCGGAATCCTCGGCTGTTTGCACCTCTATTCTCTCATCTCCGATAGTGGAGGGTCGAAATGTCTCTCTTGCGTGGTTTGATCCAATTAATAACCAACTTGTGCGTCCCTATGTGTCGGAGTTCTTTCGAGAAAATATTCTGAAGATAAAGCCCGATCTTCTTACGCTGGAGGGCATGGAGTAAGCATTTTATGTCATAGGAGTTCAAAGTAGGTTTTTAGCCATTATAACATAACTTTAATGATACTGCTTTTGACTAAGAAAGATTTTTTTTATTTCTTAGTTTTTCATTAACAACCACGAAGTCTTCTGCGTATTGTGATTAGCCACTAAAAATGAGGCTTGTTTTTTGTCCAGTGCATACTATTTTACTTGAACATGGATGGGTAATTCAAATGCTGCTGCTCACCATTATAGCTTGTTCCGTTGCTTTTTCAAATACGTGAATGAAAAATTGGAGCCCAACCAGGAGACCTATTCACAATTTCCAATCGGATTTGGTGGGGTTAGATTACCTCTGGCGCATTGTTCTCGTCTCGAACGACAGAGTAGCTCGGGTTGGTATTGAGATGTTGCGTGAGATATACACCAAAGAAAGAGATCCTCTCGGCGATCCGCGAAAATTGCGTTCGGATTTCCTTAAGAAATGTTACGACTTTCTATCTTCAAGTTACGCTAAGGTTAGATTCGTGCGCTTTTACGCTTTCCAATGGTAGTTCATTTATTTAATACTACCTTATTCCTGCTTTTTTTGAAGTTAAAACCCCTGTGGTAGATTCAGGGGACCACTTTCAAAGGCGCAGTTTATTTTGAAGTACTGAAGCATATCACTTACTGTTTTCTTTGCATATGACGTTATCCTAACACTATCCTGGTTTATACTAATTTTTATTTTGGAAAATTGGGACAACCTTTCTTTACAGTGTTGCTATCGTCTTTTAGGTCCACCGAAATCTTCTATCACAGGGCGTAGCCACGGCAGACAGTACTGTCTGTCGTCTTTTCAAGAATTCTCATCAACCAACTTTTGCTACCTTCATGCGAGACATTGAGCAGGATCTGAACACTATTGATCGTGTGATTCGGGTTCTTCGGTGTTTTCTTATTGAATGTGATCGACAGTTCAAGGCTCCTCGCGAACATCTGCCTCTGCTCCAGTTGGTTACTTGCATTTATGTAGCCTTGGAAGTTTAACTCTCTTGGTCTCCATACTTGCATTTTACTCTTACAGGTCTTGGACCGGTTCTTCCATATTCTTCGTGGTCACTTTCAATTCGGTTAAAGAGGGCTCAATGGTAGACTGTAGTTTGAAGAGTTTAGGAGTGACCGAAGGACGTCAATATAAACCCAGTAGTATAGAGATTCTCACTCATGCTAACGAGACATTGGGTCGCTTACGTTTTCGTCTCCTTGTTTACCGCTTGAACGAATTGATTCCGTCACTCGATTCGTCGAATACCAATGCAGGGGGCGATGAAGGCACCCCGTCCTGTTCACCGAAAATCCTCGATAAATTCTGTATGGAACTATCTGGCGACCTTGGCCTCCCCGGAAATCTATGTCTTTCTACCTTTATTTTACTGTCGTCATCCGACCGCGAAGGCTGCGATTTCTCCTTCGATTCCTCATCGTTCTGTGGTGATATGAAGTCTCCGTAAGTTTTGTTAATCTCAACTTCTGAGTGGCTGCTTGCCTAATCTTGGTTAATCGTGATGTTACGAAAAGATTTCTTGAACTAAAATTTATATTGGTAGTTTAATCAACTGTAATTTCCCTTGCCTTTCACTCAACTCGTGTTTACCTCAGTTTAAATACCTTCCAGCGAGTATTCTTGTTTGCGAATGATTTGCATGCTTTGCAGGTAATAGTACCTAGGAACTGGATTTGTATTGACCGGCAAACTATAAGAGATGACTATTGATTGGGCTTAAACCGGCCTTTTTTATAAATCCCAGCTACATTTTATTACTCGTTTCGGGTCGAAATTCCTGGAGTTGTTAACCTCTTCCATTTATCGCTTAGGATATCGCTATCGGCCCGCCTCTCTATGGCTGATAGGAGCCCGCCATCTTCTCCTGAAAGACCGTGCCCCTCTGGTCCTTCGCAAGCTTTTGGGTTAATTCCAGGACACCAGGAGTACAGCCCTTCCTCTTCAATGGGCAATTGTTCTAATTCATCCCAAGGTCCTCGCGGCAGTCTCTCCTCTACCCCTACTGACGATGAAAATGCCCAGCTTCCTGCGGCGGAAGCCGATAACGGTATTGATTACCCTAGAAACTCTGATTCCGACTCCCCACCACATTCTGGTTCTTCAACCAGCCAAGGCGACTCCATGCTCCCATCTCCAGGCGCTCGAGAGAGTGGCAAAAGTATGCCGCTTGAATCTCCTTTAGGTCTTAACCCCAGTCCTACAGCTGGGGGCGATTGCAGTATCGATGCTTCTACATCTCCATCGCCATTTTATGAACTTAGCAAGGAGTGCTATCTTCCAGGTGGGCTCCTAACATTAAATTGATTTCAACGATCCCATCAGTCTGTTAACTTCGCTTTCTAAAATCCCCTTTCTGTTATTTAGATTGCGTCATTTCGGAAGACCTGAATTTTGTGCATCTCCTTTTCGATATTGGAAATGTGGCTGTGTTTTTGGATATTAACGATCTCCGCGATAGGACTTTTGATGTGCTCTTTTCGTTACCAATAAATCCAACTAAACGACAAACACTTTGTGAACACCTGCAGAGCCATGAGGGTATCGAGAGCCTCAAAGGTCTCTTCAACTGCTCCACCTGTGAATTGAACCTCCCTTGTGCGCCCGATAAGGCTATCAATGACATAGGGTTTACCGACATCACACAGCTATTCTACCTCCTCCAGGTAGGGCAGTTTTATTTTATTTCCTAATCTCAAATTATATACTTTTTAATTATAAGGTTTACATTACTTGAAGTTCTTTTATTCTCTTTACCAGGTTCTTTACTCAATTCTTCACCCCAGCGTTGAAATTATTTTTTGTATTCCCAACGAAATGCTTCTTTCCCGTTACTTTCCTCCTGACAACTTACGTTATACAGTAAGTGAAATCCTTATATAGTCACTGCTTTTGATGTATTTCGTCAATGACGCTTTTTGACCAATTCCAAGAGATTATAAGTTTGCGGGCTAATTTTTTTTCCAGTTGTTCTTCCTACGAAATGGCGGGCTGAAAAGTCTTCTAACTTCATCAATTTTGGAAGATGCTAAGTCTATTCCGACTGCTCCCCTTTCTCAACTCATTTTCCTCTGGATCTGCCGAATCCTCTTCCTATGTCTTTATTGCATTATGACCACTTTATGGGCGGTGTCTGGCAGTGATACAGTCATTACTCGGGCATAGAGGCTCTCTGGAAAATGCGACCCTCTCCAAATCCCACTCGTGGTGACCCTATCCTTGAGAAATATGCCGAAGCCTTCGCTCATTTCGCCGTTAACTCCGGAGTTAGTTTTTGTGTTTTTCTTTATTCCGTATCTTTATTTGCATGGATGATTTAGTTAGTCGACTTCCCATACCATTTTTTTCTTGACACAAACAATGTAACAGCGCTGATCACTGTTCTCTTTGAAATAATTACCTGTCTATTCATGAGTTGTGCAATATACAGGTTGAGATTGATTTGCTTAGTCTGCGCTACTAATGAGATCAGTTTGACTGATTTCTAATAACAATGACCGCCTTTTTTCAGTTTATCCTTCCATGTATTTAATGATGTCATTTTGACCTGAATTTTCGGCTTTCATGTCGAGGTTAAGCCGGTTATTCGTCAGCCTATTTGGAATCTGTTACTTTTACTTATTTACTTGTCATAATTGGATGTTAGACCTCTTCTTATATCCAAAAAATCTGACATCAAATATGGGGAGGTTTTTATTTTCAATTTATTCTTCAATTCACCAATTTACCTACAGTCACAATGAGGCTGGTGCTAATTGAAGGTAAAATATCTTCAGGTGACCATGCAGGAAGTACAATCAATTTGGCTGACGGTGCCTCCACGTTCATGTGAGCTGCTGAGAGATATCATTTGGTTCGTCAACTCTTCTTTTCCGGAGCAGAGTGGCGCCCTCCCTCTTTCTGCCGGTCCATCAGCTCCTCTCCAGCACATGGGTGCAACGGCGCATTCATATGACAGCGGATGCATTTCGCCAAAGAGTTAGTCCATCCGGAATATACAGACATTCTTACAATTTTTACTCGTCCACTTTCAAAAATTAGATGATCCTATCATTGCTATCCTTCGTATTGTTTTATTTTTTATAAAAAAAATATTTTCTTTTGAGATGCGCCCAATGGAACGGTTACATGTGTTTTGTGACATATTATGGTTCCATTTCCTTAAGTTTTATTGTTGACTATTACTAACTGTTAGTCACTTTGGAGCAGTTTGATTGACCAAAGTGTATCTGCGCTCTGTCACATTTTTAACTTGTTTTATTCTCATACACTGCGAGTGAACCCCGCACTGGCAGTGTTTTGCGTTCACTCTCTGCTAAATGCAAAGACCCCGAGGCTGCTCTTTTACTTATGGGGTGCCATCTTGGTGCCTCTTACTATTTCCGAGGTAAATGCATTTTATGCATCTTATCATATCTTGTGGTGAGACGTGGTCGTACTCATTTCTGTTATCGTTCTTATTCCTTTGACTGACAGCCTTATAAAATTTCGATGCTTTATTCATGCATAAGGACAATTCTTGCCTCTCTTAATATAAAACACAAATTTAGGTGAAGACTTACCAGACCACCTTAAGGAACATTTTGTCTTTTAACTTCACAAACCACTTAAACTTTTCCTTATTTATGGTTTTCCTCATTATAATTCCCAATTACTGTCCAGATTCGAACAATATTCACTTTCTCATTCGAAATTTCTAATTTGACAATAAACATTTGGGGGATCTTTTATGCAACTTTTCTAACTTTCTAAACTTTCCGTTTCATCTTCTACCCTCATGAGTGACACCGTCCCCTTAAAAGATATGCCGTTTTGTTAGATACTTACTTTTTTTTGTGGGGACCTATATCTCTACTAGTTTGCTGTCAAATTCTAAATTTTAGTCCAAACTGTGGAACGCATAATTGCACGATGTTATTTCTTCACTTTCCTCCTTAAAAGCTAGGAAGGTTGAGTAGTTCCCGTTAATCTTGTTTTAAGTATCTGCATACATTAAAATAGTGATTTCGAATATTTAGTGCTCAATTTCTTTGCATTCTTACCTTTATAGCTGATGCCTCCTGTCAGCCAACGCCAAATGTGGTGTGCACATTCTCTACTGCCTGTGGTCTCAAATCGACCCCTCTTCAAACCTTCTTCCGGACCGGTTATCTTGATTCCTCTATTTTGTCCAACGAATGCCTTCGGTTACTCTTCCCTGAGTCTCGTTGCTATCCGTCTTTAGTCAACCTCTCTCACATTCTCAATCTCCACTCTGGTCGGACACCTGGTTGTCTCTCCACGACAGCCCTCTCAACCCTATCACTTCTTCTTTCCCTCTCTCCCGACTCTTCCCTGGTGGACCTCCTCTTGCAAGAAGTATCCCCTAGTCCTGATAATGAGGTCCTCAAGTCTTGGCTCGATTTCGTTCGTCAAATCCTCATCTTCTCGCTCTCGCTACATCTGCGTCAGTCCGCCGCTTGTTGCCTGAATCTTGTGGTACCCCATGGGTGACAGCGGCCGTTTCACTTCAGCCCGTCGGAGAATCAATCATGACAGTCAGTACAACGGAAATGGTGGGATTTGTGATCGACTTTTTGGTTAAGGCATTAAAGGTGGGTTAAACAAACATGTCTACTAATCAAGATTCAGTAGTTGTGTGTGACCCCTTATATGTTCATTTCAGGAGGGTGAGACTAACCAAGCTCTGTATCCCACTGACATCACGGATGTACTTATTAAACTCCTCACTTACTTGGAGTTAGATTCACACATACTTAATGGTGCTCGGGAGCTTTTCGTGGATGAATGGGCTTGGTTATCAAAAACGGTATGTTCTTTCTGGCATGTACAAAGTAGTAACTTTCCTATCATACACTTAGGTAGATTTTACTTCTGTTCAAAGTAACAGTGTGCCAAATTGTCGCTAATATCTTTTTGCTACCATGTCTTAGGTTACGGTACCCTCAATTGATTCCTTTGAGAGCGGTTGCTTTCCAACCCCCTCCCACCTCGCCACCCCTGATCTATTTCGTTCTCATCTCCGATTGTGCTCCGCACTTATTCCGTTCCAAAAGAGAGAGATATTTGGTGATTCTGTCAAGGAACAACTTCGACTTGGCCCCGTGGATGTGAGTTTTCTCGTCATTTTGTTTTTTCTGGTTTTAAAAGTTCCATTTACAAACCTTTTGCACTTAATGGTTATTTTGGCTTGACATTACATCGGCCCTATGTCATTCCATGTTAATCCACCAATTTCTTAACATCTAGTTACGAAATTATTTTAAATAGGGTTGGTAAGTTACAATCGAATCTTAGGAAGTGTTTTACATAGTGAGTTTTAAATATTTTCCCCAATTTCATTTGGAAATGTTAGCCTATATAATCTGCAATTGTGCATATGAGTTTTGTTTTGCTTTCGCATGTCGAGAGATACTTCGACCGGGTTTGGAGAGATCATTGTCAGTGTTTTGTGCTACTGTATCACGTGGTAAATCCCCCGACTTTTCCAGACTTTAATACATGTAATTGAGGTTTTAAGCCTTTTTTATTCTAAGGCAAGTCTTCTGCAGATGAGTTTAAATTCATTGCTGATGTTCTGAAATTTGATTGCACTATTAATGAAAATGGCACCATTAGCCTACTTTGTTATCATGTGAGTGTTTCCCACGTTTGCCCTGTCAGGATTGGCCCCAAGGCTCTTCCGTCACTCTAAACAGGCATATTCAGTTTATCAATGTTTTCGTATTGAACCATTATGTTTATGAATGCTAATTCAACGCTGTCCTCTGCCAAGGTAATCACTGATGCACTAATTCCTCAATATGAAACGGCCTAGTTAAGTCATTCCCTCATTGAGTGAACTGTTACTCCTATTGTAACTTCATATTTTTTTATTTGCTTCGATTCCACTTTATTTAAGGCCTTGCTTCAAGTGGTAATCTTTCCTGCTGCGCCACGTTTCAATGAACTGTGCGAACGGCAGCTCTCAGGGACGCAGGCGACGAACGTAACCACTTCTGCCAACGATATTGTGGCGGTCTCTAAGATTATCACAACCCCTCCCGCGGCTATCCTGGACGCTTCTTTTAGTCTTCTCTTCAAACTATCTCTGTTCCACCCCCCTGTCTTTCTTCCCTTTATTTCTGAGAAAATTTGTTCCCTCCTCTACTCCCGTAAGTTTTTTTTCAATTGAAACTTGTCCATGTCTTTTAATGAGAGGACTTTTCTCTTTAAAAACATTTTGTCAATTCATAATGCTTACTGTTGAGGATGCTGAATATCAAAATATCTTGTCATAGCATACCTTCGCAAAATCCCATGGGAACCTCTGGATGCCTTGTCTTTTATGAACCGCTCCTATGGTAAAGGTCGTCAGCATGACCGTCTGAGTCACAATATCGAGTGTCTTGGTGGAAGTCCTGGATTCGTAGGACTAAAAAATGCCGGCTCTACGTGCTACATGAATGCGGTGTTGCAACAGCTCTTCGCTATCCTTCCGATCCGCAATGCTGTCCTCTCTGCTCCTGTCTCAGAAACTCTTCGCAAGGTCGGCGTTAATACTCCTTCCGTCTATTCTACCCACCTTATTTCCCCTCCCCCAGTAGGTTTATTTATATGATCGGTTATATAATTCCCTATTATCAAATGGGTTATCGGTTATATCAGCACGAGGTAATTGATTTTATCGCCAAATTTGAGCTATCCTTATCTCTTTGGTTGTCTCCGATGGTACCAACCTATCCTCTTTCTTTTAAAGTATGGTACAATTTTGGAGCACTTTGCTGTAATTGTGAGTATTATTGTCTTCATCTTAGTGGAAAACTGGAGTTTTATTTTTTCGTCTCTGTAGAGTGACGATCTTACTCAATCCCAATTGAGTCATGTTTACACGCTTTTCGCCTTGCAAGATATGTTTGCTTTCTTGGCCTATACGCGGCGAAAATTCTACGAACCTATCTCCTTTTGGAGGCACTTCAAGTGAGCTTTTTTCACTGAAATTCTTCTATATTTCTATTTCAGATTTCCTTGTCAAATGGGCAACTGTTTGTTTCTCAAACCTAATTATCTTGAGCTTTCTTCCCATACAATAATTAATTTAACTTTTTCTTCAGAATTAATGCACATTAATTATAAGTGACAGGATTATCTTCCACTTAGTCTGCGTTGGTCATCGGTGAAAGCGATGAGTCGTGCAATTCGTACATTAATGGGGTTTCATCGATGCTTATCTGTGTTTGCCTTCGAATCAACACCATTGTCCTGTTTTTCATGAAGACAAGAATAAACATCCCCATTACCAGACTTTTTTTTGCTACCTAGGTTCGGGGACCATCCAGTGAATTGTGCTGAACAACAAGATGCACAAGAATTCTTTAGTCGTCTCGTGGACATTGTCGATGAGGCAATGAAAATTTGCGGAATGCCGAAGGCTATTGAAAACGTCATAGGCGGGACTTTCGAGGATCAAAAAACCTGCCTTGACTGTCCACACAGGTAAGGCTTCGTTAGTCTACCTTCACTGATATTTTTTACATAAAAAGAGGCATCAGCTTTCTTCCTGTAACCGGACTAATAAGAGATAACATTGAGCTCTCGAGTTCCGACAATTGCAACTTTTCTTCGAACACCTTTGTTGTCACACATTCCATCAATGGTAGTAGTACATCAAAAACACACTTTACTTCATCCTTATGAATTTCTTAGTTTAATGCAGGAAATGGGTAAAATCTCTTGTTTTGCCTTACAGATACCAGAAAGAGGAGTCTTTCCTTGCAATAAGCGTAGAGATCCAAGATCGTTCAAATCTTTGTGATTCCTTAGAAGAATATGTTAAGAGCGACCTGCTTGAGGGAGACAATGCGTACCACTGCGATCTGTGTGACAAAAAAGTAACTGGACGCAAACGCACGTGCATCAAGCGTCTCCCACAGATCCTTATCATCCACCTTAAAAGATTCAGCTATGACTGGGACCGGTATGTTCTTTGCTTTGCGTCATTCTTAAAAGTAATGCATTTAAGTTGGAGCCATGATAGCAAATAGAGGAGATTTGCGCCTTCAACAGCATTCCTTAGGCTTCTCAACAAGTCGGCGTTGTGTCTATCGTGTAGGGGTAATTTATTTTAATTATTGACGGAAGATTAGGACAAAGCTGCGATATTATTCTCAAATACCATAATTGTATAATCTTTGCCACAGCAATTTTCTGCACAAAATAGTTTTAGTAATATAATGTAGTGAACAAATTACTTCATTATGCGGTTATACGACTATACCCAATGGACTGGTGGGAATTGAGTTCCCTGAAATCTCCAGGTCAAAGGGCTAATTGCCTTCGTCACGTGTAAAACGGGGAGAGACACGCACATGTGACGCCTCCATCCTCCAAGTTGAGTTAACACTAACCTCGAGTGGGCACGACCGAGAAAAACCGTAGCAGCTTAGTGGGAAGTGTTGTTTCACCCAGTCGTGTGAGACAAACATGCTGGTGGCGATTAGGGCAGGCACTCAAGCGTGGCTTCGTGCTCCTGGTGCTCGCAGGGGAGGGCAGCTTCGGTGGTGACAATTTGGTAGTGCCATTTGTGACGATGGAGAAGTAGGCTCCTCGTCGTCGTCTTCCTCGTAGTTGTGGGAACAACAAAAGGCGTACTTATTGTCACCTTACTCCTTCAGCCACCTGGCAATTAAGTCGAACGACTACTTCACCTTCCCCTCCGAACTCGACATGATGCCATACACGGTGGAGGGTCTGGCCAGCCGAGATGAGGACAAAGACGCTGGTCAGAGTTATCCGGGTTCTCCGGAATCCATGGAACTCTCCCAAACTGTCAACGACTCTGCATCTCCGAGGCGGCCCACTCGCTACACCCTGCGGGGTGTTGTGGTGCATCATGGACAGGCTTCTGGTGGTCACTATTACTCCTATATTCTCCATCGCAATCAAGAAACTGGCCGGGACCAGTGGTATAAATACGACGATACTCGTGTAAGCCTTTACCGCACGCCTTCAAGTATCGTAGGTGCTCCCTCTTATTTCATGCCTATTTTGGTCCTTATGACTTTGTGATTGTTAAGTCGCTATTTTAAGTTTTATTAAGAGTACATTTCATGAGCGATAACTTGTCGACTTGCAAGCTGTTAGAATTTCCATTCTGACATTTTTGTCGTTTTCTTTGTCTTTCGACCGCCTGTAACATAGTGGTCGCAGTTGAACAATTCGTATTTGTTGCAACTTATCGACGACTACTGAACTCTAATGCACCACCTTTTTTAGATTAATTTATACTTTCATGCTACTGTTTCGTCTTCCTTTACTTCATAACAGCTCCTAAAGGCGGCTCTTTTAAGTAAGTGCCAAGAGCCTCCGAGGGGGACAAGCTAACGATTTGGACGGACTTTTTGTAAAGTAGGATCTGTGAATGTATCGTCTCGTTGACCGCGCACCGGTTAAATACTAATTTCTGCAACGTTATTCTTTGAAATGATGCTAATGATTTTTCCTCTTTTGAACGTCCAATTTATCGTTTGTAGGGTTACTTCTATAGTTGTAAAAATCGGTTTTATCCTGCAATATATCTCGATGAAGCTGCATACTCAATTTTCCGATCCAGGTCATGGAAGTAGTTGCAGACTCGCCTGGCTTTGAGCAGAAAGAGTGGTTCGGTGTGGAGAGGTCGTTCGACTACTGCTACACCTACACGCGTTGTTGGAGCGCATATATGCTCTTCTATGAGAGAGAAGATTTTAAGGAGCTCTCCGGTGTTCACAGTCTCTGCAACTCTATACAGTCCATTGCCCTCTGTGAGTTACTCTTCTTCCTTCTTTCCGTCAGCAAAATCCATGTCTTAGTTGACTAATCCTTCGCTTCATTCGGATTACACCTTGAAATACTTGCTCACATTAATTTGTTTTAGGTCAACCGCCTTTATTTCAAGCCTCATTTTCCTTCCATTCACAATGCTTAAATGTTCTGACAGTGAACTCTTTAATTATTACAACTTTTCGCCATATTTAAGCTGGTGCTGCAGCGGGATTGGTACCATGTCCGCCTCATATTGCGAATCAGATTTACGCCCAGAATGTGGAGGACGTTGACACCAGCATGCTGGTGAACCCAATTTTTGCGGATTTTATGTACCAACTTGTTAAAAACTTCACTTCTCTGGTAGGTCTTTTTTCTGCTCTGTATACTCCTCTGAAGAATGCCACTGTAACAAGTGTAACTTTATTTTATTACAGCACACCCATCCTCTCGAAAATATGGAGTCTTATGAGGCTCTTATGAGGCTTCTTACCCACTTTTGCTTCGACTCTCGTTTCCGCCTTAGAGAAAATAATTGGTGCCTGATTTATTTAATTAAATTATACCATTCTCTAAAAAATGTTTCTTCATGGGAAAAATTGCTTTTTAGGTATCTTTGGCTGCCCCCGTTTATCTTTTTGCTGCAGCTGGGTCCCTCTCTTAGAGAAACTTTTACCAAACTGACCTGTTTCTCCTCACCAATACATGTTCATGACTTCTTCTTCCAATGCCCTTATGCTGGGGTAAGTTTTTTAGTGGACCCCTTTCTCTAGCAAATAGTAAATACGCGAATTTATCTCTTCGACCTACATTATATTATAGGTTCGTTATCTATATGGTATTATGTTACTCACGGTTGCCCGTTTGGAGATAGAATCAAGTCAAGAGAAATTGGTAGCCAACCAAGTTATGCAGAAGTTGATTACTGAAGTGCCCAACTGTTTCAACTCCATTTCTGACTCGTTTTATGGTGAAACTCCTGTCTACGGGCCCTACCTTTCACCCAATTTCTCCTTTGCCTATTCCATGGACGACTCCCGACTAATAAGTCAACACTCCGTTTGTGGAGGCCAACTTCTCGCCCTTTTGCTGGATTATGCTCAATTTGATTCCTTGTCTGCTGAGCATTTGGTGCATCTAAATTTTCACACTAAGCTCATATCGTAGGTACAATTTATGAATGTGGTCACAAGCAAAACATTAACCTTTTATAGTTCACGAATAGGTGAAAGCGTTTTTCACAAAATATGTTATTATGATAACTCGGCAAGGAAATTGGTTCTCCATTCTGTTTTTGCCTAAGTGAAATGGTTTCTACTGGTATTTGACCCAAAGCCCTGTTCGGTTATCAGTGTGCTGCGGCAATTGTGCAAAATTAGGCTGAAAATAAAGAATATCGCACAAATATTTTCATTCAAACATCTATTACGTCTTCATTTAGACAGACATTATGAAACTGTCCCAATTTTTAGGCCTTTTTCTCATTAACTACTTTTTGATGAAGGAAATAATCTGTATTAAGTCCAATAGTTTTCACTTTCGACGGTATTTTCCGTCCTTTTGTTGATGGTTTATTAGACGTGGTTCATACTAATCCTCTGCATGAACAAAAATATATTTTTTTTACGAAACAGCACACATTGTGGGTTCTCTTTTCCATTACCCTCCCGCTTTAACTTTTTTATCATTGTTGTTACTTCTTTTGTTTCAGTATTTTTCTTTAACTATTGTTTTAGTTACTTGATGAACAATTTGCCAAATATTTCCGTTGCTTGCCGTTCCTCTACCTTCTCAACCGCTCAATCTTGTAATGCTTATACGTTCACATACTATCTGGAGGAACTTGGTATTAGTAGAGATATCGTGGAGCGCTTTCCCTACTCCAGCCGTTTAATGGGGATTTGGGAACTTTTAAGCGGCCAACAGTTAAGTGACAGTTTGAATTCAATCCCATTTCTCCCTCCTGACGGCTCACCAGCCTTTGTGTCCTGCGGAATTTTCAAGTCGCGTCTTTTCCAACTATCTCCCTCTGCAACTTTGCAGCTCTCTCCTCTGAATAACTTTGTCCGGCTTCTCCTCTGCCTGTTTTCCTATGCGCAGCGTGACGACTCGTGTCTGAATGTTTCGGAAATGCTGCAAGGCGTCGATTTCGATAGGTTCATTCAGGTGATCTTTACGTGTTGCCTGAACCAAGGCAGTGTGGTTACAATTTCTAAACTTGTCGAGGTAGGTTTTTTCGCCATCTCAACTCCAGTCGATCTCGGAAATAATTAATTTTCTTTTCATTGATCTCAGATTCTTACGAAGGAAAATGGCTACCGTTCCAGGGTTGTAATTGATGAACTAATGCGTGTCATTTTTCCTCCGCATTCATCTGTTCCCGTGAAATTAACTTCCGAGCTTGCAATCCCAGTTTTCATGGAAGCCCTTTCTGTGCACGACTCCCTCCAAGAATTCCGCCTATCCTATGCATTCCAAAGTGCGTTTTTTAGCCCTTCTTCATATTTGGCCAATCTCTTAATTCTTCTATTTGTGGGGTAGTCTGCCACCTAACTTTAGTGCTAAAGCTTTACTTAGGTCACCTAGCGGTACCTGGGAATTGAGGCGGAAATAAAACATGTTGATAAGCATTCAAATAGTTTCGTGATCTTAGAAATGCCTTTTAGACTGTAGTCGTACCGTTCATATCTTGACCTTTTTAACTGCTATTTAGCGCTAGTGTATATCCACGATAAAATGCTTAGGGCTTTTAAAGACCCCTGCTTCTACTACCAACTCACGTTTTTAACCTAGAGCAAGATTTCCCAGAAACAGAATCCAGTAAGTTTTACGCCTTCTAACCTTAGCTTTAATTTTAACTTGGGATAATTTACACCCACACAATTCATTTTACTCCTAAACAATGTTCCGAACCAAAATTACCACACTTTTATCCATCTCCCCACTTTATCTCTCGATTTCATGATGTCATCATCGTTTTTTTACTTCAACAAAAGCAAATTTTTAAATAACCTAGAGATGGGGAGAAAATTGATTACTGGAGCGCCAAGCATAGTCGCAAGGTTTGACGTCTTAAAGTTTGGCGTATTCACAGTCCATTGTACCTTTTTTTGTTTTATCAACTGGCAGTCTGCAGCAGTCGGTCTACCTCTGTCCGCACTGTTGTAGAAAGTGAAATCCTTCAATGTTGTTCTCTTCGTGTTCCAGGCGAAAGAATCTACGATGTTCTTACCTTGACGAAACGGTCAAATCCGAAATTCCTTAATGATTTCGGCATGAATATGCTGCGTGCTTTGAGCAGTATGGTAGTAAATTTTGATGCATTCAGGGAATACTTTGAGGCTCAAAGGCACATTGGCGTGTACTTCCGGCAGGTAAATTTATTCTGCTGTTTACTTCTCCTAGTGAATATTTATCCTAACCGACGGAAACATATTTCGGGTTTTTTTCCTCCCTTTTTGTAGATTATAAATGATGTTCTTCAAGCGGTGGAATGCCAGAATATTCATGGAGCTGCTGATCTTCATGCTATTCTACATGATGCTGCATCCCTTCTACCAGCTCCCGTGGGTTTATTATATTAATTTCTTCCGACATTTCTTATCTCTAAGTCATCTCTAGTCTTGTACTTTTTTTAGGTTCCTGGTGATGAGGCGGAGGAAGAAGACGAAGATGAAGAAAATGAGGAGACGCCAAGGAATCCACTAAATGATACTAATAAAGTGGCGGATGCTTAGTAGTTGAGGTTCTTGAAACCGTCCTTCAAACAAAAGAGAACATTCCACCGCTATGCTTTCGCTGCTCCTTTGCCATTACTACTATTATTACCTCCTGACATTGTTTTTTAGTTCAGCCCCACGCCCTTTTCGCAAACACTGTCTTCTTGGCCCCTGTATTTTTCTACTCTACAGTCGCCATCTGTTGATGAAAAATACATCGTTGGTGTTTTGACCGCCTGTATACATATGTGTGTATGTATGTATTCATCGCATCGCCGTTCTAATTGGCATCGTCGGATTTTTGGGCAGTGTGTGTGTGCATGTCATCTTCGCGCTTCATCTCTTGTCCATCAACATAGTCTTTCTTCCACCCGTGCTAATGAGTTGTCAGGCCCAAACCCTCCTTCACCCCTCACTTTTGGCCTTTGACGTGTTTTACTACTAAAGCAGTCTTTTTTCTCCCTCCATCCGCTCCCTCCGCCCGCTTGCGTGGCATTCTTCGCCTCGTGCTCTGGTTTTAATATTTCCGCTTGCCAAGTGGCGAATAATTTTCACATGTCTTCCGGCTCAATTTTTAGACTTTTTATTTGGTGAGGAAGTTTTTTGCTGTTCGCAGAGGGTACCTTTTTAAGACGGTTCCTTACGACTCTTCAGGTAATGATTTTCTCCAAGAATGTTATGTTTTTACGATGGAGCGAAAGTAATAATAAAAAAAATTAATCGGTGCCACATCCCCCCTCCACTCCCATAATGATTCGGATATATCGTAGAAGGAGCATGCCTTATATTCGGGCAGCATAATAAATGCTGCGGAGGTAAATAAACGCCACTGCAATACTAAGGTCAAATTTTTCAGCAAATTTAGTAGGTTACTTAGTAAAACCTTTTTCTTTTGTACTCGGTAAGATATCATCGCTACCGAGGTCACATTGTTCGCACATTGTCATCCCTCGTCGTTTTTATTTCATCAACCAGCTCCCCGCCCCCCCCTCCCCTTCCCGAGTATTCAGCATTTACTCGGCAATTTATCGCACCCTCAGGATTGAATAAATTGAGTTGGCTGGCGTGTTTAGTTGCAGTGTTTTCACCTAGAAAAACCGCACCACCGCAGAGTTGGGTAATTGTAAACAACAGTAGTCCAGCGCTTAGCACATAAAAGAGTGAGTTGTTGTGATACCTCCGCATAGCATCATGTCCGTTTTGCCAAATTCGAATGACATTATGTTTTTACAGCTGTTTACTTACAGAGGGCAAATACCGATCCCTCGACGCAGTGGAAGGTCTATCATCTACTCACGCCAAAAAAATTGCATCATGATCACCACTTGCACTATGCTTGCTGTCCTCATCTCGGCTTGCCAGACCCTCCACCGTGTATGGCATCATGTCGAGTTCGGAGGGGAAGGTGAAGTAGTCGTTCGACTTAATTGCCAGGTGGCTGAAGGAGTAAGGTGACAATAAGTACGCCTTTTGTTGTTCCCACAACTACGAGGAAGACGGCGACG
Organism: Dipylidium caninum; assembly: GCA_017562135.1. Classification (NCBI taxonomy): domain Eukaryota; kingdom Metazoa; phylum Platyhelminthes; class Cestoda; order Cyclophyllidea; family Dipylidiidae; genus Dipylidium; species Dipylidium caninum. Next base: position 162,594 of record QEYB01000911.1, on the reverse strand, counting down.
AGGAGCCTACTTCTCCATCGTCACAAATGGCACTACCAAATTGTCACCACCGAAGCTGCCCTCCCCTGCGAGCACCAGGAGCACGAAGCCACGCTTGAGTGCCTGCCCTAATCGCCACCAGCATGTTTGTCTCACACGACTGGGTGAAACAACACTTCCCACTAAGCTGCTACGGTTTTTCTCGGTCGTGCCCACTCGAGGTTAGTGTTAACTCAACTTGGAGGATGGAGGCGTCACATGTGCGTGTCTCTCCCCGTTTTACACGTGACGAAGGCAATTAGCCCTTTGACCTGGAGATTTCAGGGACTAATTCCCACCAGTCCATTGGGTATAGTCGTATAACCGCATAATGAAGTAATTTGTTCACTACATTATATTACTAAAACTATTTTGTGCAGAAAATTGCTGTGGCAAAGATTATACAATTATGGTATTTGAGAATAATATCGCAGCTTTGTCCTAATCTTCCGTCAATAATTAAAATAAATTACCCCCAAAAGGATAAGCACAACGCAGACTTGTTGAAGAAGCCTAAGGAATGCTGTTTGAAGGCGCAAATCGCCTCTATTTTGCTGTCATGGCTCCAACTTAAATGCATTACTTTTAAGAATGGCGCAAAGAAAAGAACATACCGGTCCCAGTCATAGCTGAATCTTTTAAGGTGGATGATAAGGATCTGTGGGAGACGCTTGATGCACGTGCGTTTGCGTCCAGTTACTTTTTTGTCACACAGATCGCAGTGGTACGCATTGTCTCCCTCAAGCAGGTCGCTCTTAACATATTCTTCTAAGGAATCACAAAGATTTGAACGATCTTGGATCTCTACGCTTATTGCAAGGAAAGACTCCTCTTTCTGGTATCTGTAAGGCAAAACAAGAGATTTTACCCATTTCCTGCATTAAACTAAGAAATTCATAATGATGAAGTAAAGTGTGTTTTTGATGTACTACTACCATTGATGGAATGTGTGACAACAAAGGTGTTCGAAGAAAAGTTGCAATTGTCGGAACTCGAGAGCTCAATGTTATCTCTTATTAGTCCGGTTACAGGAAGAAAGCTGATGCCTCTTTTTATGTAAAAAATATCAGTGAAGGTAGACTAACGAAGCCTTACCTGTGTGGACAGTCAAGGCAGGTTTTTTGATCCTCGAAAGTCCCGCCTATGACGTTTTCAACAGCCAAAATGAGGGCTTTTTGGACTAACCATCGAGGCGGAGGTGGAGGAGGTGTAGAAGTGGGTACATTTTGCGGGAGCGAGGTGACATGCTGTGGACATACGCTCTGGTGGAGGTGGCAGGTCATCTATTCGCTTTCATCCCAAAGCGGTGGCGGCTATTCGAGATAGGAGGCGAACTCATGTTGTACGTGTCACTCTGTTTTACAAGTGACGAAGGCAATAAGCACCTTGATTTGTAGATTTAAGAGACTTCCGACCCGTCGCCACGTGGATGGTTCGTAGTTGAATCTGTGATTTTGCGGGCCAAAGTTGAGGCTACACTATCTGCTCTCGGCATCTCTTCATTTCTGGCGCATACGCTTTACCCTTGGCCTCTACACATTCTTCACTTATGCTGCGAAACACGGTTTTTCGGGTGATTTGACGTTGGCATGTCTTGAAATCTCGTCAATCGTGATACGCGTCTTTTGAGCGGCAGTGGTGCAGAAGCTGCAGAAACCCTCCCCACCCACCCACCTCCTACGGTCTAATATCAGCCTTGCCTCCACGCGGTCGCCTGCGTCTCAATCGCCCTGCGCCGGCTTTCGGGTGGAAACCTACTCCACCTTTTGGGAACTGTTTAGTGCTTGGCAAACCGAAAAATAATCCTTTTTTCGATTTTCTTGTCCACACCCAGTTGGTGCGCAGACAGTCCGATGAACCCGCAAGTTTTTATTGTCTCAATCAAGCCTGATTGTGGATCCTATTTTTTGGCGAAAAATTTTTGCCCTAATTAGAAGGAAAGATGTCAAGGTCAACAGCAGGAGATAAACTTTTACGTCATTGAGCGCTATCTTTTTTCGGTCAAGGACTAAAGACAAACTGAAGCAATTAAAACAATTGACGCCACTTACGCCAAAAATGGAATTAGGAAACGAAACGAAAGGGAAGGATTGACCCAAAAAATTGCGTTATGATATAATGAAGGCGGTGGTGGATTCAGATCCTCGTCAGCCTGTTCGGGAATTGCCACTAAAGATCGTCTGTTCATGTCCCATAGCTCAGGATTATCTTTATCCCGTGGAAAAAGCGTGTAGGCAAGGCAATTGAGCCCCTCGGGAATTGACGGAGACGCCACTCGATCAACGGGGCACGATCTGCGCGTCTCTTCCCTCTCAGTGCGCTATCGTTCTGTTTTTCTGACGAAATGTAACTGGGGGTGAGAAGTGGGTGGTGTGAAATAACCCCGGAAGGGAAAAACAACAACACCAACAATAGAGAAATTGCCTGTTTGTGTGTGCGGGGCGGGATTTTCCAGCAAAATACACTAGGCATTGTGACAGTGAATTGTGAACAACTCGAGCGAATTGTGTCAAATTAAAAAAAGGAGTTCTGTCTTGATCAGGTGTGAGGAGAGCGTCCTTCCACTTGATTATTCGCGGTCTTATGTTGCAAAAATGACACAAGAAGAAAATTATGGAGTTTGGGTTTGAACTTTTGCCTCATCCGCCCTGTTCATCGGATCTCGCGTCGTCGGATTACCGCCTTTTCAGGCCGTTTCAGCATACATTAAAAGGCAAAGAAATTAACAATGTTGAAGAAATTAAAACGCTCATCAAAAAGTTTTCAGTGCAAGATCGAATGCCTTTTTTTAGAAAAGTGACAACTGTCTACAAGCTGGCGAAAGGCGTTAAAAATGATGGAAGTTATTTTGTTGATTTAAACGTTGGGTTCCTTTAATAAACAAATGTTTTACGCGAAAAAGAATTTTGGCCACTCTTCGGTTTACCTAGTAATACGATGTGGCAGTGAATTGACCTTTCTCCTGTCGCTGCTCCCCTTGTCGAATGTCGACACAACACTTCCATCCTCGTAATGTCAGGCGATCCGAGAGGTCACAGGCCACTCGCCCTTCCAACTCCCAGCTGGCATGTTGTAAAAAGTCGTCTGCGTGGCTCTCTCTCCTGAATGGCAAAATCTGGGCCCTCCTTAGTCGAAGGGGGGGGGGGGGGGAAGGACAGTGGCGGGCCATTCCTCCTCGCCCCCGCGTGCCGCCCGATCTCGGGGAGCCCGCTTAGAGCTGTTTGAAATGGGTAGTAGAGTTTGAGTGGGAAATTACTCTTGCCTAAACGTATATAATTTTGCATGGAATTATTCTCACGGGAAAGGAGAGTCTTGTAATGCCGCGTAGGCAAGGGGACGCAAATAACTGCGCCTTGGAGTTTTCACTAACACGCACCTAATAGCTACTCACTTTTTTGGAAATTCTAACCATCTCACTGGATGAAACGCTGCCTCATTTCACCCAGTTCATTTGCGTCCTCATCTCTCTCCCACCTCTGCACACTGTCGTCCATGTCGGTCGCCTATTTCCCGATTCTCCTCCGCTCCCACCAGTCCTCTCGACTGCGCTTCCACCCGCACTTAACTTTCTCAAATTGTGGATTGTATTACACAATGTGCCGCACACCAAAATGTACGATTTCACCGCTGGATGTGCATTGTGACTTGAGAACTACGTAATATTTGCTAAAAGGACACTTGGCATTACGGCGTGCCAATAAGTCACTCCGCAAACGCGTCTCAAGCACTAGGAACAGCGCTGAAACATCCTTGTCGGGTCCTCAGGATTACCGCATACACAAATGACAACACGCTCGAGCGAAATCAGGCGTGACGTTGAGCTCGGATCGCCTGCGCCCCGCACCCAACTGCCAAATCGTTACATAGGCGGTCCACCGGTGCCAGTACGACCTCTTCTGTTGCCAGCCCATGCATAAATTCTGCGTTTCTGGTTGCTTTCTCATTCAGCATATACAGTGGAAACGGTCCTTTCTGTGACAATTGAGTCAGAGCTTCGCATATGCCATACGACAGACGCGAGGCCACTTCACTCCTCTCGAGGTGGTGGATAGCGGAGAAATTGTTACGCAATTTGGTTCATCTGAAACATTGCGGTTTTGGTCTTTGGCTCACCCGAAATGGCTAAATCCCTGGCAGATCCGTTTTACGTATGTACACTTCGAGGGTGGAAGACTAGGAAGACATGCCACCTTTTCCACCGAACAGTGCGAGCTCCGCGTGACAAGGGTGTTGCGCAACAAGCTTTGTCTGTGTTCGCGAGTCTTCTTTCTTATGTACTAAGCCCATTTTCTCAATTTCTCGTAGACGGAAGCCGAGTGACCTCAAGTAACGACTGCATTTTTCATTAGGTGAAAAGACTGAAAGCGCTGGTATTCTTAGGGTGCAGCGGCAGAGGAAGTAGGCGTTACATTTTCAAATTGGTGGATTGATAAGATCTAGCAAAGGGGATGAAAAGCAGTAAGTCCTCTCCCTGGATCGTTTTGGATATGCCCTGAATGTTAAATTTGTTGGCGGCCAAGTTGAATGTCTGTTTGACCTGCATGTCGTAATTCGTCGTGGTGGTCGGCTGATCGTCCTCGTTGGCCACAGTGACCTCGTCCTCCTGTGAGTGTTTCGCGAACGTCACGTTCAACATCTCCTTATCGGCGTCTACTTCCACTTGGATGCTGTTACGGTCCACTGATTTGCCCAGTCGAATTCGAACTTGACAACCGCCTTCTCTCAGTGAGTATGACGTGTCCTGCCAAAGTCAATCAAACGCATTATTTTCGTACTACCGAGACGAGCTCTGTATTGGCTCGTGGATAATAATAAACCACGGAATAAGTCAATCTCGCACTGGATTGACCTTCCTTCGATATTACAACCGAGCAGTATCGAGGAAGTTGGGAATTCGCCAGTAGTCCTCAACTCCTTGAGGTCACTTCAACTGGCCGATCGTTTCATCTCCACTTACTTATACCGTGTGACGACACACACCTCAATGTGGAAGGAATATTTCTCTCAAACCCGTTGCCAGAAACCTTGACACGCACCTCCCATTGGCTTTCTGGTAGGCGCCGTGACAGTGAGTCGTCTTGGCAACCCCGGGAAGAGACAGTTTGTTGGTTTAGAGCTTCCCATATTTTATGGCGCCAGATAAATGGGAAAGGCATTAATCCGTTAGCTTGTTTTTCCCTTAAAGGTGGTACAGCCTCATTCACTACCCCTTCCCACTCCCTCGCATCTATGGCTTGAATAAGGAGTAATTAGTAGAGTGAAGCATGTGGGAAACTCATTTATCAGACCCCACTTGTGAAAGCAACTTCTTACCTGGTCAGGTGTGGATACGATTTTGACCAGAGAGTCAGGCATTTCTGAGTAGGAGCTCAAAACGGGATTCACGACACGACCCTCGGGCAGGAGGTCCACAGTCCCCTTGACAGTCTGCTTGTACTCCTTTGACCACGTGCGAGTGGGAAGAGCTGCCTCCTGCTGCGGCACACGGTCCACACGGCCTGTCACAATCACCGTGTTCTCTATGAAGGGCTGTTCCTCCGTCTCATTCTCGTACGACGTCGAGTGGTGTCGCAGGGCGGTATTGAAGCGAGAACCGCTGTACTGTTGGATGTTTTTCGTCTGCAGCTTGTACGATATTGTACTGAAGTCTGTGCCTTGCGGCAGAATTAACACCTGTTAGGAAAGACAGGGAGGTTGGAACTCGATGCGCTGCCTCGCTCAAATCTCCACGCCTACCGCTTTATTGTGTACTATTTCGGCACGCACCCCAATACCAGTGGGCTATTTCGGTTGAGAAGTCGTCTTCACCCTCGTCTGGTCGGGTGTCAAAGCAACTCTGGCTGGCCTGCCAGGTAAAATCCCACACATTTACTGGTCCGGTGTACTGAACTTACCGTTGTTTCAGTATGGCTTGGAAGGAGACTGGGCCAAGATTGATCAATCTGGACAATCAGGAGTTTACTTTCGGATCTACTAATTCACGAATTACCGCAGTCCTCTCTCTATTTGACGAGCACTGGGAACTACTTGAAAGATGAAAGTCTAGGCCACACCACAATAGTCTATGCAGAGTCTGGCAGATCTGTCTTCCTCGGAACAAAACTCTTGCATAACAGGTGACTCGCATCGGGGCCAACAATGACGGTTCCAGGGGAGTAACGCGAAGAAGAGGGCAGACTTGGACGGAATACGACATGCAGTGACATCCTGCGTCCTCGAGGACGCTACCTGGGATGGATGCCGGTGGTGTCGAAGCTGTCGGCTACTCGTCAATCGTTATGTGAGATCTAAACATTGTAGCCGCAAGGAGAATGGCCAACAGAGAGGCAGGTGGGGAAGTGTCGTGCGAGATCATGTTAAACCCAAGTCAAAGGCCTCACACAAGATAAATCGCGGCCCCCCGAGCGGTGAACGAATTGTTTCCGCTTTTACAAGTTTTGGCGGGACACTAAATCAAATGTTAAGTCAGCTCCATAACCACCCTTTCTGACCAAATGGTGCGTTTTGTGACAAGAAATGGTACAGTCCCGGATGATAAAGTACATTCTTTTTCTCACATTGGGAGAGAAGAGGAGTGGGTCTATTGCCAGAATGTGAGAGTGTCCAGGTCGGACTCTCGTTGTTCCCATTTTGGGAGCAAGTGGATAGAAGAGAAACTAAATGAAAGTCTACTCAGACATATAGAAGTGAATAAAGCGCCTTTAGAAAGTGGACACGAGGTTGGGTTCAGGGGATTGAAGGGGCACGTCTCCCGTGAAATAATGTCTCCAAAGTCAACGGAGGACACGTGACACCTATACAGTCGTCCATCCCTGCCGCTGTCCTGGTTGCTCAACTAGTAGGACATCATCCAACGAGACGGGGGGACCAGCGGAAGCCCTCCTCTCGCGCTTATCCGCACATCGCCCCACGGCCCAAAACTATTGACAGTTTGGAGGCGGATGGACCCCCGCCACGCGTCAATTAAGCCTCGCGACACATGAGACGACGTTTCGGGCGACCTGAGTGTGGAGAAAAATTGTGTCTCCTATTTCCTACCATGGCCTCGCATAGCATTTTGGAAAGGGCGAAGAGAAAGCACATTATGGAGGTTCGTCTCGGTGTCAATGCCGCTTGTGAGTTTGCCTAATTACATTTGAGGCTGACAGAGACGAGGCCCGTGGGGACGGAGGGTGTTGAGGCGTGCCACTGGTGGCGCAACTCTCGGTGGCGCACGTCAACCACTTGGGTGTGTTATTGCCTAACATCGACTCACCCACCAGTCAGGCATGTGACGTTGCGTAAAGAGGTTGTATGAACTTTTCTGAGCATTAATGCCTACACGGCTGGTGTCGTCGTCTCGTAACGCGCTGCAAGTCTCTCGACTTGCAGGTCCGATGACTCACGGGGAATGACAATGTTGTGCACTCAAATCTACGGCGTTTTTTTCTGCTCTCCTCCCGATGTGGCGAGTGGGCGTATTGAGGAGAACTTACTTCGTTAAACTTCTCCTCAACGATGGCCCTCGCGTCAGGCGACCATTGTTTAACTCGTCCGGTGATTTGCAGTTTCTCCCCGCCATATCTTCGCAAAGTCGAGTCACCCGATGCTTCGGGTGGCAATTTTTCGCAGTGTAACTTTGTGATAACTCCCGGAGGCAACTCCACACTGCGCTGGAACCAGCGGTTCCTCTTGATAGTCAAGTCCTGCACATCTCCTGTGATATCATCAATGGAGATCCACTTCGTCTCCTCGAAGTCCCGTATCATGTTGTTTGGAATAGTTCCGCTCCTCCGTAGTGTGCTCCGCTGCATAGTCGAGAACGCCTCTTCAGCTGTCGTTCTCATGTCGTCTAACTCTACGGTATCCGACTCGTCGCTCTCGTAGAATGGATGGGGAGGCTCTGGAAGCGGCAACACCTCCTCATAACTAAACGGTTGGACTGGAAATGGCGGTGTGATAGGAGTTGCCGCCGGCGCATACATCATTGGAATCATGCAAGTGACGGGGTAGAAGGCTGGGTTGACCATCATCGAGGTTGGCACCATCGGACTTGGCATCATTTGGTGGAAGGTGTTCGTGCATTGGCGGCAGTAACGGGGCCTGGAGGATGACCTATGAACAGGCGGGTAATGCGGCATGCGATCATAATGACTGGGGATTGGCGTTCGGAGATTCAGACTATGTGGACGACGAGCTCGTGACATTATGGCGACCAGCGATGAGGACACAGACTGACGTGCTCACAGAGGCACACAGATAGGAGCGCGGATCGGTATGCCTCGGGTAGATTCGATGAGTTGTACATTATTTATCCTTTTCGAGCAGCTTCGATTGGCTCCGCGGGAGCCAGGGGCGGCAATTGGTGTATTTTTACTTTAAACAGCCAATGTCGAGAGGGGTATGGGTGTGTTTTGAGGCCCTGTTAATCAATTGGCAGAAAATTTTAGAGACTTTGTGTGTGTGCACATTACAAGGTGTGAAACCTGAGAAAATTATTGCTTGCTTCTGTGGTCTTTTCAATTTGTGTGCCACAGTGTCGGCAGTGGGGTGTAACCTCTTGACACCCCGACACGCGGGCACGACTGCGTCCCCCCTGCCCGCAAACACCCGACCGCCTCTCGCGGCTCACCGTTTTTTCCGATGTGAGTTCGTGGCGAGCCACAAAGACTCTGCGACGGTGCCACTTCTCTCGCAACCGATATTCGTCGTCCACTTATCACATGCCCTAAATTTGAGTGCAGACACCCTGACAGGAGGTCCTTTGATGGGGTCAGTGAGGCGATAACTCTGTATACTGGCTGAGGAGGGTGGAATGGTACCCACACCATGTCCACCTCCTTCTTGAGAGCGCGTCGGATACTGTGTCGATGGTTTTGCCATGGTTTCACAGGAAAATAGACAAATAAGTAAGTCGAGAGTGGTGAAAATGTCGGCCTACGCACCAAAGCACTGACGGTCACTGTCTCCGGTCCCGAATGTGTGACTGTCACGTTTGGTTGAGACTGTGTCCAGAAGAAGCACAATTTTGCAACGAATCCCGCATACCTAAACGCCTGCCTGACGGACTGTGGCCGTCTTTCGATGCCGACGGACAAGGTTCATCGCTGTGCTATAACTGCGTTCTTATGGTTTAAATAGGTCACATGTAAAAGCTACACACATGTGGAACCTTTTTGAAGCCTCGAGTTCGAAGTATGACTTGACCACCCGGGCTCATTAAAGCAGATTAACTGCCGGCTAAGCGGAGTAGACGAGGACCTTTAACCAGAATGTGGTTAATTAATTGCTTTTTTGACTTTACGAGAGTAGAATGGTGGAACATTTTAGCTTTTGAGCCAGAGGGGAACGCGGTGGCGCGAGAGGTGGGGCTCTTTATCCGATTCGACAAGGCAAATGGTAATCCGCAGTATACGCTAAACCCAGGGGGGTTAGAGAAAGAAAGGTGGAGGATTGTGAAAATGGAAGCCTCGCTATCGACTACCTCGCCAGGCAGGAATGCATGCGCAGGCTCAAACGCCAAACATTTGAAAACCCGCTTAGGAGCAACAAAATAGTCTTTATGAAAATTTTTTCTGGATTGCTCTCCTATTGTCAACAACAGATTTGTTTAAGTCGCCTTCATGCATAAATTGGAACGGCAGTTTGCTGGAATGCTCTGACTTGTAGAAGAGGGAGGAAAGCGAACACCGCACATTGAGCCATTCATAGCATTTTTTCTAGACGGCAATTGAGTCAGGCTGCAGGCCACCCATGCGAGAATAGAAACCATTTACTTCAGTAGGGTTCCGCCTCCGTGCAAGCGTTTTCATCGCTTTTTATGAGTATGAGGAGGAAAGAAAAATACTTACCAGCGGGAAGATGCCGCGATTGAGCGCTCAATAAGAATTTCTGCCTTTGTTGCTTCACAAACAGATTTGTTTACTTCGATGGAAACCTAATGCAAGACATTGTTCTTACCTGCTTTGGATGTCGTCCTTTACTATGCAAGCTCGCCGCCGAGCGTCGTCACTCCCCATGCCCCTCTCCTCTGCCAACAAGGGGGCCTTTCTCATGCTCCCGATTGCGACGGAGTGACGCAGAACAGTGTGATGGCCGGTCATCAAAGTTACATCAATTATAATAAGAAATACAGAATATTCCAACGAAATGTCGTTAGAGAAAAACAAGTTTATACATCACGGAAAGATGCGAATTGTCTTTATAATCGGTATGTGTTCGTAGTCCATTACAAATTGACGTTGCTTAAAACTGCTGGATGCGATGGGTGTCGGGAGTCTGAGGCGAGCCTGGTCCTCGACGCTCCGGAAAGAAAGTGCTTCCCTACGAGGTCCCTTTTAACTCAGTCTCAACGCGGGAGGCTGATAATTACGGTGTATATGTTGACTCGCGGACGATTGCGAAAAGAGGAAAAGGTAGGCTCATGCAGACCCCTTGATTATCTACGTCGTCTTCCAATTTACCTCGCAATGGCTCCTTCCCTTTCATTGTATAGAACTGGTTAACTGGTCTCAATACACTATGCAACACAAGGCTCAAATTAAACGGTTCTTTGAGGAATGGACTTTAGTCACATGTTATCTGCAGCTTGCCATTTTTGTGGCATGGCAAAGCTCGCCTTCTTTCGTCAAGTGACGAGGTTTATTGAAAGCGGAAAAGAGGACGTAGACACTTACGGGTATGAGCGGTAGCACACGCCGCACAGATTAACTACCTGGTAGTAAAGACTGAATGAAGAAGCCACGGTAAGTACCACTGGATATTACGTCCATACAGCAGTCTCGGTTATCGCCACCTAACCTTATGCTTGCAAATCCGCTAAATGCATCCTTCAGGTTCCATCCCTCCTTTAGTAAACACATTTCGTCTAAGCTCTACTTTCATATAAGGCGACTCCGTTACCTTGTGTTTATTTTGTGCGGTATGGCCTTGGACTTCTCCATATTTGTCCAGCGCTTCTTTAAGCTTACCTCCATTCTACAGCGCCGGTTATAAGCGTCTAGCATATTTAGCGAAAGCAGAGTGTTAGTGAGTTATAATAAACTCTAAATTTGCAAAATAAGTTGAGATGTTAAGACTCGTGAAAGAAGATTATACGGGAGGGATCGCTTTAGACGATTCATTAAGCTTTAAACCGGCACAAGAGCCACTTTGGCGCAATATAATCCGAAAAGCGACTTTGCTTCATCTTACTGTTTCGGAAACCCGGTGACTCATGTTGTATTCGAAAATCAAGAATCTTTTTTTTCAGAAGAGATTGTTTTCGATAAATCACAATTTGATGTGTTAGACGTATTCTAAACTTTCAGGCATACTTATTATGCGCGCAACAGCTCAATGTAATCATTCATTCAATGAGGCAAAATCGAACTCTATCCACTTATTTTGTCGTATGTTAATTTGCCGCATACAGGAGGCTCGCTCCCACTGAATGACGCAAAGACGACCTGTGAAGTCCTATACATAACTCATGCCTTGATACCCGTACAGATGTGGGAATAATGCTTCAAAAGAAATTATGGAAATAGGTAGATTATCTTTGGGAATCTATGGCTTTTATCTCAGCTGCCACTAAGTAATATGCTTGATTAGAAGACGTTATCACTGAAATACAGCATGGGATTAACGATTCACTTAAAAAACCGACGGCACGATGGCTACACAGCGATAAATCAATCTTTATCTTAAATGTATTCTCCACGCGACTTCGATTCCTCGCTTTATATGGCTAGCTGAAAGGTACAAGACCACAGTTTTCGGACAAAATGAAACAATTTTTATCAACCTGACTCATTGTGTGCAGATAAATAATTTGTTCGCTACACAAAATCGTTTGAAGCAAAAAGGTTAACGTAGATATGTCCATCTACAGAATGTAAAAATTTCCATTTCGTGATTACGAAAGACGACGTCTGCTTTATTTTGGCTTTGCTCTGGTGCTAAATCGTGATGTCAACAATTTTTTGGAACACAGCAATGTACATATACAAAGACGACTCCGAACAGAAAGTAGTCAAGCCCTGAACGTTAGGATTAATACAAGTTTGTCGATTGTCTGCTCCAAAGCTCAGCCGAAAGTGGCTAGGAACCGATGAGTAATGAAAATATTAGCTGTAATCAATTAAGATTGTGGTTCGAATGATAGTTCAGTTATCCTCCCGCGTTTTGGCAAAAGTGGTAATCTAATCTGCATCATCGCCTGTGTTCGCCTCTTACAGACGTAAGATAATGCACAAAAAATCCTGCCATATTAGCTATTTACAATAAATATTTAAGGTAGGTGATGGAGCTCACTATTATTTTTATGACTAAGACTAGATTTTCTGGGGACATTGAATCGGCCCCGCTTCCTTCAACAAGGTATAGGCGATCACTTGAGGCGGCCTCTGGTACACTAGCCCACTTGCCCATAAAATGCCGAATTCCGATTCATCTTCAGAGGAGAGGTCGAAAAAACCAACAACCCATGATGAGCGCAATGCAGTAGATCTAGAAAAAATGGCTGGCGACTTTGAAGAAACGGAGATTACGGCTGGAATGGCTGATGCCTTGAAAAAAGTTACGGAAGAAAAACTCACTGTGGCACCAGTGCCAAAAATTAAGATTAAGCCTGAAGATGTGGACCTTATAGTAAGTCTGTTACAGAAAAACAAGTGTTGCTACACTTTGAAGTATCTGGAGAGCCTTGTGATGCCCGCGTTGTTTACCCTCTTACCAAATTGATTCATAATTTGAGGCTACGATCGTATGTGCTGAACTTATTGTAGGTCCAAGAGTTTGAAATTAGTCGTATTGCGGCGGAAAAGAAGCTGAAGGAATGCCATGGCAACGTGCGCGAGGCTCTTTGTGCATTATGCAAGTAGGATTCTCTATCTAATGATGGAAGATTACCTCTGTTCTTCCTACCTGTCTTTTTTATCTTTGACGTGTACACCCGAATCTTATTGTCATTTTAGTAAATAGTGATGTGGTGCTTGTGTATAGTGTCGCGCTTAAACTGCCATGTTTGGGGGTTGTTTAAAAAGTTTCCAAAATAAATTCTCCTTTACCATGTCGGCAACTGAAAAAAATGTGTGGGATACACCAATGTGACTTCCCGGCCATCGATTTCGAAATATGGGAATGCCTTATTGTTTTCCCCGAATATTTATTGTCGGATTTCCCTATAGTGAAGAGGGGAATATGTGGTTTCCAGGCAAACATTCTTGTTGGAGTAAAATCTAAGGTTTGCGTGTTATATGGGTTGAATCACTTAATCCCAGCCAATCCTCGTCGCCCCGATTTGGATTGAAGCTGGACTACAAAAATGGACTAAGGTTTCGTCTGTTGGACGTGGTTTTGGCTTTTCTTGTAGTAAGTCTTGGAACTCGCAGAGCACGAGGAGTCCGTTTGCTTGCTCAGTGGTGCTTATGATGTATCGCGCTAGCTGCTGGACCCGTGGATTGGTTGCGGGTGCAGTGTTTAGGTTGCTTTCGTGTCCGAGGCGCTTAAGGTTTCATAAATGGGGTTGGGAAATTATGTAGTTCCGTTATATTTTCGGTCGACCGCAAACACGAGGAGGCTGAGGTGGTCTCCCATCATTCAAATCTGCGCTGAACGATATGCAAATGTTTCAAAAAGCGGGGAACACTTTGCCTGCGGGTGTCACGTATGCATCGACGATGTCATTATTTTTGCCGAAATCTAATGACGTCCAACTTAGTTTATATTCGTTGGGCTTACCCATTATAGTGTCTTATCTTGCTTACCTTGGAAACTTGTTAATATTTTGAATTCAGACCGGTATCATGTTAGGTTCGTATCAAATTGTGCCCTATTATGTGTGCACGCAGTTAAACTGAACGCGGTGGCAACGCCCGCTTATTGACAAAAGCATAAAGCTGGGGCACTAGAACTTTTTTGGCGCATACTTTTTTGGTACGCAAAGATTTGTCCTTACAACTGTACATTATATATACAGAACATCAGTAGTCTCATCTACCTAAATTTTAACTCAGACTAAATTCATAGAACTGATATTTGTAATATATTATTAGAAATGTTGCTCAAGTGCATTTTAGTGTTAAGGATCCTTGAAAATCCTCTTTGTCCACAACTTATCACAGTTGATTTGTTTACCTGGCGCCGGACTCGACTTTTAGCCTGTGATCGTTTGCGCGCGTGTTCATGAATCAAGGAGCCCCTAATCTGTCCATTAACCTAGAAAGGGTTAAAAATGATCTTCATACTACTCTAGCAAAATGTCAAGTTCGGGGTCTTGTTCATAGCGCTGCTTGGCTCGCGGAACTATTGGTGTCCATCCAACAAGAGTTACCAAAGTCTGATAATGCGCTGGACGCAAAAGTTCACCCGGGCGATCTCATCGCTACCCAATACAATGGTCTTTCTTTCGAAAACTTTTCAAAATACAATTTGGCGAAGTGCTACTTTGACACAGGAGAATATGCGAGATGTTCTCACCTACTCGCCTCGGTTCCCAAACGTGACTCACATCCCTTAATAGATTTCCTTCTCTTCTATTCACGCTACATGTCAATTGAGAAGCACATTACCGATGATTCTATCACGAACAGGGATTATTCAAATCATGCGAAATGTGGTTCTGCATTGCCTTCTGAAATTTATAGGAATGAGCTTTCGAATTTAAAATCTGACATGGAGCAGCGTTTCTGTGATGTAAAAAGCATACAGGACGATTCATCTGCCAACTTTTTATCGTCTGATGTCGATGTCTATACGTCGTACGTGTATGCGCTTGTCCAAATACGACTAGGCTTTCAAACTGTTGCTCTAAAGGCTCTGTCTCAGATCGTCAAAAAAGATCCCTTGGTTTGGCCTGCATGGTCCGAACTTACTAAACTCTTTGAGGATCGAGAAACTCTTGATCGCTTTTTTCCTCCTTCTACATCTTCCGATGATGTAAACTGGATGCTGGAATTCTTCCGTGCAAAAGTATGTATCCTTGACTGGTAAACTATGATTCATAAATTTTTCTATGGATATATGTGTATGTTTTTAGGCTCTGTTGTACATACAGGAGTCTGAGCGTGCGCTTTCAAACGCTTACTACTTTGTCAAACAGTAGATTTCAAAATAGCCTTAATCTTCAAGCCGATATCGCTGATGCTCACGAAAGGCTTCGCGATTTGGATACCTCCGTGGAGATCTACAAAAAGGTACCCTGCTTTGTGGAATTTATAATATGGGCTGACTGCGTAAATCCACATCATTCATTTTTTATAGATTTTCGCTATTGACCCTTACCGTTTGACTGACACGGACATCTTCTCCAATGTTTTATTTGTACGAGGTGAACATAATGAGCTTGCCTACTTGGCGAGGAGGTGCGCTGAGATAGATAAATATAGACCTGAGACATGTTGTGTTCTTGGCAACTTCTACGGCCTTCGCAGTCTGCATGACAAAGCTGTCCTCTACTTTCAAAGAGCTCTGCGGTTACAGCCGCGATATGCACTTGTATGGATTCTTCTAGGTTGGTCGATATTCCTAGGCAATAGCAATTTTCTGTGAATTTAACGAACGTCTTTCGATTTTAGGACACGAGTATGTAGAGTTGCAACATTTAAAATTGGCTATCTATGCTTACAATCAAGCAATACTGCATAATCGGCATGATCACCGCGGTTGGTATGGTCTGGGACAATTGTATGAATTCATCAAACAACCGGAACATGCCTTGTATTACTACAAGTAGGTCTAATTGAAAACATCGATTTCCTGTAAATTGGTGTCATATTTCCATATTTTTGTCTTTTACATCTGTTTTAATTTTATTCTTTAGTTAGGATTTTCTGCTACGATAAGAGTTTTCAATGTTTTGGCACAAGTTGGCTATTATAACCACCCTCGCGGACAGCACATTTTAGCTCTTCATCGTCTTGTGGATGGAGTCTCGATAGCTACGAGACCCATTATGGACAATGTCAGCAATTTTTGCTTATGAGTTTTATTTCTGAGCTAGATATAAAGACATAGTTAGTTTTTGGATATTGTAAAATAGCGAGTAAATGCCTATGGGCCGAGCTCTATGGACTATAAACTCTGTAACCACTCATTCTTCCCTATTACGTTGCCGTATGAGCTATGTAATTCGTACTTAGCTTTCGAAGTAGTACGAAAATTTTATATCAAACGTTTTATCTGGTTATAATTCCTGCCAACAGAAACCAACTTTATCTGGTTTTATAGGCATATATGCGGCGTTTCAGAGTTCTGTGCAGGAAATTTGCGGTTATAAGTGGTTAATTTAAGAAGCTATTAAACCTCTTCATAGTAATTAAGATTGGTGTTAAGCATCCACTGGTTGCCATCTTTTCGACTTTCAGACGCGCTCAGTACCTCTGTCCGACAGACTCCAGAGTGATCGTGGCACTTGGGGATATGTACGAAAAATTGGGTAACATACAAGCGGCAAAGAAGTGCTTTTGGCGCGCCTATTGCGTGGGCGACATGGAAGGCTCAGCGCTCACAGCTCTTGCACGGTGTTTCGAAAAGTCCGGAGAATCCTGCGAGGCTGCTGCCGCTCATACTCAGTTCATTAGGCAGTGCGAAACACGAGGGGTATAATAGACGGCTTTTGCCTCGTCATCATCTCTTTACATTGTTTATGATTGTTTATCTTTTCGTTTATTTATTTTCACTTGAATGTTTGTAAAATGTTTCCTTCTAACTTTAAGTGGCGATAATGATCTTTTGTCTTTCCATCTCAGTCAATTTGGGCACCTCCATTATTCCCCTTTTGAATTCACGACTTAACTGATTTCAAATGAATTTTATGAATAATTTATGTGAGAAAGGACGATACTATCGGTTCTATACCATGCAAATCTTGATATGTGTCGGTCATATGACTGAATTAACAAAAGTTAATTACCTGACACTTAGGCATTCCTGAATGCTTGATAAAACAACGAAAATTTTTTACCATGCTATTTTCCAGGAGTGAACTCATAAACCTGATTATTGTTAATTTAGTCCAATTTACATGGTATTCATTAAATCCTTATGAATTAAAGGCCCTTGTTTTATTTTTAAGTACGAAGTTCAATTTTGTTCCATGTTTTTTCTTATCTTGCCTGGAGTATTGGCCTTGAGACCTTTTGGCTGTCTGGTATTCCATGGGTTGTGATACAACTTCTTCCATGTCATTAACTCTAAAAAAATTAGTATTATTTATTAGGTTACTATGGTATAACTAATTGGTTACCTTCACTTTTGCATTTGGCACAGGTCAGTAACGAGGCCGATTTGGGACAAGCATATCGCTACCTGGCAAACTACCACTTCAAGCACGGACATCATAACGATGCAGTGATTGCAATAAACAAGTGTCTTGATTTTCCGGAGATACGTGAAGAGGCCAAAGCCTTATGTCTCCAACTCACGCTCCTCTCTGGTTCGGTTCCCTCCACCAGCAATTTACAGGCCCCTGAAAAACTTTCAGATGGCCTTCCAAACACTCAAGGTACTTATCTTGACATGAAAAATTTATGTCAAAAGTTTATTTGTTGCTTTGTTCCTTCCGGGCAAACACTTATGGTTCCTAATGCGCCCAGACTTCAACTTTTGGCTCAAGGCCCGAGAGTGTTAAAAATAACAAAACCCGCGCTCTTTTAGTTTTTGAACAGCTTCTTAATGTCGAAATCCGTCTCTCTTTTAGCTAATGAAAAAGAGGATTTGGGTCTACGACCACGCTTGAAGGCCCGAAGAGTAAGCGGTTTGCTTTATCTTTGTCTTCCTAGCTGCACACTGATTTGACATGTATTATAGGAATTTCGTGAATTACCCATCGTTTTACTTTGCGCAAGTTCTCCTCCCCTTTTTTATTACCCTAATCGCAAAAATTTCTAACTAAGTCTCAAAATACTGACTTTGTTTATGTTTATTTTTGTTCTGTATATCGGTTTTTCTTTTATTTCAAAGGATAAACTGTCAACTGTCCCCTTTTCAGTCGAGTTTGGCTATTTCTATGATTCTGACCTATAAAAGTTATCTTCGGCCATTTTGCCTTAGCGACTACGGCACAGTGACTTTACTCCCGGTTCAGGCGGTGGCGGTGATGCAGCAATTGGTAGCACAGATGGTCAAGATGCTTCGACCGACCAACCAGATGATGCCGACTTTGACTAAGTCTGGCCAAAAGGACTACGCATTTTTGTATTTACTTGACCTATTTTATTTTTGTGACATAACTGTTGTTATTTGAAAAAGAAGGGTGCGATTCATGTTTGCTCAACCGCGTTTTGTGCATGATTGTGTGATTATTTGGTATAAAACCAAAAACTGGTAATTGTTATAATGTTGACTGCATACGTCGAAACAGTGTAGTAAACGAGACATCTTTCGAATATTTTAATTGGTTTGTCTCGGACATACTCTGTGACAATGAGGAAGTAAAATTTGTGACATACTGGTTAGGTCAAGTGTTTTGTCTTTGCATTTTTGTAATCTCTGGTTTTATTGGCAGGGTTAATGGGACCGTCACATTGGCCGGCCGTGACAGAAAAGTACCTTCCATTTGAATTAAGCCGCGCTCGTTTTTCCTCAGTTTTTGGTCCCCAAGTGGAGCCTCTTGTTATAACCGGGAGCACCCAAGACGAGGTGATTGTGCTTTCTCGATGACCTTGCTAATATTTTCATTAAATTTCGTGATTTCTATGTCCATGGTTATTTTCCAAGGTAAATAGTGTTTGCGTGTGGCAGTACAATCGGTACGCGGAATATGGGACCAACTTCGTGAATGAGGAGGATGACTACGGGTTGCCGACTCCCCTTACCGATTCAGCCGATGAGCCGCGCTTGGTTTGCTCTGTGACGCACACGGGCAGTGTTCAACAGCTTAAGGTTAATATCTCTTCTATCGTCTAGTAATTTCCTAAATTTCGACTAAGTGGGCCTAGGCTTGATAGGACATGTGACTCAATAGTCTATGCCTCATCTTCAGCGAAATCAAATTCACTCTCTAACTGTGGCACCATTTGATTGTGTTAGCGAAATTCGTGCTGCCAGTTACGCCTCGTCCGTACGTCACCTTGCGCATTTTCGTTAGACAAGTAAACATTTCTATCTTTTTAAATGATTTTACGCCCCTATCTTTTTTATCCACCCTACCTTAATTTTTTCTATGAGGTATGTTTGAAAATTCTGAAGTGGTTCTTATAGCACATTTTGTGTGTATGACGTCCCTATTCCGATCAAAATGGACTCTTCCATGTAATTTACAATATTTGTATTTTGCGAACTCAGCCTGCTTGTAGAAATGGTGAGCGGGTTTAAATTACTCTTTTTTGATAGATACTGAGCATCTGGATTCTTTCTTATCCATGCAATGCCAACTTCTTGCCTAGCAAAGCCGACATTCAGCGGCGTCTGATAATGTTCTTGCAGAATCATAGGTTCCTCGTTTTGTTGTAACTTATTTTGCCACTGCATTTGGTTACGATAGGTGACATAAAGGTTTTACTTTGCCTAGTGTGAATCGCCTGGAAGCTTATCACTGTTTAGCTTACCCATGTCATCTGATTCATTTTGTAAATACCAGTGCTTTTTCTCTAGACCCATGCTGATTCGCGCCTCATATTCACGGGTAGTTCAATGGGTTTTGTGGGAATCCATAGTCTCGTACTGCCGCAGACCGAACAGGACGCCTTTAAGATTCATGAAGTGGGCAGGTGGTCTCGCGTCCCTTCCAATCCGGCAGACGAACTTCTTCGCATCGACGTCCCCATCTCAGACATCTGTTTATCCTCTGATGCTTCACAAGTTTTCGTGGGCAACGATCGTGGTGAATTGTTCGTTCTGGACACGGAGTTTCTTGCTATTAAATGTGAGCTACCTTGTTGACTCGCTTTTATACCCTGTTTTCTTAACTTTCGGGATATTTTTATTACCAACTATCTCCAATATCCTATTGACGCTTTAACCAAATTCCTTTTCTCTGCCTCACAGACAAACTGACAGTTGCTGGTCTGGGTCATGATCTATCCACAATCAACGCCATTGAATCGATAGACGCTTCCTGTGTCGCGAGTGCAAACCAGCTGGGACAGCTTAATATTTGGGATTTGCGTTCTCCCAACACCTCTGATCTTCCCCAGAAACGTATTATCCCGTATGTCTTTCTCTTATTTTTTACCTCACACAAGTGCGTCAACTCGAGATTATTATACTTACTGTAAAGTTGTTTGAAAACTCACTGATGCTTGACCTAGGGATTTATCTCGCAATCATAATAACATAATGCGTACTATTGCCATTGATGCATCAATGACCCGGTTATACTACTGTTATAGTGATCGTGGTAAAAGGGAGTAGAAATACTCTGCATGAGCACTCATTTACCACAATGATTGTGTTACATCTTTGCTTAATTGCATGACAGAACGGGAGAGCCGCGGCCATTGTTGTGTCTCTCTCAACATCCGGGCCAGTCGCATTTGCTGGCAGTGGGTGGTGTGCTCAATCGTCGAGGCGATACGTCCGCGGTAACAACCAGCTACATCTGGGATCTTCGCGAAGAGCGCCATCCCCTGAGTGAACTTACTTGTCGAGGCAGTGCTGTATGGGAGATCCGCTTCCATCCACAACAACCACAATTTCTCTATCTCGCTACAGAGGAAGCTGGTCTCATGCGGATTCACTCAGCCGCTTCTATCGGTTCGTGTTTCCCTTTCGATGTTAGACATCTTATCTCTACTCAGCGGCTCTTTGTTTACTATTCACCTCTCACTATCACGAGCGTCTATTTTTAGTATGGTTTAAATCCTTACGAAGCATAGGTTTTCGTTGAAAACACTCCATATTTTTTTCACATTTTGCTGGCTTCTATCTTTCATATAGTAAAAAGGTTATATCGTTTTGCTCGGTAGTTTTGTTTTTATCCCAATTTAAAAGTGGAACAAGACGTGCACTACAGGTGTATTTTAGTGTATTATTTGCAAAAAGGCAAGAACGCTTCGCAAGAGCGCGAGAAGTTATGTATTGTACGTGGAAATAAAGCCTTTAGAGAAGGACAATATCAAAATTGGGTTGCCCGATTTCTTTCTGATTGTTTTTCATTGGGAAATGTTCAAAGACCTTGTCGCCCGTCCACATGAGTCAAGGTCATTGTCGATGCAGATCATCGTGAGCACAACACGTGATAATATTGGAGAGGAATACGGCGTATCGCATACATACATTGAAAAATAAAATTAAAAAGCATGGCTATATCGAGAAAGTTTATCTATGGCTCCCTCACCAGTTTAATGAAATTTATTTGATGCAACGCACCTGGTCCGTTTCTGAAAAGATTTACTGGCAACGAAATCAAAAGCAGAGATTCACCACAAAATGGTTGTGCCGTTAGTCTGGTGAGATTATAAAGGAATTCGACACTGAACTTTTGCCAATCATACGATCAATTCAAACGTGTGCGTTCAACAATTCGCCACAGTGAGAGATGCAATTTGAGCAGAGACCAAAAGTGACCAAAGGGTGTTTTTTTTTTCACCCCGATAATGCAAAGCCCCACGCATCTTAGGCCACTCGCTAAAACTTATTGGATCTGAGTTGGGATGTCTTTACGCCTCCGCCGCGTGGCCATGACCATGCGCCTTCAGGCCACAATTTGTTTCGTCGTTCCATGCAGAACTCCGTGAATGTTAAAAATTTTAAAGACGCTAGTAATGTTTAGTCATACTTCAGTTTTTTGATGGCAAAATTTCGAATTATTAAGAATGTGGGATCATGACACGGCCCGAACGGTGGCAAAAGGTCATCGACAAGAACGGACAGTACTTAACTGCATAAAGTTATATTTTCCGCCAAAGAATTTGCATCTTCATTTACTTGCCAACCAGTTAAATTATTTGCACAAGTGTGAGTGGTTTTTCCATAGATTTCTTCAATAAACTATTACTGTAAGTCTTCCGTGCATTTTCGTCGCACAAGATAGATTCGAGGGTTAAGCGATATGTTATCTCATTGACATTTTTCAGTGGATCCCTCGGCTTAATTTCTTTATTGCCCTTAATCCTATGCAGAAGCGGATTTACTAGACACCGTACTTGCGATCTATCGTAATTTCCGTTCACATGATTCTGATTCATGGTCTTTTGCTCTAACGACTTCGCTTTTCTGATAATCAGGAGCAGAAGCATAAGTTTTACCAAGTCCAGCTTTAGTCGTTTTAGAAAGTGGTGAGTTTTTTTGTTAACTTCTGTGTTAATGTTTAGATTCGTGGTCTTTCCACCAAATTTGCCAAAAGAAGTTGACGGCGTCGTCTGCAACATCGAATCCCCCTGACTTCTGCAATGTTAATACTTTCGACCTGGCTGGGGACCTCATTGTCTGTGGCCGCGACAACTGCACCCTCCAAACCATTAAAGACTCATCTGTTTCACTGCTGTCTTGAGCATAAACTTTTTATGGCGTTTTTGAATTAGCATTTATTTTGCGGGATGCTGATTTTTAAGACATAAAAATTTGTTTTGTTTGCGGGTTTGCGTCCATCTCGCTAAGACTCGTCGTAGCACTTGGCAGTAGCGCCTTGGGTGCGTTTGTCGTCATTTTGCCAAGTGGGTGCAGCTTGTGGGCACTTAGCGTAGTCTCTGGGATCAGGGCAGGTGGCGAAGATGCGCTAATTGGTTGCGATGATCGCGAGGGTATGGTGACCCTGCCAAAGGGAACTGGTTTGGGTTGGGGTGAATGGCATTTTTGCCTAGGTTTTTGACTGCTTCGCCTAACTTTCAAGATTTGTGGGACGACGTTACATGTTACAATTCAGAATGGGATGCTATAGCAGATGTTGTTTATTTCTTCACCGTTAGACACCTTCTGATGAATGGGATATAAATTTGCCCATGAAGTAAAGACTAGTGGAAGCGAGTAAGAACGTTATCATGCTTGGACCTAATGTCATCATAAATTGGTCGACTAACAATTTTATGAAGTTTACCCGTTTAATGCAAATGTCTGAAAACATTTTTACAAATCGGCATCCTAGTAGAACTGAATGCATAAACTAAAAAACAAGGTATGGTAGTTTATCTATTTTTGCTTTTAATTTATTGGTTTTTTGTTACGTTACTTGAAAGCTGCTGTTGCGGGTCCTTGCCCTATAGTGCCGTTTTCGCTCTCATGTTCATAAATTCATAATTGTTTGCTGCCTCGTCGGCTTGCTTGCATATTTCTTTCTGTGTTTCAAAATTGCCTGTTGTTTTTCACATATCAGTGCCTATTTGATTTTATCTTCTGGGCGTAACCTATGATTTTTTATCAATTATGCCGTCTTACGGACTCGATTTATTTAGATTTCGTTCGTAGCAGTTATCCGCCGTTGATTCTGGCTAATCGGTTTAATTACTTCGCACATACCTTTCAGTGCTTCTTCGTAATCAATGGAGCAGCAATCACAATCCAGACAGCTTGATTCCGCTGCTGATCTAAAGGCTCAACCAGCTGATGTAGGCGTGACTGTTTCAGTTGCTTCCGACGAAAAGGACGATGATGAAGAGGATGAAGAGGAGGAGGAAGACAAAATTGTTGAAAAATCATACAATAACCGCTTTCACAAGCGGAACAAACGCTTGCCAACACAAATAGGTGGCGTCGACAACACGTTTATTGCCATTGAGCCGAAGTCTGGGAAGGAAGTTATGTGGAATGAGAGGATGTTGCCAGAGAAGAAAACGGAACGTGATAACAGGTTCCTGACAGTAGTTAAAAAACTCAAAAAACAAGCTCACCCCTTTTTGATTCGATTTTTGGATGCATGGATAACGAAAAATGATTCTGGGCCTCGAAAACTGGTATTCGTAAATGAAAGATTAGATGATGGAACACTGAAACAATTCCTCTGTAACTCTACCTCAAGATCAAAATTGGTAAGGCCCTCAGGTTATGCTAATTTTTTAGTTGTGGCGGCGACATATTGGACAGCTACTTTCCGTACTTATTTATCTTCACCATCTTGGCGTCACTCATGGAAATTTAAAGAAAGAGGCTATCTATTATCAGAGTTCGGGAAATCTTAAAGTTGGACCGTGTATGGGGCCTCATTTGTAACCATTTTTGGTTTAGTTATGCTCGATTCCTTCTTCGGTCAAAAATCTCCGTCTTCTGACATATATGCGCTCGGTGTTTTAGCACTCGAAGTAATTTATTGCCTATCATACATATCAATTTGCGTTTCTTAAATTAATCCAACCCCGCTCTTATCTGATATCCTATATACGGAATCATCAGTATCGCAATGTACTGCTGACGATCTGTTAAATTTTTACGAATAATGATGTCCTCTAGATGCTCAAAGTATTTGCTATTTTCCAAATATTGAATATTTTATGTTCCACATCCATGTATTGTAATATATCTCAGAACTCCCAATATTCTTCCCGCTAGATTGCCGTCTGGACCCAGGCAGTCGATGCGCAAGCCAGTTCAGAAGAAGAGAAAGTTAAGGCGATGTTGGCTAATCTTACTGATTCTCAACAGCGCAGCTTCATTGAAGCATGTTGTGATCCAAATCCAGCTAACCGCCCCAAAATAAAGGCCCTTTTAAATCACCCCGCCGTCGCCGAGGTGCCCACCCTCAAGCTTCTCTCTGCAAAAGTCCTCGTCACTTCAAGTGCGTTTTCCTTTGTAAATGTTTCAATTTCGGATTCGATGTACTTGCCTCTTTCCCATTTAACAGTTGCTGCCTCTTCGATTTATGAGGATATTTTCTGTTAGGTTGTTAAGTTTCTGTCGCTCGATTGGACTGTTATTATGCCCTACCTCTCATATTTTTTTATAATTAATACTCAGATAAAATCAGACTGTGCCGCCGCATTAAATTTTCATTGTGACTAGAAATTCCGTAAATCCATTAATTCTCTAAAAAATGATTAACTCAATTTCGTAACCTTTCATTCTTTTTTTCCGTACATTCTGGTTAACTTGAAATTGGGTTATCAACGTACCGTTCGGAGTTTATAAGAGCCAAATAATCCAAAGATCGCAAGGTCTGCATAAAGGGAATTATGCTTTTACACTCTTCGCCTTTACGTATATTTAACCTTTTAATGTCCAAATTTTCTATGGCCCATATTTTTCCCTAGTTTCGGTTCTACCCAAGTATTGCTCAATTAGCAAAGGAATAATATTGCTTGGCTTCCAATAAACCCGTTTCTTAATAAGAAAGCTTTGAGATAACCGAGGGCAGTCTTAGTCAAAATACCAATAAAAGCGTCGACTCTATCATCTGCTTCCTTTTTCGATCCAGTGAAATCGTTGCCACCGGAAGACGCTACAGGCGCAAGTGGTGTGCTCCCAGGAGGGACAACTGAGACTGTTGGAAGTGTAGGAGCTGCCGGTGCTAGTATTGGAAGCGGTGGGGGTAAACCGGAGACACCGGCGGATTTTGCGGAGTTGTTGCGGGACTACATCAGTCATCTGGAAGACGATACGGTCATCCTTGATGTCGCCTTTCCAGCTGATCAGTTGTTCAAAACCCGCACTTGGAAGGACTACCGTTCCAACTTTACTCTCACCTCTAAGTTCCTTGATGACGTGAAGTATGTATCATTAAATTTGACTTATGTTAGTCTCTGGTTTTTCTGGAAGTGCTTATGTTTGCCAAAATGTGGCATAAATCTGATACCTGGAGGTTCTGTTTCCTAACTTCCGCATGTTTCCATAATTCTCTTTCCGAGTTTTCACCGCAAAATGTATGTGCCTCCTCAGTTAAGTTGTTGCAAATACGGTTACCCGTTTTGTTGGTAACATTTGCTTTCGTTACTTTCTCAGATCGTTTTAGAGGTTTTCGTGATTTCGGTGACTTCACTCCTACAATTGTGTAAAATTATTCTTGATCACGGTCCAAGGATGAATCTTTGTTCTGTCACTTATTAAATGTTAGTTGGTAACCATTTTTCATTCCGGTTCCGATTGGAAGCAGAATTCCCGCGAATTACGAAATTGTAAATGGAAAGGCTTAGGTTTTTTCGATTTAAAGCCTGCGAGTTGTTCTTTTTTTGAATACAGATTCCTGTTTATGCTAGTTACTTTTTTGGCTCCACTACCTACCCACGAACAACGGGCCTCAGTAAGAGTTCAGCCTTTCCTTAATGTATCTGGGAATTTCTTTGATTTAAAATTTTAACGGATATGATGTCAGACTCTTACATATTTCTGAGTGTGTGATCGCTTGACGGCTATTTCATTTCCCTTAATTTGCCGCTGGAAGGTATATAGAAGAGGTAATGACAATTCTCACCTAGAATTTCGTCAACAGTATCGTATATTCATCCTGTGTTTTAACTAAACGTTATTCCCCTTGTATGTTCGGAGTCAAGTGTGTACCTTAGGACTTTCTATTAAAATTAATAAATAACTTCGTATGAACTCTATCTTCTAAGCAAACATTATTTTAATTGTTAACAGTTAAGGTTGAGCTCCTTGTTGTTGTCTAAGTTTTACCACTTCTCCGATTGTAACTTAAATGATGGTTCGTTCAGTGGTTCTTGAAACTGCAGCGTTTTTGGCTTTCGAGATTGATTACTCGGACGACTAGTAAAGAAGCAATGACGAGTCAATACCAAACAGCAACTATCTCTTTTCCCAGTGGATCAACATAAACGATGCGAAAGTAGTTTTATTAGTCTTCTTTCCTTTCCTTATTACCAAGATATGCAAAGTTCTGAATGATGAGGCGGTTTTCTGACGAGTGTAAACAAAAATGATTTCTCAACGTTACTATTGGAATTCGTTGTAAAGGCCAACGGAATCTTTGTCGTCTCTATCTCAACCTATAATGCATCCTTCTTTCAAACCCACGCGCAAACTCAGAATGCAAGTTCGCGATTACTGTGTCTGATTTGTAGAAATTTTGTCTATGACAAGACTTGTTCTGTATTATTATTTTAATCCGGCATGGTCGTTTAATCCAATGGGAGCCTACTTGAATAGCTCAATTTACTCAACGTCTTTTCTTGTGAATTCTCTTTTCAATTGCTTCAAGTGACGATGTTGTAGATAAATGGTGGAAACATTTTGCGGGTAGGGAATAGGGAAAAAGAAAGCAAACCAGGAGGAGTGTTTATACATTCCTAATTTCCATCGTCCAGATGAGGAGTTTTTGAAAAGAATACAATTAGCTTCCTTATAATTTAACGAAAAATGGCTGTCACCGATAACTTCTCAAAATTGATATATGGCTTTCAACCGATAACTAGGTAAAACATATCTCCGACAGATAAGACAAGAGAGATAGTGTTGGATACCCGATGATTTATTGCTATACTAAAAGGGGTTTGCGGCTAAAAAGTCCCTTGCAAAAAATGGGGAGTTGATAAGAGAGGCGAGGTAGTATGGAAGCATTCTGTTTGAATAGAAAAAAAGAGTCCTAGTTTTATTTTTTTAACCCCATGGAGTACCTAGATTAGGCAGACATCGCCTCCACTCTGTGGAACTAACAAAGGTTTTCTTATCGTAATCGACATTGTCCGTCAACTTGGAAAGTTACAGTCGTAGTCGTATATGTTAATTAGCGGTATTTGAATAGAATTTACCTTGATGAGCCTTAACGAATTAAGCTTGTCTTTTCCCCTCCCTGAACCGTTTCATTGGCTTTTTGCTCCTCGTATCTTAATGGGCAGCAGAGGAATGGATTGCCTAACAAAAGTTCTCTGCTAGCTTGATTTATACTTTTTTGTTTCTCATTTGGATGACGCTCTTCCACCTCTCTTCTGACCCATTGGCTTCGTGTCTAAATCCCTCTGAGGGTTTTGGCATTACATCTCGTACCTAAACAAGAGTTATTAAACCGAGCTATTTCCGCGCTTCCATGTGCAACTGATTAGACTTAGTTCCTACTTCACAGTTCCTGCCGTAAGTTACCTGGAATTGTACTTAAAGGTGACGGTCATATGATTTTCTTCACGGAAGGACCCACGAAATTCCCACTGGCAATCAATCACCTTCCCCGTAAAAGTACGTACCCTCGAAATCACAGTAAAATGTTGGTTTCCTCCCTCATCTTTTTTTGGATGCTTTAACTCCTTCAGTAATGTCGAATTTGTCTCCAGGAATCGCTACTTTACTTT
The DNA here is from genome assembly GCA_017562135.1 of Dipylidium caninum. Lineage (NCBI taxonomy): Eukaryota > Metazoa > Platyhelminthes > Cestoda > Cyclophyllidea > Dipylidiidae > Dipylidium > Dipylidium caninum. Next base: position 134,512 of record QEYB01000911.1, on the reverse strand, counting down.
TTTTGCAATAGATACCTTTAGATCTCGAAGGTTTTTTATCCATGTGAAATGGGATTTATGATATTTCTAGTCCCAAATCGAGGGAAGAAATCGAGGTCTATGTTTTATTATAACCGCAGTACAATCTGAAAGGTGATAATAAAATGTTCTTATTAACTCGATACCAAGGCCTCGTGTCATTCACCTTCAAAAATAATCCCTAGCATATGCACTTTTAAGGTGCTCTGAAAGTTAATTTGATCGCAATCTTCACTTGGGAATAGTTCCCATTTGGGTTGTATGTTATCCATCGCTCTAGGCGTCCCTTACATTCCTACACACAGTTGCTCCCTTCTCCAACTGCCTTACTCCAGATCCGCACGTTTAATGACTTCACCTATCCTGGGTCACGTAGACAAAGTGCGCACCGGCGTTTTGACCGTGTGGCCTACGTGATCTGCCCTGGTTTCTTAGTTCTAGTTTTCGCCGTAGCATATCGCTTATCTTTACTCTACCTCGAAATCCACCGATGTTTTCGATGTGCAGTTAACGGCACCCTTCAACTGTTATTTTTTTAAGTATCGCCTTTACATTTCCCTATCCTTTCTCTATGGCCTCTTGCTATGGGACTACCCTTACGTATTAATAAAAAAAGTTACGGACGCTGAGAACTTTATGGGCATGTGGTGCGGACTGCCAAGGTAGTTTGGTTTATGGTAGATACTCCTCTAGCAAAACCATGCACTTTTGCTGGCAGAGTCTCCTTCCATTTAGGGTGCCTTTGCAATATCTTCTCGTGTATATTTAACCCTTATGTTGTAAGGTTCTTCATCTCAAAAACTTTTCTATTAACCTACGGATGATTTTCGTGTAATTTTAGTTGTTTGATGCGGCCATCTCGCTCAAAAGATAAGTGGAATTTTGACTTGAATTTCAGGCCACATGTTTCACCGCTTCGCTCGATACTATTTGGATGATATGTATCCATGATTGGAGATATTATTCATGGTCACTGGTAGTCCCACTTGTCGTCTTAGTCTCCTTTTTCGACCTATTAAAAGTCGAGGTGATCCTTCCCTTCGATGATGACTAACGCGTCCTCTTCCATCATCTCACGGCTTGTAAGCACTCACTTGATGTTTCCTGTGTCCCTCCAGGAACGGCTTCTACCCCTTTCTCGGCTATCGGTTCGGGACCGTGGTAGCGGAGCAGGAGGAAGAGGAAGAAGGTTCTGGGATACTCGCGGGGGTAGCCTCTACCGCCGCCGCGATTGATGGGGTGGTAAGCGGACAGCCGTTCATGGCCACCGCCTCTTCCGGGGTGATCTCCAATGTCGCCTCTTCCACTACCTCACGCAAACACTCGGCCAGTGTTGTCAGCGCTATTGACACTCCACCGCGTCACCTCCCTGCTACCCGTGAGATCTCCTCTGAGGGCAATAAGTATGATGAATTTTCCGACGCTTTTATTACCGCTCCATCAGCCGTCGTTGCTGCAAACCCCGCTGAAGCAGCTCTAGTGAATAGTGCACAATTTGAGTCCTCGCCAGGTGACAGGGAAGTGAGGCGCCACTCGCTGCCAGACTCTTTCGCTGATTGCACTAATTCTACGAGTCAGCTGAAGGAGTATGTCCAAAGCATGTTGAGTGGTGTAGGTGCGGCACCTCCAACATCAGCAGTAAATAACGTCGATGTTGGAATGACGATGAAAGCTGCAGCAGGCGCACTCAGTAATGCGGGTTTACAATCCTCTCCATTACATCAACAAACTGCCACAAATGCTCGTGAGAAACGTGTCCGCCAACAGTCCACCTGTGTATGTGGAACCGGAGAATCCTGTTCTTATGGTATGGTTATAAGAGCGCCCCTTCCTTTGTCCCCTTCAACCTTACCCTCGTTGATGTGCTTTTTTATCAAAGCCCCTTTTACCGCGCAAAAATTTACTACTTGTTTGTTCAATTACCATCTGAACCCCTTTCCAATTCTCATTTTGGAGTTGGCTTTAAAATTCATTTTTTTCTAAGGCATTAAATTGTTAATCAACTTCCTCACGTGCTACGTCAATTCTCTTTTGCACTATGCTCAAAGTTCAACTTTGATAAAAATTGACTGCGAAATGTACATGCTAAAATATATATTATGTTTTGTTCTTGACAATCCTCTTACCTATAATATAGTAGTCGAATGATTTCTCCGATTTTTGTTCACTGCTTCGTGCAAAATTAGTGCATGAATCTTTCGAGATGAAATCAGAAACGATTGTCAAACGCAGACTTCACATTTGTTTATTCATTTGAAGTTCTAGCATTTTAAGTCTATATCAGTACTAATCGCTTTTCTATTGGGGGTAATTTAATCCTAACAGTTACAAATATGACACTTTTTATTTCGTTGATCTACATTTAAGGTGCTCTAGTGTTTGCTCATTTTGCTCCGTGATTGATGATCTGACTAGACACTTTCTTATGTAGAATGACATTAACGCATTCGGGGCTGATGCTCTTTATCTTTCCTCTCTTTTCAGGTCTGGCTGCCCGAGATTTGAACGCTTCCGGCGCCAGACCGACTGATCAGGTAACGTGGAAATCACTCGCCCCAACATATTTAGCCACTGGTTATATCGAAGTGTTAATATACGCCGAGGATTAAAATTTATCGAGCTTTGGGTCTTCCAAATAAAATGCAGATATCCAGTCCTAGCGTTTTCTTGGTATCGTTCACTGTTTTCCTTTGGCCCTCCACGTACCCCCACTCTTCTTCCCATAGCTAAATTTTCCTCGGTGACTCGGGTTGATTGCGTTATCTTTTGTAGGCTTAATAAAGTCCGCAAACTAACTCTACTAATAGTGGCAAACATTATCTTCTAATTACCACCTTTTGGTGCGCAGAAGCGCTTTCCTACACATCGGAAAGGCCTCATAAACCGCGTTTGCATTCCATCGTCACTCATGAGGAACGCATTCCTAACCGTCTGGCAAGAAGGAGCCTAGAATAGGTGGAGAATTAACGCTGACTCGTTTATCATGGAATCAGTGGAGTAAAGCATTTCTTAGTGAAATTCAGCAATCATGCGAAATTGTCCTGAATGGAGCTAAAAAGTGCTATCAAGTAGACAGTTACTTTCTCGTCAGGCTCTTAATCAACTTTTACTACTGCGTTGTGCGTTTACTGGCATAATTGGAAGGGACAGGGCTGTGTCTTCAGCCATTACCGTCCCTTGTATATCATAAGCCACTAAATTAAACGATTAGGTTCCATGTGAGAGTCCGTGAAAGAAAGTTGTGCCGATTTCCATGTTGTAATTCTCAATGCAGTGGGGAAATTCTGCCTGAAGATTGAAAATGCTACTCGCTGCACCATTACTAGTGATAAAAAGGTAACTGCGAATATATTTGAGAATTCAGGGGCTTGGGTCAAACCCCTTTTTCACTTCCCCCTCTCTCTTCCACCACGGCTATTCTAGAGTATTGCAATGGAACATGTGCCAGTATTGTCTATCTGTATGCATGTTTAGGAATTGTAGAAATCACGTGCTATTTCGTTTATCAAGCCCATAAGACACTCGTCTACTGGTCTGGCCTAATTTCGACTAGGTTGCGTCGGATATAGCAGCCGCCAAGGTTTCAGTCAACCGCACAATACCTGCCCGGAACGTGCCTCATACACCACACGCCAGCATTGCTTCAACCCTTACTCAGAGTGGAGCGCTCTCCCTCGCCTCCGTTATGGGGGCCACCGTCTCGCATCCTCCTGCTTCTCTTACTGCTGCCGCTGTCCCCAGCGCCAATGTTGAAGAAATGGTCGAGGTGAAGGGTGAAGACGAACTCTCTGATGACGACGAAGATGAGGATGATGACATTCAGAACGATTCGGATGATGACGACGACGATGATGATGATGACGATGAAGAAGAGGACGTTGATGCCAAGGGTGGTGTTCGAGGCAACGAGAAAGGCTATGACGGAGTGCCCCAAGTTGTTCATGTTCCTCCGCCCCTCCAACCACCGACCACTGCCGCCCTCTTCACTCATTGCCAGTACGCTTATATTGGAGCAGGACGTTGGCAGGTGTATGTACAAATGTGGTTTGTTGAGGAGAGGCTGAAACGGGAGGTAAGTGATTTGCCTTTTATTCCTTGATAAAAACCTGCAAATAAAATATGAAATTTTTGCCAAGAATCTTAGCACTGGAGAGGGGGTCGGGGAGAAGACTGCTGGCAGTTCGCTCGGCCCCGATCCTCGATTTATTACTTTTAGAATCGTTCTTCCGTAAAAGTAAACGCGTATTCGCTCTGTTTGACTTCGATGTCGTTGTTAACTATTTGATGTTATGCATTAACTTCAAGTGTATATGACTAAATTTAACGAGTTTTTTTCCAAATCGTGTAACCCAATGGAATTCAGTCTTCGGTAATAATTTTTCGAATTTTCAACTTCACATGCGAGAGTGCCGCCATTGTAGGTAGCACAGTCATTGGCTTGGAATTCACTAGCTAACTACGAGAATAGGAGTAACATTTGGATTTTTTCGTTTTTCTACTTTTGCCCCTTTTATATGTATTTCTGGTCCGTATAACGACTGAAAAAAAGCGTATGCAATCATACGATTAAAATGCATTGTGGTGGATTAATGACTACCACCCTGCCAATAATAGTAAAATATATTTTAACCTTATCAAGTTTTTTCTTTGCTCATCTAGGAAAAGCTCTGATAATATTGGAGTGGCGACCTCTCATTTTTAGCCTTTCTTCCTATTTTTAGGCCTACCTCCAGGTGCTGGAAAACGAGTGGCACGACTACGACCGGATAGCCGACCTATTCGAGGGATCCAAGTGTTTGAGTAGCGGCGACAAGGCCATCCTAATTCGACTTCTCGCTATGGCACGACACAACATACCTCTGGTGGAGGGAGAACTCGTTTACCCTTGGTGAGATCTCCACATGTGTGCTTTTTGTCAATCTTGGAACAGGAGAGCATCAACTAAGACCCTTATAATACTGGGGACTCTTTCGAGGTGCTAGCCAATTTTTATTTAGTTGATATTCAACTGCCTAAACTTAACGATTCCTTAATGACGAAGGCTTGGTTGTGCATTTAACACGAACTCGTTACAAGGGTTTCTGACAACAAATGATTTTGTAAATATTACCTACCACCTTATAACTTGTGGTAATGTTTTTTGGGGTTTTTTTAAGTCGGAATGAAAACTACTGCTGATACATGGTTAGACGTCTATCTTCTGGAGGTTGTGTAAAAGAAGGCCTTCAAAAGAGACATTTTGAGTGAACGTATGTGCCATTTCTTAGCATTACCGCAACTTTTAATTATCTAAACTTTGCGGTAACATGATGTACTATTCTTAATTGAAAGCCAATCACCTTCTTCTCCTATAGTCTCTCAGTTCTTCGTCGTTGTTCTGTAAATAATATGCTTTAAGTGAGTTAATTTTGTGGTATCTATTTTCTCTCATCTCCGATTCAGCTCCAAATAGAACTCCGTAGGTTAATTTACTAGAATTAAGGTCTTTTTCTGTGAAACTGATGACAGACAACGTGGTGTTAGTATTTGTGACCTTTTATGTCACGTCCCAGCGTTTCTATTACGACAGCAGTGGTTCACACATCCTTTTTACATTGTTTATTGCCAGCTCCGGCATTTTACACTTTAACATGCAGTTTGTTAAGCATACTTTCTGTGCTCTCAACTTAAAAGCTCGAATTTTCTCGGACTTGTTTTTCAGCTACGGACCTCAGTGTAACGGAAGCATATGCGCACAAGAGCTCTACTCCAAATTAGTTACTTTAAGCCTTCACCAGCAGACACAGGAATTAGTCGGCCGAGTCACCTCCAACGATGCTGCTCAGGCCATATTCTCTGCCAATGCCAATGCGTCAACGCAACAAGGGACTGAGGTAGAGATCCTTTTTACTTGGTTTAGGTGACTTGACATATCCTCTCTTTTCACTGTACTTTTGTGATTATTTTCAAACCTGTCCCCATACTGCCACTTTTGACAGAAACTTTAAGTCACACCATGTAGCCCGTGTAGGTCCTGCTACGCAAGCCTTTTTTCTTTTTGACCAAGTTTATAAATTTGGTGACATCGGTGTATGGTTTGGACAACAGCTGTACTTACTATGTCCATTTTCGGTGAAATTTTGCTATATACGGGAGTTGGGGAGTTGTGTCACGCCATCATTTCAGCTAGATTTTGTGGTAGTTTCCGCTATGGAGGCAATCTTCATTATAAGAAACCCGTACTAGGCATCACACCACTAAAGTTCGTCCTACTTTAATTCAGATGTCGCGTTAGTTGCTTTATTGAAGTTTATTTAATGATTCTGGCAGCCCCGTTTATGAATCCAACTAACCATTAAAACTAACATTACTCTCGAGCGTGGTAATTGCGCACACACTCACAACTCTCCCTCAGGCTACTTTTCTATCTGTCCTTTCACTCTACCAATGACTCCTTTATTTGACGCTAATTCGTTAGTTCCAGAACAAAATAGATATTACCTAAACGCCGAAATACCATATTTCTGCTTCTCAGTTGTGATTTTGTCGTTTTAGACCATTGGCGACGTCTCGTCGTGTTGTGAATAAGTATTTGTCAGGAAGGTAAAACAGCTTCTCCCATTTGCCGCTTTGAAGTTTGTTTAGGGGGAAATCTATGGATACGGCAGCCGATGTAACATTAAAAGTCTGTCAAAATAACTTATTGCCTCATCTTAGCCCAGTATTTATGCGACTTGCTTTTTGGCATACTTTCAATGCGAAAATTTGAAAATTAGAAAGGAACGACACCCTATACTTTCTTTGCTGAGTCCCCTCGTGAGTTCTGGCTTTGCGAATCTAGAGGGGGCGAGAGGAGAGAAACGCTATCCTTCTTGCCGTTTGGTCTTTATCCCTTCCTCTATTTTGTGGCCTTTGTCTCGTTTACTTTGTTGGAACCATGATGTATCTCCTCCGCGAAGTTGCATACCCATGCCATATAAACTTTTTCATGACGCACATGTGATTGTTTTCTTTGTCTATCGAAAACATCAATTGCTTATTTGACCTCCTTTAGTGACAATTTCTCTAAAAGGTAGATTTTCGGAGCTTTTGGTCAGTATTAAATCTAATCACACCTGACTCGGGTCAGTATCACGAATTTAATTAATCTAGACGGCTGCAACACGGTCAACTAATCAGGTGGGTACAAATGATGCTGCCGCTGTCTTCACCTCGTCTGTCGCTGAAGTAGCCGGTGCTAACACTGCAGTCGCCACCGCCATTCCCGCCCCCTTGGGGGTAGCTGCGGTATCAACCTTGCTCCCCTCCGGTGCCCTGACCACCGCCTCCGAACCCTGCTGCTCTTCTTTGCCGCCCTCACATCAACATAGTCCTGGCTCCTGTCCTCACGACTATCCTGGTAGGGCAGGTGAGGCGTCACTCGCGTGTGTTGTTCTTTGGCAAAAATCATGTTCTGCGATCAGTATCTGCTTTAGAGGTATTTGTTTACTCAGTAGCAATTTCTAAATAAATGAACTTGTGTAACTTCATCAAGAGTCAACTGTCAGTGCAATTCATAATGGTAATAACATTTGCGCGTCGCTTTTTCTTCCCTTCATGAAAAGGGGACCTACTTCTCCTCCGACACCGCTTGTCTGATGCTTAAAATAATTTAATTCTGTCTTCTTCACAGAGGACTTTTCCGAACCTATCTTAAATAAGACTTCGAATAAGCAGTATGGAAACGCAGTCAAGGATATTACTTGAAGAGTTTCCCTCAAGGTAATTGACTTGACTCCCTCTATAACGAATTCGTATTTCCTCCTCCCTTTATGGAGATCGCGGCTTTCCCTGAATTTCGGTGCAGTGTTAGAAATACTCACAGATTGGAAATGTATCCTTATCCTTCGTTTTCTTACACAATATCCGCTTGTAGAAGCACATTTCCAGTTCCTAGGAATATATTTTATGGACTTTAAAAGCATGTCCTTAACACTGTATATGAAATTCAGTTGAGCTCTTCCATCTCAATTTCACTTAAGGTTGCAGATTGAGCTATCGTTAGATGGAGGTTTTAAAATCGTTTATTCAACGGTCCAATTTCAGAACGATCGCAAGCGTCCAATCTCGTGAACGGGGACCCGCAGAATCTGCCAGCACCCCCAGAACTGCAACAGCCGGCAACAACAACAACAGTGGTAAGAGAATGTGGAACTGGAGCTGTTCCCTCCGTGATGGTGGCCTCATCCACTTCTGTGCAGACCACAGACTCGAATCCTCTACAGCTTCAGCCGACAACTGCACCTACACCTCTCAAGAGCAGCCAGGGCGTGGTGGAGATGTTGGATGTGGGTACGCTGGCGCCCCAGAATGCTACATGCGCCCTTTGTGATCGACACGATTACCTACATCGCACTGACCTGCCAAACTACCTCACCTCCCCTTGCTACCACTGCCGCGAGAGTCTGGCCAAGGATGCCAAAATCAATCCCGAAGATCTCTTTGATCTGCACCTTCAAGTAGGCGATTCTTTTCCTCCAACGCGTTTGTACCATCTCACGGAATTTGGACTTCACGACCTTCAATGTGACTTATTAATGAGGGGCGTGGTCATCGTTGCTCTGCTAACTCGGGTCCATTTTGCAAAGTTAATGTGCGGACTCGAGTGGTGGACCAAATTTTACAGACCATTTCCGATAAAATAATTTGGCTATATTCTAAGTTGTAAACAATTGAACTAAAACTCTGTCGCCATGATCACGAGGTAAAAATTTTCTGTTATTTGATCCGTACTTTAAGTTCGTTTGAATGACTCCAACGTGATGAAGTAATAGAGCTATTTCGAAGTAGTAGTAGTAAAAGTGGTAGATTTGCGTGTCAGGTTCGCTATTACCCACTCGAGCTACTATGGCACTAGCAACTGTTACTTGTCTTTCGGAGTGTCCCCTTCACTGATGTCCATTGCCACGGGTATACACACAAGTTGCTCAAGCTCTCGACTTGCCATTATCGCTAGCCCTCTTACTAAATAACCTTACCTTTAATTGGTCCTAAAACGCCTCGGTCTCCACACCCTTCCCTCGCCATGACCTTTCTCATCGGCCTTTGCCGGTAGTCTGGTTTCTGATAGATTTGTCTCTTAAGATGGGACAGGTCTGGTCTTTTGACACTTTTCTTAGTCGTTATATGCCGCTTTGTAAGCCTCAACCGCAAGTTTCTGTTTCTTATACGTCTCATGCACGTAGCACAACGTGCCTTGGCCGGCCTTCCTGCAAGCCCGTTTCAACATTCCCCCGGATGGCCGATCGTTGGAAGAGCTAATCGCGTACGACTGTCGTTGGCGTGGGCGCGATCCCTGCACTTGCTTGCCCGACTCTGGGTCCCTTCCGCCCTGCGTGGAATTCCCCTGGCTATACACGCATCCCGCTTCCGCCACTGTTGCCACCGTCTTTCCCCAGTTTAATCCCGATCCTGCCTGTAACTCTAGCGATGTCGTCGCCACTTCAACCTCCCCCAACGCCACCACCAGCGACACCAAAGTTGGCGATGGTACGCGAAACCGTTTCGATACATGACTTTGTCAAACACATTTTACAACCGAGTGGCCTGAGCCATTTTGTAACTTGGCATTAGAAAAGTTGACTGGTGCGTGTGCTTGAAGTAGAAGCTCCGCCAAGTGATATGACAAGCAAGTGCCACTTTACTGCAACAGACGTGGGCTAGATAGCACCATCCCCACGATTCGAGTTGTTTTACATTGTCCCCTTTCCGCCACTCTAAATATGTTGGTAAGTACCCGTTTAATTCGAGAGAACAAGGTGTTGAGGTGTCTGGAAGAAATTTGACTGCAGAGTAAAGTATGACACTGTTATAGCTCCAACTCCTTATTAACTCCTTTGTCAATGTTTTTACCGTTTTAGATGTTACCTGCCCTTTTTAAAATGATCTATATTAGATGTATTTTATATCGAGTGCTTAGTGATCTACAGGCGAGACAGGCGAGTTTGGTGAATTGAAACTTATCGGTAAACTTCTAAGATACACTTGCATTCACTCTTGTTTATTTTTGTTTGTTGCTTCAGAGGTCATTCGATAGGGAAAGGAACTAAAACGGCTTTGGGAGTGTGTAGCGCTCTGCACTCATCTCCTCAACCGTGATTCGCTCATGAGCCATTGAAATTTCGGTGGCTTTCATGTGCACTCTGTTTTATGGTTTAAGGGTGATAGATCTTTCGCAACACAAAGTACCAAAAAGAGAAAGATTTGTATTTTATCATTCTCTAAATCTTCCATTATATATACACGATTGTAGATGCAGCAGGTCTTTCCACCGCCGCACTACAGGCCCCGGTACAGCACCCCAAGTCCCTGTCGGCGGACATCGCACCCCCAAAGCACCAACACTCTCACGCACCAGCCCTTCCTTGCGCGTCCCGTCACCCTAAGGGTTCGTTGGGTCCCCCGCAATGCTGTGACCCCACTTACCAGTATAAGGATACTGAACAATTGGGCTCTGCCGAAAACCATACCATCCCACCGTTGCCGAAGGTCACTTCGGAACCCCAACAACCCGCTGTGGAGACAGATGTAAAATAAGAAGGATTTCTCCCTTCTGCTCACCTACGCACCCACTCATTTGCCTACCTACCTGTCCGTCTGCGTCCAACACGCTCTTCCTCTCCTGCTTTTGACTATTCACTTAGCGCTTTTGTCGTTGTTGATACCACTGTCGATATACAATTAGCGTTAGTAGTTCTTAAGCCATGCCAGTCTCCCTCGTGTGGGAGGGGGGAAACGAGCAAAAACGATTTTTTGTGAGGAAATACCCGCTCTTTGTATCACCTAATCCCCTCGGATTCTTCTGTTTCGATACTGGGAATGTGTTAATGTTACTGGGTTATTAGTAGAACGGGGGTAGTTAGTGGGTGTTTGAAACCAGCACATTTTGTGTAACCGTTCGCAGATGAAAGCGTCACCAGATGTTGGCGGTTTGAGGAGCCGCTGGGTGAGCCTGTGCCTAACGCCATCACAATTAACGAGTTACTTATAATCCTTTCAGTATATTATCACTTGTGAACACTCGGAAATTACTATACAAAGAAAAAGTGATAAGAAGGCGCAAGGAGAGTGGTCGGAGAGGGCAAAGGCAGGAGATCGAGCACATGAAGAGAGAATGGACTCCCGGGCAGGCTGCATTTACTCACTCAATCACATCGGCTGAGTGTTCTATTCTGGCAGTGGGTTCTGTTAAACTGAGAAATAGTTGACTGTCAGCCGAGTGCGAGCCCTCGTTTTGTTAGTGTTAGAAAACACTTGGTGCGCGAGTAGGTATTAGCCAAGGCACGGGTGGTAACAGTGGGGTAGCATGAGGGGTGTGAGAGGTTGGTAGTTCAAACGAGCTGGCGATGTCCGTTCAAAAATAGTCGGTAATTGTTCCTGCACTTCTACCTCCCGCAGTTCTGCACGTGAGAGCATGGGCCGAATCAGAAGGGTAAACATGCAGTCGTTAAGGGAAAAAAATGTCCTCTGTGAACGGTTGGATGGCAGGGGCTAATCGGAGAGGAGGTAGAACGGTGTCTACACTGAGGGTTTCCTATTGCGTCAACACGTTGGAAACATCTACAACAGGCGTTGCGTGAGGAAATGAGTTGGTCCTGCGACGCCTTTCTTATTTTTTTTTTAGCCGAAACTGTTTTGGGCAAGTGTTCGGTCGAGTAGTAGTTGGTAAATGAAATCTAAACGCTGCTGCGAATATTTCAGCCTTGAGAAGTACAAGGCAAAGGAATTCCACTACACAATGCAACGAAAGGACGAAACCGTTGATTAGATGGACGTGGAAAGAAGGCCTACCAACCTCGACCAAAAACTCATTTGATCCTCGTTTCTTGGCTCGGGGAGGAGTCTTCAAAGTCAACTAAGTTGTAACGAAAGAATGGTCGGGTCCCATGACAGTATATTGTTTTAATAGTACATTTAGTGGCACGTACCCTTCATTCAATGAAACTTGACGGCACACCAATCGGAACACATTTGAAGGCCTTCGGGCCCCCTCGTGAGTCAAAAATAAAGGCTGTCTCAGACTTGCATTGCTTATTAATGCATTTTATGATAGCATTTGGGCCACCGTGCGCATACGTCTGTCTATGCTCTGACTCGGTCCCGACAACCACCCACGGGTGACTGTCCAAGGCGAGATGCATCACATTCAAGACGAGCTCTCTTTTCGTGTTTGCCTAAGATGTATAAGACGGCGGGGAGGAGGGGGGGATGGCTAAGTCTTAAAAGTGGTTAAACTCAATGTGTGCAATCCTGGCATTGGCTACTCTACTTGGAGGATGTATTTTACAAAAGGGATTTTGTGTGGTAGACGGAGTCTCTCCATGCGGAAAAACAAAGAACTCCGAGGTGATGTAGTCAACAAGGCTTTATGCGGTTTTAAACCTGCTTCTACTTGTCCGCAGCTGAGGAAATGGAGGGCTAACTCCATGGGGGAAGAGTTGTTAATCGGGAAAAAAAAGGTTAGCCACCAAAGCCGGCACTTCGAGAAATCAAAAAGTGTCTAGGTGTTAGACAACACGCGGACAGAGTAGCACACAGTGAGTGCCTAAGTGAAGGCTCAACGCACTGCGAGTTGTAACTTTCCCGTGATATACAGTTCCGAGATAACCGATTTAAAAGTCACGATTTCAACCATGTTTCAATGCACTTTAAGGTGAAACAGCTATATCTTGTTTGAAGTGACCTGGAGGCAAAAAAGAGCAAAAAGTAGAAAAAGGCACCTGGCCCACTGATAGCGTGATCCACGAGCACTTTTGCTAGTCGTCAAAACTGAATAAGCAAACGACCCTACACACCATATTGCTCTACGTGTAACTGGTTGAGGTCATAAACTGAAAAAGGTGGGTGTTATTTTACGGGGGCATATGCACGAAGGGTAGAACGAGGCAGGCATCACTACGCAGAGGTGTGAATACGCCAGCTAATTACGTTCCACATCAGATTTGGTGGAAGGTCGCGACAACGCCGAAATTAGTGACTCGTGTCACCGGCGTAGGTGGCTCTGGAGAATGCCCCCGTTCAACTATTCCTCGGTTCTTTAGTGTGCCTACGTAGCTTAGAACGTAATAACTTCCGATTGCCAGGTGAATGATATCAGATTAAGAAGGGAAGGGAATAAGACAATTTTTGGTAGAAGTGACTAGTGTTTTCTCTGACCGCCGTCTCGTGACGAGGGACGATTCTTCGACACGTTACATCTGCTTCCATTACTCACTCCTTGTCTACCAGAAGAAGATGGTCCGCGCCCTCTCTGGCAGAACGATGTCGAGTGACATGACCGCATGGAGAATAAAGCCCGATAGTATATAAGTCCAGGAAAAGTTTATACGACGTGAATTCTGTGTCTTCTCCCATCTCCATCATCTCACAATAACAGCCACTGTGAGAGACTAAGGCACTCAAGTTCGGAGACTTATCTTTCAATAAAACTGATCTGTTCTTTAAGGCCACGGCGACAGAGGATATCGTTCAACAGACGTGGTAAAACTACAAGTCGATCGAGATAAATAAAGCCTATCAGCGCGTGCGAACCTCAGCACTGCCTTTCACAATAAATCAAACGCAAATGCAGTGACTGCGAAATTCAAAGTGGAGATTATGATAGAATGAGGGCGGGACTACTGGCTGGTTGGGTTAACATTGACCCCAGAATCAGAAGAGAGCTGTGGTCAACGGAATCGGAAGGGCCACCTTCCCATAAGGTTGAGAGAGAACTTACTCCGCTAACAGGGTTCGCTCTTCCACCAGTTTATCCCGTTCGTGGACTGTGTCCATTAGGAGTTTCAACAATTCTCCCTCCTTTTCCAGCTCCTCAGGAGTTCGCAGATGTTCTATATGCGAAATAAAGGAATTACAGAAAAAAAGGCTGGTTGAAGAAGAAAGACCAAGTTGTGCTTTTATGTCTTTCAAACCTTGGGGGAAAACAAAATTCCAAAAGAACCGAGAATACCAGGAGTTAATATTCTATTCTGTATCAAATAGTAAGGCTTGACAAGCAAAACAAAGAGGTTATCTTACAAATGAGTTAACGCCGAATGAACTTGCTGTTTACTGAAGCATTTCTCCAATATCATTGACACACTACATGGTCAGTGATCAGGTCAAAGCATCATAAAAAGGCGTTTTGCGTGATTGAATGCGAAGCCGTTGTTACTTGCATCAGCGTCCTTATCTGCTTACTCACCAGCAAGGCAGATGTCAGAATACTTTCATACAGGCACAATTTGCGATGAGGACAGAAGACAATGGAACAAAGCGCCAAATAAAACAACGGCACAGGTTAGTCCAGGCCAGGACAAGAAGAGAGTTAGCTGGTTAATAAGTTAATAATTCGGTCTCATGGCCGACAGTGGACAATCCGTCAGCCACGAGGGATACAGATTCTTGAACACGTTTCTACTCGTAGAACCCCTTCCACCAACATGACACCAGCCTGCCCACCCACCTTCAAGCAACCGTTTCGTGCGCCAGGCGCCCGCAAATCCCATTACAAGCTAACAGGATCTCCGCTTCACACTTCCCCGTAAGCGACCAGTCACACCTCGAGCCTGTGTAAATAAGTTTACAGGCAACTTGCAATCTCTTTCACCATTTACTCTATCCGGGATAAGATGTGGGATGGCGTTTTTGGATCGCTAGTGCTGTGGTATCTTTGATTAAAAATGGGAAATTCATTTTCCCATTTCACCACGGAAAAGATTGGCTTAAGATGTCATCCACGACTAAAGCTCCCCAATAGCCCACCAAAGCATCTCACGAATGAAGTAAAGGAAAAAGCGGGTCATCAAGTCAGGAGCACGGTATTCTCATATGGGTATGTGGAGCATTTAAAGAAGAATGACGCCGCCACATAGAATCAACATATTCTCGAGAGAGTAATGGGTGCAGGAGCAGCAATTACCTACTGGAGAAGGCTATTATCCCGAGATCCAACTGTGATCGACTCCTACGAGTGGTGGACAATGAAAAGTTGAACACACGGTGTCTAAATAGGTTCCCACCCATGAGCGTACTCGGAAGCAAAAGACCCATCCGGGCATCACCGACCTATATCCGCATTTGTGACCGCTACGAAAACGACCGGGGAGAATAAAAAGGGTAAGTAGGTAAATTCGAGC
The DNA here is from genome assembly GCA_017562135.1 of Dipylidium caninum. Taxonomy (NCBI): domain Eukaryota; kingdom Metazoa; phylum Platyhelminthes; class Cestoda; order Cyclophyllidea; family Dipylidiidae; genus Dipylidium; species Dipylidium caninum. Next base: position 119,360 of record QEYB01000911.1, on the reverse strand, counting down.
GGCTAATGAGTGGCGTTCCACTACCGATGAGAGCAGTTACATATGAAAAGGGACAGTTCTCTGGGACCAAGAGAGGCATTCTGCAACGGATAAAAGAGAAATTACGAGGCGATCATAGAAAATAGTGAATATCGTAGCGAAAACTCTCCCATAAGTTAGAGAGAAAATCTGGCGGCAAAACTACATGAAAGTCAGAAGAAAATGAGAGGGATGAGAAGATGCTACGGGGTGAGATAAATGAGCAAGGTAGAGGAGGAGAGGGGTGATGGCTACAGCACTACCAGTGACGGTTTATAGAGGATTTGGAGAAAACAGGGAAATCAGCTCTAACAAGAGGTGTTAGGGCGACTTGAGTTAACGATGCCTGAGTAAGTTGGGTATTCAAGTACCCCAGTGCCACATCAAAAAGCTAATTACGGCAAAATTTGCAGGCGAGAAGACGGGACAGATGAGTCTGAAGTTGAACAATTACATAAATAATTACCACCTTCGTCTACGCCAAATACAAAGAGCATCGATGACAATTAAGTCACAGTCTCTATGCAACAAACAGGTAAAAAGGGGCAAAGTGAAGACCGCGAGACGATCGACGCACTAGATATGATTGACACACACTGAGTCGCAACATGCCCAAGAGGCACGGGACGAAATAGGAGCAAATTTTGAGGCCGTACGTCTACAGTAAGCTAAAATCAGCTTTCGCATGAAATGCACACACTAGATGTATATTTGTCATCATTCGATTAATACAGTCTACGAATCGCCCGCAGCATGTGGATTATCGACATCGGGAGGGCTGAAAGGGGAATGAGAAACAAACACACGAAAGATAATCAAAGAAGGCGCGTCATTACCAATGGGCATAGAAGACGAAGGAGATAAGGCACGCCCCTACCTTGTTTGGCCAAAATGTTGCGTAACTCGTATTCCAGGTCGGCGTGGCGATCCTCGAGCACTTGTTCCTGAAGCCTAGAAACAAGATAATGTTTTGAAGAGGATAAGATTGTTTAAAAATATCTCAAAATTATCCCAAATTAGAGGAAGCCTTCCACAGATACTGCTTATCAAGGGAGACCTGTACCTTTTAAGGGGCAAAATAAGCATCTCTGACATCAGATTATGCTCTACACTCGAAGCTCACTTATAACCGGCAAAAAAATGCGATAGTCCAACACCCTAGGATTATGTCTAAGCTCTATTGAAGTCAGGATCCACTTAAAAAAAGTCCGCCAAATCACTAGGCCCAGGTTCGACTTCTGAACAGGAAAAATACCAACTGGAAGAAAGGTTAATTGACGTATTAGGATGCAAGTTTCCAAAATATAACGCGTCTAAATGGCGGTATATCACAGAACCTCTTGTTTCAAGAACTAAGAGAGACAACTTCATGCGAGTCAAAAATGGAGAAGACAAGTAACATAACGAGATGGATGAGGAAGGGAGCGATTGGTGTTTATTCATACTACGCTTTACCGAGTATGATGATCAAACGTTACTATCAGAATCGAGGTATGGTCGCGACAAAAATTGCATAAAATCAGCGAATGAGGACATACGGTTAGCTAGAGAAAACAACGTCTGCACTGAGTTCATACGACTACATTTTACTGTCATTCCAAAATAACAATGCTCTATCAACGGTGGCAAGGGTAGTAGTTGTGCAGTGATTCAAGTCCACAATACTTTGTAAATCCCATCATTGTGTGCACACTGTTCACGCGAGCTTTACTACTCATAAAGTTAGCAGTGAAATTGATTCCAGAACAGCCACACTCCCACACAGTTCGCCTCTAGTAAACACGACTGATAAATCCATCGGACAAGTGACTACAGTAGGGCAGATTAATTTATGATGAGGATGTTGGAGGTCTAACGTAACAACTTACTGATTACAGAGTAACAAATGCTCGTCAGCAAGAGACTGTCGTTTCTCCAACAACTTCTTCATTTTTTTTGTATATTTGTGGAATTTCGCTGGGTCATCTGAAGCTGAGTTAGCAGAAAAAGGGAAGAGACGTTAAATATTCCAAACCCAAATTTCATCCGACTGAAACACATATAATGATGTATTCTTCTGACAAAATTGACAAGATCGTAGAATTATACCCATTTGCTTAAAGTACGCACTAAGTAATAACAGATGCATGGCGTAGATTCCAGGTTAACTCTTGGAGATAATTAAAGGTGGGTTAAATGAAAGTAAGCAAATATTATTGGACTCAAAATCAGCAACATGAACAGTTAAAAGTGGAACATGTTAAAGCACTTATTAATTCACCGACCAGAGAACCTACCACTGTCCAATTTAGTCTTAAGAGCCTCGATTTCGTTATCACAATTGAACAGTCGGATATTTGTATCTTCGATCTCGTTCCTCAACTTCGGATATTTGACGAAACGTTCCGCTCGAATTTCCCGCTTCTCTCCCACCGGCAGAGGAGGCGCCGGACCTTTAACACGAACATTTTCGCACGATGTAGAGAGTTTTCGACAGCAAACATGAGAGTCTTTAATGTCTGCTTCATTTATTGCCTGAGACGAGACAAACAACTGCGTGGAAGGTAACAGACAAGTGTCGATAGGGGTTGTGCCCACTGGAAGAATTTCTGAGGAGTTGGACGTATATCCCGGAGGTTTCGGTGCCCGGCGCTTAGTCCGAGGCTTTTTAGAAGTCACTTTCCCTGTACTGACCTCCCCTTTCATCACACTTTCAGAAATGTCTGTATTTGAAGGGTGGGAAGGAGAGGAATCGTGTGACATTGCCAAAGTCATCTTATTCTCACCCTGTTCCTCCAAAGTGTCGTCAAAAGGATTTAAAAGCGGCAAACCATGCATTCCAGATGCCATTACCGTATTTCCGGCTTCCTCTTTGCCACACGATATTGGTTTTATATCTTTCATATTTATCGCTATCTCTTCCACTGTATTAATGGATCTGACATCTTCATAATTTGATTCGGGTTCATGTTCATCGGATTCACAATCGCCAAATGGATTGAAACCACATACTTCTGGTTGTAACTTTATTGACGAAAATTGAGGCACGGGTGGCGTCGACAGCATCGGCACTAACGTAGTAGCTATATTAGAATCCACTTCTTCGTCGGATTCTTCGCCAAAAGGATTTTTTCCTTTTGGGTAGGGGATTGGCGAAACTCTGGAAACCGAATGTTTTGTAGCCAAAACTTCAGCTTCTTTTTTCAAAAGATATTGAGATTTTGGGGGTCTAGGCGGAGGTCTCCTCCAAGCTGGCAGTTCACTTGTCATGCAAAGCCTTGATATTAATTCTAGGCAAGAGCATATAGGGTCAAGTGAATGAATAGAAAATAGCACAGAAAACCGAGTGAGAAGCAAAAAGCGAGACTTTCATTGTCGAAAAATTGCCGCAATAAGTGAAATTTATGAAAAGCAATGACATAGACGTAGAAGGCCAAATCATCGCATTTAAATGTTACAGCAATGCCACTACACAAAGTGGAGAGAGCTCAAAATTCCGTACAAATAATAAAACCTGCGAGAAGTACCGGGGTTCTAGAGTTACAAGAAAAGCCTCAAGGGAGAAGCGACAACCACCGCCAGACCACTGACCGGGTCCCGGTCTTTAAAGTCTCCCTCAAGGTTAGAATTATATAAATAAATCGGGCGATGTGTCAAACTAATGTCTGTTTCAGTACGCTCATGGATGTAGTTTTTTTACCTCAATTTTTACATATTTAATTTGGTTTTTGTTGGTTGTTACGGCCTGGTAATTGTGGAAGAATATTGTACTCTCAAATGATTGTTGACGAAATGAAATTTGCCAATCGGTTTTGGATAAAATTCTGCCTCTCGCATTATGCCTGAGCTGTCTGTGCTTTTAACTCTTTTTAGGTTGGAATTTTACGTGGGTGCATCATAATTCACGATAATTTTCTTTGGCTCATCAACCATTCTAGTCCTTTCTATCCCAGAGAATTAAGTTCTTTCATAGTCAACTGGTTCACCATTGTTGAAAGCAGCACCGTAGAGTCAAATCTGTAGCAATGTGAGACGCATCATCGGATCCCATTACGTTAGAAAGATGTTGCTGTAGGCTCCTACGATAGAAAAGGTCATTCCTCGAAATCACGTTGGAGGTCAACATAAATGGCTTCTAAGGCGGCAATCTCTCAGTTCCTTGGGCTACCTTTTGGCGGACATGAATGAAACTCTAAAGGGGACTCCACTTACACCGGCAATTTTTAGATCACATCGGGTCCTTTTTTTTCATTAAACATCCGATTAGTACTCCTTGTAAACTATTTCCTACGTATCCCTTTTCTATTCTCATTGTTCGCCAAACATGCTACAGTCTTCAACAAAAAAAAAAACAAGCATGACTCTTTAGGATTCCTGAAACATTCGCCTAACCTTGCTTTTACCCTTGAAAGCGAATGGAAGGATGTTTGACTGAAACATGGTAGGAAGCACTCGAGGGAAGCGCGGTACTGGAAAGGGGGCCATATGATTCCGTGCTGTTTTTTTATTTTCGTGCGGAAGGCTTCCAGCTCGACCCTTGGAACGTATTCTATGCAACTAATTTACTACAAGCAAATATACAATCACATGACAGTTTAAGCCACTGTATCATAGCAACTTAAATCCTAGATTCTCCGTTTAACTTTTGCCCGTCTTAATATATTGTGATTCTTTTAACATCGCCTTTATAGTGCATTCCCTTAGTTCATAACGGGCCAGCTTAGTAGAAGCGGACTTATCCCACCGCGCAGAGAAGTGCACCAATTTGACGGGATTCGAAGGCCAGATGTCAAACCAGGTATTACGGTCCGGGACAAATTAAAGCAGACAATAGGGCAGCAATTTGTTCTCTCTTCTTCTTCTTCTTACCATAGTATAAAGCATTCCTCTGCGCCTCCTCGACCACACCGCACCTATCCCTTTATATCGGTTCAAGAGCGCGTGAAACTACTGTATTGGGATAACATCTGCCTCTTGTAGTAACTTCAGCAAGCCAACCTTAGCGTCTTTAAACGAAATTCACCTCGGATTTACCGCATGCATCGTGGATCGCACTTGTAAAAAACGCTGACTTGAGTTTGACGATGCTCTAACATGAGCACATCGTGGAGGCATGCAAGCAGCATCAGAGCGAGGAGATAGCAAATCCTTAAATGGGAATAGTTGTAAATCCTTGGGGGGGGGGGTGGTCCTTCCGCGGGACCTGTTGATGTTAGCCACAACTCGTCCCCGCGCCTTCCATGTAAAGAAACTTCGCCCCCTCTTTGATGTGGATTTGGAGGGGAGTCCATTTACTTCACAGCATCCTCCTTTAGCCATTTTCCTTAACTCGAATTAGATGGAATCGTGTATCCTTTTTGTTGTGATCGAATTAGTTTTGAGGTCCAACCGGCATATAATTACGCGTCCCTCCTTCACTCGTTACAAATTGGTCCCATAGAAAGTGATTTATTGTCATTGCAAAGATGGGACGTAAACACACCGGAACCAAAAAACGCGGCCTAAGTGGAGCTAAAACAAACAAATTAACTCCACAGGTGCGTTAGACGCCCCAACCCTTTGGTATGCAATTTTATGCTAAATGTTTTAGCTCAATCTTGGATCCTCCCTTGGGCCTCGTTCACATTTTTCGTCTAGGTCTCCGTGCCTCGTCGGACATCCCAGCACTACTTGGGGATGATGATCAGCTAATGACAAAGTACACCCCTGGCAGTCCGACTTGGGCAGGAAGTAGGGTGAGAGAAGCAGCCTTAGCGTAGTGAATGCCATTTCCCATCTCCTTTCTCGGCACCGATCAGATTGCATAAACATTATGTCCACGAGGGTTGAAATATGTGCACATGCACAGGCGATCTCCCCTATTCTACACTGTGAGACCTCAGTAGCATGTTAAGTCATCACAGCCGTGGCTTGTATCGCCGCAAAAGCATACAAATGGTAAAATGCAGCATTTTGGTGGAAAACAAGCAACTCGTCTCGGAAAGACAAATGACCTATTTCCAATACACGTAGAAAAGGAACTTGCAGGGATCTGCGAGAAGACGGAATCGTGAAGAAAAAGCCTTTACTTGTCATAGGTAGGATATGGGTTTGATAATATCTGCACGAAGATTGTAAAGGACTCAGCGAGGATTGAAGACCAAAAGATCTGATTTGGGGAAGGGGACTCTCGAAAGACAAGTAATAACAAGTAGGTATGCATTCGAGTCATGTGCCGGTGTAAAAGAGAGGCACTTTGTTCCGCTCATCTTTGTGAGGAAGTAGCGGAGGAGGAGGTCATCACACGTCTCCCGGTGTCATGTTGCCTGAAGCGGCTGTGTCTCACCACTCGTCGACGAGAAAATTCCATTCTGATAAACATTCCAGTTCTGAAAAATACCACCATCGATACCGCTATTGTTGACACTCATTTGCTGGCGCTGTTGCTGCTGCTGTTGCTGGCTTTGCTGAATGGTAGCAAAGCCTGCTGTCCACCATTTATCAACTCCCATCCCATTCACTTCACGAGAAGATGTGGGCACTTGAAGGGACGGTGCCGACAGTAGCGGACCGGAGCCTCTCAGTGCGTCTGATGCGAGCCCTTCAAACGCGTCCGTAATTTCCTTCACGTCAGAAGGCTCTTGAGTTATCGGTTCGGAGAGTTGACGCGAGTGAATGACCGAGTAAGCTGACGAATCCATTTGGGCGAAGTTCTGGTGCGAGGTGATATCTATGAAGCCTGAATCTCTCCCACTGCGGGCCATATAATTGTTGTTTGGCAACGATTCATTGCGACTTGGGAAAAAAGTCGTACCGTTGGGATGAAGCTCAATGGATTCGGGGAAGGTTGGCGCGTGAATCATGTTGCGGGAGTCTGACTGGGAGCTGCGATCAGCTCCACTTACTCCGTTCGGAGTAGCGTTGAGAGACAGCATGGAAGCTGCACCCTGCTGCCACGCAAAAATTTGTTCCATTGTAGAATCCCGTCGGAGGTAGGGAGAGGGGCCAAGATTCTGTGAACTTGTTTGCAGATCTGTTTCGGGGATTACTTCCATGGAGAAGGGAGGAATATTGCCTGCCCCGTTACCGATTTCCCGGTTCTGACTCTCTGCAAGGCTTAAGCATCGACGTAGATTGGAGACAGAACTACCGCGATCGTGTTCGATGCGGGGAAGGACAGAATGAAGAGGGTAAACATCCCCACTTGAACCGCGCGCCGAAACCGTCCGACTACGACATTGGTGGGTCTTAGAATGCCACGAGGGTTGGCGTTTGTGGCCGCGCATTATCGGAGTGACGGAATTGGCAGTGGTGGTGTTTTGGTAGAACATAGGGAAGGATGGCATGGACTGTGCAGGCCACTCATCCCTGCTCAGACTGCGACGGAGACTGTTGCGCAACTTGCGAACGCCCTGCTTGAACCATTGCAACAGCGAGCTTGAGCCTGAAAGTACCGTGAATCACAAGGTTCATACACCATTGGAGAGCAAATCTTTGGTACCCCGGATCGCCCTACATCCCCTCACCACGACTTGACGAGCGACCTGCCAACCTAAACGAGTTACCGTACTAACGGACCCTACCTCCATGGCTACCGGGAATTAACTGCGCGATGACTATCCGCTCCAGCGGATCCTGGGCTTGGGGAGCGTAGAAGACCGTAGTTAGTGCGTAGGGAAATGCTAACTCGAGCCCAAAATTTTAACCATTTGCGCACGAAGCTGTCAAAATTTCCTGGTGTAAATGTGCCACCTCATCACGATGATAGGTGCCTTTGCAGATGAATGCCTTTCACCTTTACCGCGTCAAGTGCTATACAAATGTGACTAAGCATTTGGACCTTAGAAACACAATTTCTAAAGTAACTTAGGGTGGGATGTGCATGTCCATCGCCCTAATTCCATACAAAGAAACTGATACCATCGGCGCTACCATCGGCGCCAAGCTTTCAACGAAAAAAAGTGATAACTGAAATGATCCCGGCACCTGCAAATCCTAAAGAGGCCTAAGCTAACGCAAGTAGCTGTCCCATTTTCATTACCTTTAACTAAAGGCTCGGAATTTCGGGGACCGAGGGCAAGATTGCGAGGAGTACGACGGGAAGTGACTGATTTAGCCAACAGTTGGAAGAAAGGCGAGGATATGGCGCAAGAGGAAGTTCTTAAAGGCACTAATTTCTGTGAGAAAAGACGTTCTTTGGTCGTCAGGGCGAGGTCAGTGAGATCAAACGGCCGAGTAAAGCATCAATTTAATCCGACAGAGCTGAAGTACAAGCTATGCTCACATTTTAAAAGCCACCACAAATTACATCAGGGTTCAAGGTACTTCGACGGAGGAGGCATCAGTCATGCGTTAAACCCTTTTTCGCGCACCGCTGGGCGCTGACAAAGAAGCCTCCTCCCGGGGTTGGGCAAAATTTCCTCTAAGGGACATAGAAATTGACAAAGTGTGGGTCGTGGCAAGAGAGTACCTAGGGGAATGCGAGCTTTACCATGTTTTTTGAGTTCGTCCCCATGATACACCGGCTGTTCTCCCCCGAACGCCGTATTAGGGCTTTGGAAATCGGCAGATTTGGCGAATCGGGAGGACTGCTGCTCGCCAAGCGGTCGACCGAGTTGGTGATGCGAGTGGCGTGTAGGCTCCCCGGAGCTCAAATAGACCGACTGGGAGAGTTGAGCTCGGCGTCTATAATTTTGTTGCGGAAAAAAGTTATTTCCATCAGTTGCCACGACAACAACGATTTGTTCTCTCAGCGATTATTACTTTTGAGTACAAGGAATCTAGCCCAATTTCTCATCTTTTCAGTTGATTAGGCGATTTGCCTTCCATGAAAGGAGACCATCCGAATAAAATAGTATAACAGCGAGGATGAAAATTGTGAGCCAACCGGTGTTAAATCACCTTCAGTCCGACCAGACGCGGTTGCGCCCCTCTGGTTCGACAGAACAGCATACAACATGAGCACTTTCTCACTTTATTATTTTCGAGAATGGAGGACTAAGTGTGTCTTTAGCCCATTAACTCGATGGAGAATTAGCCACAAAAACACCCACTCAGTGTGTCTGACGTGTTGAATCCTGACGGGACGTGTCCTTTTGTCTATTCAGCGGTTTGACTCGGCGAGATGCAATTTCAATCAACCCATGGTCTCGAGCGATTGAAAGGCACAAACGGACACTTCTACCTGTGCTTATCGGTGGGATTTGCGACCATTCGGTTATCCGCTATCCGAAACATCCTGTCACTGATAGACCACACGAAACACCAAAGCAAGGCAGCCTCATGTGGCGTGTGGGTAGGAGACGAACACATTGATGCCTCGTGTATGGACGGATGACTTAGAGACGAGTTTTCGGAGTTGTGACAAGAGTGGAATCCAAAAAATCATCACGAGGCTGAAACAGGTCCTCGTCACTAGATAGAAGACGATGATAGACTTGGAGGAGTCAGGACGAGCAGTTGTACTCTAACGCTGCCGCCGATGACTCAGTTTCCCTCAATGTTTTTTCTTTCTTTTCTTCTAGAAATACAGATAACCACCATCTCAGATTGCCCATAAAGGCAGCATTGCATGGCGATAAACGGGAAAACGTGTCCAAAGGCAGACTAACGACAATTTCACCAATTATGAAGTCCTAATCAGTTTACTCTAAGGAACACGCAAAACGGCGGTCTACGCAGGCGTGCGTCGTTTTTTATCGTTCAAACCATCTTTCGTACGCTCCACCCCTCGCCAAAGGCGGTAACAGGCCGTGTTATGGTGGAGGGTTTTGAGGCGTTGCCGTGGCAGAGGAACGCCTCACGACACAAGTGTGAGACAACTTGGAGGCGAATTTATTGAATGCCCCCTGCCGACAAGACTGGACAGAACTTCCTCGAGTCCAGCCTAGCATCTTCACGTGTGTACCCGAGAGCATATCCGACGGCTAAAATAGGAACCCTTAATACCCTCGCTCACTATTCCACACTCCTCAGCCATTAACAGTTGATCCATCCTTCTCGTCTGGTCAATTCGGTGGCCTTTTAGTCTTTTCTGTTGGATTGTTTTCAGGTGGTTTTTTTGCATGAATTGTAAAGATACCTACTTTCAATCTGTAGCAACCTCAGTTCCAGTCCCATTTCTGAACATTTGCATTCGATACACCAAGAAAGGTCTGTCCAATGAAGCTCAAATATTCGCAGTCGCCGTAATCTCATCTATCGCCAAGGGGAAGGATTGACTTGGACAGTGGCAGAAAGTACCATAAAACTCACTTGAAGTCATGAGTGCTGTTTCGTGGGAGCGCAGACTGGTGCTCATGGAGGGAGGTGTTGAAGCTGGTTGAGGTGGAGACGCCAGCACGGGGCGAGACAACCTCCTTCTCCACCGGGTGAGGAATGAGGGGACCCGATGGTCCCCCGGGAGGGGGAGACTGAGATCTGAGTAGTCGACTGCGATTAAGGCCGTTCAAACGGCTGGTGGAAGAGGCCTCCCGTTTCATCTGGGAAAGCTGTTGTTGCAGATGCCTAGCAGATAGCTGGAAGAGGAAACATGTTCGGAGGGGATGTCAAACCTTCAGGTGACAAACTACCCTTAAAAAATCTGTCAAACCAGATCTTTAAGCTTCTTCGCTGTTAGGACAATACAGTTGTAATACATTTCCTCACTCGAGTACAGTCTCCCCTAACATTGGCATCAGGAAAAGTTCAAGGGACTGAACACAGCTAGGACTACCAAAAAGATGTCACATATCGTCCACCATCCGGTAACGCCTTCCAGCGAGGCGAGACATCATAGACCGGTTGACTTCATAGTCGAATTGGGCGTAATTCGCAACCACTATCACTTTCATTGCGGCGTCGACTCGGACTGTCAGTTGGCGGATTTTGGGAAGGCGCCTACCAGCAAACTGGTCAATAACTTTTTGCAGCCACCAGAGAAGATAGGAAGTTCACGAAATTAATAACAGCAGGGATGTGGGATGCAATACGGCAGGAGGGCGCATTACCTTAATTTGTCTAGCTATTAATGGAAGGACAATGCCACTGTGTGGGCCATTGGCAATCACAGTTTAGGAATAGTAAGCTTTGCCAAGGGGACGTATAATGGGAGGGAAGAAGGCGATTTCACTGGTTAACAAGTTGATTGCGAGAACGCATAAGACTTCACAGCACACACAAACACAAACAGTAGCACGTAGTGGAAGCCGATGTGGAGGTCGTCAAAGATATGAACATTTCCAAATGGTGTGCACAAGCAGTGAACACTTTGTGCGTCTATCTTTCAATGGAGAAGACAGACGCGACCGTCGGGGTGCGAAGAAGTGTGGCAAATTAAATAGAAAATTGAATAGTTGGAGGTGCTAGTGTGTAAGCGCTGGAGCCTTTAGACTGTGTACGTGAGTGGACAGTGACGGCTGGTCAATCAGTGTTGGACCCATAAAAAAGGGCCTCGGCCAGCTGCCCTCCCACGCACTCATGTCTTCGTGTTTAGGCTCGTAAGAATGCGTCGTCCTGTGAAATTCCATAGAATCTCAACAAGAACCGAGGGATTCGAGAAAGCAGGCGCGGGAAGGGATTCGAGAAAGCAGGCGCGGGAAACTATTTGTCGACTTCATGCAGTGAGCCCCCGACAGGGGGTAGGCCTCCGTCTGTCGGGTCGACACGGTATTTTCCCGTCATTTGAAAAATTAGGAGGGCGAATGTGTTATAGGAGCAAAGATGGATGTTTCTGAGGGCGAAAAGAGAAACGACATTTCGCCTCGATAATGAACATGTCAATGCGAAAAGCCGTAGGGAGAGAAAAATGAAGGGTGCTGGAAAGATCCTTTTTCCGGGAGAATTACAGAAGTACTCGAAGAAGGCGGGCCAAGATCACAAGGCAATCCTGGCCCCACCAACTGAGTCGTGTGACCGTAAAGGGGACGGAAGTGGAGACCTAAGCGCACTTTGGAGAATTGCAATTGTGTCCACATCACTCTTGTCTCAAGCCTGTCAAATATCGTGTCTAAATAGTCAAAAAAGGTAACCATAGAAACGGCGAATTGTAAGGGAAGTTGTGCTTGTTAGTAGGACTAAGAAAGCCTTCTGGTTGACGGCAGGCACCAGGATTTTTTTATTCATGTGCACTTAACCAAATGCAAACGACCCAAGGGGAGGCATTAAATTGCCTCGATTCACTTCACCGTCAAATATACAGTAGGTTTAAACATCGCCTGATGGAGTTAAAGAGTCGCCATCTGCGACTCACAAGTCACACCCGACTACGAAAAGGGTAACGAAAAAGTGGAGATGTTGAGACACTGAGAAGGATAACATGCCAGGACGCATTGGTTACGCATAAGGGTAGAGTATAGGCTCCGATGACCTCTCGACCTCTTCCTCCTCGGTCGCTATCCGTGGGAGTGTGGAATGGGAAGACAAGAATCCTCGCGCTGAACGACAAGTGAAACGCTGCGTCCGTTGTGGTGGCGAAGAGGACATCACCACATCGCAGTAATGAAGTTGTGTGGTGACCTGATCCAAAGGGAAAAAGCGATCGGATTGTGGTTGCAAGCACCCAGATAAGAAATCTTCCATTTCATATGCACCACGCAGTGTTGAAAAAGGACCAGGGGATCGCATTTGGCGTTCGCGCACCACATCACGGCGGCTTTTTGACAGCCATCCCTCTGTCCGCACTCCGATCGCCACTGGTGGGGCCTATTTTGGCCGCAATGAGGATTGAAATTCAGTTCAATTTTTGCTCCCCGAAAAGAGTTATAAGTAAGTGTGGGATGGCGCAGCACGAAGACTCTTCCGCCCCGAGTAGCAGAGCCTTAGATGGAAACTGCGATTCACTAACATGACGGCTACAACGGCACAACGGAGGATGTAGACGTCGCCTTGATATGAAAGTGTTGAAGCATGAAGGAAGTGTTGAGGCAGACTGAGGACCTCCTTCTCGTCTAAAGACTATTTGTTGATATTTCTCGCCCACTCAGCCCGTTGGATCTCTCGATGCAGCTCTTCTCCCAATTGGCATTTAATCGGTCTCCGCCGTCCCATCCAGTCCGACCGCTGACGGACCACGTCACAAATCCGTCGATACAGGCGAGAAACTCGGAGACGACATGTAATTGTGGTGGTGACAGAGGAGACGATTGTTGAAACAAATCACTTTCCGCACCCGCATTCCGAAGGCAGAAAATTAGGGCTGGTATTAATGGTACCGAAGTGCTACCTGCTGGCCATGTCACGAGGTGCAGTCTCCAGAGGGCAAGTCTATTTCAACATTGTTCTCATCAGGGCTACGTTAGCTAGACAGTCTAACTCGCGATGCATTTGATGACCCGCAATGGTAAGATTGGCAATGAATAATATCCTCTTCGAGCAGAATTCCTCGGTTCTGGACGAGCGGACGCATAGTAATTAAGGCTGACAGTTGAGAGTACTCGACATGACAGTAGAACAAGGCGATTCTGAGATAATTATTTAGCTCTAGTGTCACCCACAGCCTTGTGTGTTCCATTTTTAGCCTGGCCAGTGGAAAGGCGCACAAATGTTTCTTCGTCAGAAGTGATCTACTGCCATCCGGTTGTTCGAAGGGCTGAGGGAAGACACGAGGGGAACGTGGGGCCTAAGACTCCCTCGAATGAAAGATTATACACAAATAGGTGTAAAATTGGCGTGCCTCGGTAAGAGACAAAGGAACTTTTCGTGACAAAATCAATTTTTTGCTAGAAAAATTGGTATAAACTGGAAATCGTTCGGTGTTGCCATGCTGCCTTGAAGGCTAGCATGGTTTGGAGTATACACCCACTGCAAGGTGGAATCAACTTGCGCCATTACATGGCCTTCTGAGAAAGCGGATGAGACCGAAAGGGTGAGAGTTGGGTAAAGCGGGTCGGCACTGCGACCTCAAGTGATTTTCCGTGCTAGTGAACCTCAGAAAGGATTAGCACTCGCGAAGACGGCTTTCTCCACAAAGACGCGAAACGATGATGCCCGAACATCCATTCTGGGTAGCCTGGAGGTGAGAAGTCCGCTTGACAGAGCCTTGAGACGATTCTCAACCCATCGTTTGCCGCCGAGTTAAAGCTCTTCCCTCGGAGTGAGAAGAGCAAAAACGTCCCATTGTCTGCCCCATTTCCTTCCCCGGAAGCATTTTGCATGGTTTTTCAGAGGAACCCCACGAAATGGCCCGAACCGTGGTGCGAATACACACGCCATGTACGCAAAGAATGGGAGAGCGGCGACTAACAAGGCTGTGTATAATTACACGTTCCCCGAATCACAGGGTTTCGCAGACAGGCTTGATCATCGCCAGTCGTGCGTCGACGCGACCGCCTCAGGCTTTGGGCCACGCTGTGTATAGAGCGAGTGCGACCCGAGGCGAGGCCAACACCCGGGGGACGGCGACGTCAGACTAACTCTACAAATTAGAAGCAAAGCCTTGGGGACAAAACAACCTTTTCCGGCGCAAGCATATCTAAAAATCCAGGAGGAAAGGAAGGGGAGGGGAGAATTAAGTGTTATCATCTAAGTCGAATGATAGCGTCCTGCCGAAGGCTGCTTTTTGTCCGAACTACATAAGCCTCTACAAATAAATTTAGCAAGTAGCGTATCCATCTTTCGTAGAAGACTTTCCATCCCCCTCGTAACGTAACTACAAAGTGAGGTTTTAAGTTGTATAGGACATGCACGACGTTGTTTGGTTCATTTTACTAACAAGAGAACCACTTTATGCAAACGTGAAAGTGTCGGAGGCAATCCAGGCTGCAGAGATTGCAGGACTGCGTGATGCCTTACAGATGACATTTGCAAACCCAAGACTGTCATACTTAAAACAAGGCCAAAGCCACATCATTTCGCAGCATTTCGACCAGCCTACGAGGCAGCTAACACCAACTCCAGCGGCATTTTCACCTGTCAAAAGGCGCTGGACTTCCACTTCTGCGGTCTAGCAGCGCATCGTCTGCAGTATTTAATTCCCCCTACCAAGCCGTCTTTCGTCCGGATGTTACCCGCCGAAGGTCGTCATCACGGGGAAATGGCATGGTCCCAATTCTAATGAAGTAACCTGGTCTAATCTGCCTCCAAGACAGGACCAACCTATAGGCAGAGGCACAGACCATTCGTCTTATGTTGTCATGTCGGTAGAGGTTAGATGAATCGTCTCCGGCGGAAGAAGAACTCGTTCACCGACTACTTTTGCGGATCAGGTCAAGTTGCCACGTAAAGGCAGACAACAAAAGGCCACTCGACGGAGGAGACATCGGGAAGAGGCGGAGAAGCTGTCTTTTTTTGACAATAAGTTAGCTTATTCCTACCATCAACTCCCGTGCACACCACTCAAACGCATAGACATTTAGGCGGAGAAACTCCTTTCCTTATTTGACTGTATTTATTTGTCGAAGAGCTTTGCACAGTCTGTGGAGGGCGAGAGGCCCACATCTGGATTGCACCGAAATCCCCACAAATGATTGCCATGACTAAGGGTAAAATTGTAAAGAGACGCAAGTTATGTGAACACTCCGCTAGAGCAAAAGCATAAGGCAATTAAGCAAATAAAATGCCCATTAACGGATTGAAAAAATTATTCTGATTCCCCGAACGCCTCATTAAAAATTTCCCCAAAAATAATACATTTGAAGTCGTTATTCGAAGATTTAAGTCGTCCTCATCAACTCGCCCCAGTCGACGCATCTCTCGGGCAAACTAAACTTCCCAACGGAAGAAAACCTGGACTGAAATGCCTTCGTTATACAACTGAAGGTTCGTATGGAAGAAATTCACCCAGACCCGCCAAAAGCGGTGATCTTAACGTCCCATTGACTCACTCGATTGGTGAGATTGCTGGTGGAGGGACGAGTGTGATTGGGAGGCGTTGGGACGGGAGAGGAAAATGGCGGGAAGAGCATCTGATCCTCCGAGGAGCGGAAACTTGGCGGCTCCTCCTCGGCAGTGTCGGTCTTCTCGATCGACGACGGCGACGGCTGTGGACGCGGCAGGTTGGCGGGGGCGGTCATCGTGGGTTGTTGAGTGGGGGGCAGATTGAGCACGAGAGAGGCTTTGCTCACCTCCAAACGTGTAGGCGGACGGTAGTCAGCGCCTAAGTCGCCACTCGAGGGTAGACTCCGAAGCCAATTAGCCACGTGCATCTTGTCCGGGGTCATCAGATTGTAGCCTTGACCTTTAACCGATATGTATGAGACGTAGGTCTGCAACATCCTCTTCGGATATAAGCAGCAGAGTTAAATAACCACCCAATTTAGGAGCCTTCGACCTTCGGTCCTGCTGTGAAGTTGCCAATTTTTATGAGCTTGTTATCTCCTCCACCTTGGAACTCCTCCTGCCAACATCAATGATTCAAACTGTCCGTTCCTCACATGTGACATTTGCAAAGATGACCTGAAAAAACGCCGCATTATCAATAGATTTTACACAGAGGACGATGTTGATGACGCCACTTAATACACCCTTCGGGCGTCTACGGAAGCAGGAGTGCAACGAATTCGAGAAAGACGTCTTTGCACCAGAGGATCCAAACAGCAGGCTCCAAAAAAACGACAGTCGTACGATTTATTGTGGGTTGGACGATGGTTTTGTCGATCAACTCCCACCAACAATAATGGCAAGCGGCGGCCAAAGTCAGCCGCTATTTTCACATTCAGTAGGGAGGGCTAAAAGAGTCTCGAAGAGACCGAAATACCTCTCCAATTCGGGCGGAGATGAGGATTTGGGTCGTCCTCAAAGTAATTCCCAACACCCGGCACCCATCGACTTTCCATCCTGACCATGTATTCCTATTTCAAACTGGTGAAGTGGTGCAGAATCTCCGCTCCCATCGTCTTAATAGGGCTAAAGAGGCTGTGGTTTGGGTATTTTGAGGCAATGCTAGACACACGCTTCGACGCCAGGCAGGTACGCTAATCTAACAACGTTCCGTTTAACATAACGATGTGCCTCCCTGTAGGAGTCTTTCCAATGGCCAGAGAGAGCCAAACTGGTGTTCTAACATTCAAAATTCACTCGGAAGGAGGAGAACTATAAATAAAATCTTATCGGTATCCCAATCGGACTTTAGCAAAGTGTCTACTTAAACCATGAGGTGGTTGCTGGTTGCAGCCTGGTGAGAGATGACGGTTTATGACGGTAGCGGTGATGATGACGATGGTGGTGAGGATGTGCGATACGATCGCCTTCCATCGCTCGAATCGTCCACTGATGATATGAGTAGGAATGAAAAATGGGAGCCTAAATTATCCTAGAAATCCCATTACCCGAACCAACAATCTCGGACTGGCCAATGGCGTGGCGAGGAGGACAACGGAGCACGGCGCAGAGGCACGGTACCGACCGTTGGGCACCTAAACAGACGCACACACACACACATACACACGCGCGGGAGAGGCATACAGTGGGGCTGCTGCATTACCTCCATTCCGAGGGGTGCGCACCACCACCACCGCCACCAGTGGGGCTGGTGCGTCGTCCACAAAAGGGCAAAAAATCGTTTTGTCAAAATTAGTCAAACGCACACACACACGAGGCACGGGATCAGACTCTTACCATTTCATAGGGTATAAAAAAGAAAAAAAATTGACGTTAACTAGCAAGAAAAGAAGGGGGTCTAAACATCCAACGCCATTTTCCACCGCCGTGGTGATTAGGGACTCAGCCAAATACACACGGAGGGTTGCCTAAAAGCCCTACCTATGTGATTTAGGATGCGGGAGAGATGTGAATCGTGTATTTCTTGGAGAGAAAAAGAAGCCCTTAGAAATGCACCACTTAGCAAAGAGGGGGCTGGGAAAGGGGGCAGCGCACTGTCGAATCAAGCGGGAATAGACTAGAAAAGTGGGTTAGTGTGGGCTTGGCGAGGCATGAGGAGGACGCGCCTCCTAAGGCGAACAACCAAATTGTCGAGTGCAACGCCTCCTTCCCTTTTCAGTTGTTTCGAGAGGGGATTTACCGGTTAACGGAGGGCTAATAAAAGGCCAATAAATGGGGCGAATACCAAGGACAGTGCCTTTAGGCATAAAAGCCGGAGCTGTGCAAACAACCAGAAGAAAATCACACAAACACACACACAGACGTACACACCATTTTCTGACTCGCATACTTGAGAATAACTTGAAAAGGAGGCAAATTTTATGCGCCAAGTATTCACAGAATGCTGGAGCGTAGGCGAAAAGGGTTCTCTCCCCACACCGCACAACCAACTGTTGTCCCAGGGCAATATAAAATTCACTGGCAGATTTCATTAACCGGGGAATAATTTCCTAACCTGCCCAAGTGCAAGCCATAATAGGAAACAATGGAGAGGCCTGTTGTATTACAGCTGAATTTTCGAGGTAATAAAAGAAAGGCTCTGCACCAGTTCCTGTCTCGTAACTGAGACGCTACCAAAAGTCAGTGCTTTCCAAGTTCTCGATTTCTACGAGCTTAAAAATATTACGCACTTGGGGACGTCAAATGATAATGTCGAGGCGTTGGGTGAAGTTAGGGGATATTTATGGCAATCAGACTAATGATAGTGCGTTTGAAGTACGACGAGATATTCCACGAACAAATGTCGCCATTTAGCAGTGTGAATTTCCCCCTACTCGAAATGTGCAGCCAGACAGGCCACTCGCTTTTCTCCCCCGGATGAGGTAGTACACCTTTTCCTTCTTCAACCCCTCAAGTGGATGCATTTCTATAGGCAAGAAGTCGACCTCGGACGAATCTAGGAATTAGATGAAGAGGACATTCACTTCTGCAATCAAACCAATCCACTCGGTGTGGCGAATTTGCAGGCTTAGCTCTCCATCAACTGGATACTGTGGTGCATTTCAATTTCATTTCGGTTCCGGGATAGCAAGTGGTGAACTCGACAGGTTGGACCACATTTAGCGGGCTACCTTCAATTGTGGTATACAGCAGAAAACTATTTCGTCTCAAAATAGCTTTGACGAGGTTACCTTAGAGGGAAGTGTTAGGGGAGAAAATGCATCAGGCCAGTCAGGGGCTGCGAAGGCTCTGGACGGACCGATTGAACGACCATCGGGGTTTTGCAGTACATTTCCTCTTTCCCACAGCTGACCACGAAGTTGCCTCGTCTGTCAGTCGAGGGCGAGGAGGTGCGCTGATCAAAGTGGCAGTCAGCAGCTCACCTAACAGACGGACTCGAGGTGGTCTATCTTTCTGTCCGTCGTCAGTGGGGGACGGAAATCGCTTCGCTTGATTTAAGACCATCAAACGAGGGATTTCTTGTGTGTATAAGGGTCTGGAGCTAAGCCAATTTGGTTGAGCGATGGAGAATGCGCCATCTACCATTCAATTGAGACCGACATAGGCGGTCATTACTTACTCACCATGGCAACTGGTCGTCGAAGGACAGTAATTGAAACTGTATAGGGGAGGGCGCATGTATTTCCCCGAGCAGATAAATTAAAATGCGAGAAATAGTTTACTGGGTGTTTTCTCATGAAACTTTGCTTCCTACTGTCGACAGAAAGGTAAGCAGAATCGGTGAGGATACTGTGTCCCGTTTCTCCGTCCACCTTCTAAGTTTAGGATTATTTTTGACGTACGTTGTGAAATTGACCTGAGCAGTGTAACAAAAAATCCCTTCAAAAGAGAGACAATTTGTTTTGCCACAGAGTGCATTTGGGTGCAGGGAAAGGAAAAGAAGTCTTTTCTCAAGCGCTAGACCTTTTCGAGATAAAAACGTTCGAACGAAGATGAGGACGTTGTTTTACATAATTAAGGCTGCTAAAGAAGTTGATGTGGCTGTTGTAAGTTGCCGCGACTTAATGAACAGCTCAGGGCAATCTGGGGACAGTGATCATGTAAGAGCAAGCCACCATTCACAAAAATGCCCGTCCGGATTGCCAACCGAAGGGGATGATGTTCTAAGGGTTGTCTTATCCAATTGACATGGTACAACTTTCACCCAGAAAAGACCAGACCACCTCAGGTACCCCCTAAAATCCGAGTTAAGACACTCGCTACGACCTTATCAACGCGTCGGGTGAAAGAAGGTGATAGTAAACCCGCGGCATACGAGTCCACTCCGCCGGCGGGCTCAGTCCACTGCACTGGCCCCGCGTGGAAGAGCCATCACAACAAGCACGGATCCGACGCCCCCGCCCTGACTGAAGTTGGTGTTTTGCGTTGTCGCATCATCATTTCGCCTCAATGTGGTCAACTAACGAAGCCAACTTGACTAGTCATGCAGGCGGAAGCACTACTTCCTACCCACTGAGAAACTTCCCATCATTAATAAAACCAGCATTCACATTACCCCTCCCGCAATAATACTTGATTGAGGTAACCACTGACCGTGGCATTAGCAGCTGGAGGGAAGAAAAAATGACCAACTTCTTACCGCCCCATCGTCCCCCCGACGCCACGCTGCTCCGCCGTCCCGCCGCGCGCAGGCCTCGCGGTGGCACACGAGGGAGGGCGGACCGACGGCCGGACGGACGAACGGCCAGCTTAAGGGCAGTTTTGAAGTCCATACTTGCCGCATTTTGTCTTTTTTAAACTTGAACTAAACGTGGGCACGACAGTTATTTTATTCTCGAAAAGCGCTGAGACGTCTTTGTTGCCTCGCCAACAGACCGGGCTGATTTATACCCAGCACAGAATGTATTAGGCAAATTAATTTGGCGCTAAGATCATAAGAGGAGAATAAAGTTGAACTGGTGATATCTTGAAGGCCTCACATTCTATGTGAGAGGAGAAAGGCGGACCGGAAGGAATCCACACATGGGCGTGCTTCTTCTCCAAATCAACTAAAGGAGACTGCGATCTGACAACCTACTCTCCTCGGCGTTGGGGGAGCGTAAACATTCCCTGCGTCGCTCGCCTGATATGAGACTTTTTCATGACATTCACCAAATTCATTATGAGAATTTTCCTAACTTGTCGCATCATTTCGAAGAAATGATAGGCACTTAGGGATATCGTCAGTGGAGCTGAGGGAAAGTTTCCTCCAAGTGTGGCAGTGTTTGAAGTGGTGCTGGACAAAAGAGTGTGCGAAAAGGGCCCACGGACAATTTCGCACTCCTTCCATATCAATCTATCGTGACCGAAGGATTGTTTATTTTATCCTCCTCCCACATCCTTCTGTCACTTGGTTGCTTACAAAAAAGGTGGCCGCTTTTTTCATGAAAGCAGAACTGCCCTGCGAATAAAACTGTCACATTGACTGGTCGGACCCAAAGCATAGATTTTAAGTGGGTGTGTTTGCATCCACCGTGACATTTCGAAAGCGTCTCTACTTTGGCTTTAGCGAAAAAGTATCAGTGGACCGCCTCCTTCTCTGCCTCCTCCGACTTTCATCTCGGTGCTCCCGGACTGGGGGTTGTGGGCCCTTTCTTCTGCCAACATTTCTCACCCTATTTTTAGCCTGCACCTCTGAGGTTAAGGATCCACCATTTCTTTTTTTCAAGACAAAGCAGCATTTATTCCGTGTAAAATTACCAAATTATTACCCTCTTAGACTATACTGTGGCATGGATTCAGACGATGCCGTCTCTCCTTCTCTTTCTCCCCAGCCGCGATGACTGAGGGGGAGCGGAGCGGGGCGGGCGGCCTTCGTCCCCTCTCCCGTCCCACCCGATTGGCAGTCCATCCTTATCTTTGTCAACATCTTTAAAATAAACCTCACTACTTCAGAATACGATATGTTTAACCATGGTAAATAAGCCTCACCGCGAGTAAGTTGAGAGTATAGTGTACCTAGTGGCGAATGCTACCTGAGTCCACTCAACCCACACCAACAAAGTCGTAGTCCGAGCCAACGGTGCGAACTTGACTGCAGCACACGAAAATCACCACAGACTGTCTTCCTAATCAGTAAACATCGCAAAGCCACCGACGGCTTACGCGTTGACAGGGTGAACGGGGAGTTGTGAAGGCTAAAAAACTTAAGAAGTACAACTAGTTTGGGCATCACCTTCATTAATTTTTCAAGTAATTGTCTTCCACCTGTCCTCTCGCCTCTCCGTCGCCACGGCGCCGGACATTCCCATAGACGGTGAGGGGGAATAACGGTGAAGCAAACTGTCGGGTAAGTGGGACGCACAAATCTCGCCCATTCGATTCACCGAGGCGTAACCAATGCGCTCGTGTTTACACATAACCGATGTGTCCACACACTCCTTTCTTGCTCTCTCTCTCTCTCTCACTCTGCGATCCCCGATATGATCGTGGCAGCCTGCGTGGCAACGCATCTTGGCCCAGCGAGCTTGAACAAATGTGTCCGGAGCGTGGCTTAATCCATAGGCAAACAAAAGCCATCCTATTCATGGAACTGATGCATCCCACCCTCTACTGGAACGGTTTGGGTGTGTATGTTGGTTGTAACAAAATACTCTTGTTTTTACTCTCTTGTGTAACAAGACGGAATGCTGGGGGTTCGAGAAGTCCGTCCACCACGGGGAGGGCATTTTGGTCGATTATAAAAAGAATCATTACTTGTAACTTGTTACTTGTAAGCTCAAAAGCTGACTTCAGAGGTTACATTCGGAGCAGGGCCAAGAGCGCTGACGACCGAGATCGTAGAGCAACCCTAGAGCAGAAGCGTGTCAGAGGCCATTGGTTGAAACATGCTACCTCAAGTAGAAGTCGGTCCTCCTCCGCTCAAGTCGTTGATGCCAAGCTCCAAGACATTGAGGGGAAAGGACATTGGAAAACCCTGATTGAACCTTTTTGAAAGTCCTAGTAGCATTTATGCTTTAAAACCTGTGGGAGAGCGTAAACGGCGTCGCAGAGGAAGCGATGTCCTCTTTGTTGAAGCACCAGAATGACTGGCATGTTGAGACGAAACTTAACCCTGATAGAATTAGGCAACACACAAAAGTGGGGACTGGAAATACCACCAAAACTACTCCAACTCCGGCCTCTACACGTGAGGTGAGACAGAAGGAATGCCATGGACAGAAGTGGAAGACATTCCACGATTTCGTCGTTTCAGAATACAGGTTAGTTGATTAGGTCACCAGCATAAATGGGGCACATTTGTAAGAAAGCGGTTTACCACGACCAAAGACAGGGAAGGAACTTTGCCATTGAAGTTAGGTAAATCGAGAGAAAAAAAGGTTATGGGAAAATATTTGCAATTTGTCACTGTGATTGAAAATCTGAGAATCGACAAGCAGATGGACAGTAAAGAGTAGAAGGACCCCTAACGTCACCATGCCACGGCTGGTAGAGCCCTAGTATCTAAAGAGGCCATCAACCCAAGCCCACCGGAGACCGGAATGGCGATAGACTCGTGGGGAATAATTGGTTGTTAAGGGGGAGTGACGACCAAAACGCACCGCAGTAGTAAATGAGGCCCGACTTGATGAGGGAGGAGATGGCAGCGTAGACTGACTGTCGCGGAGGTAGATGGGACTGCATTTCGGCGTAGATGTTGGCGAGGTGGCCGTAGAGACGCGATTCGGAGCATGTCGGTTCCAGCATGCTGACCTGACAGATGACCTGGAAGATCACCTCCTCCAGTCGCATTGAGGCGTACTGCGGAACGCTGTTCAAAATCAGGCCTCCCGCGTCGCCTAAATAGGTGGTTGTGGTGTTTAATTAAGCTAGATGACATGTGCCACACATTCAAACTGGCGCTTCATGAGAGCATTCATTTTTGCTGCTGTTAAGGCTTACCCTCTCGTCTCACGCCCTTCTGAGTGCCTAATTTTGTTAGTTAAATGGGCGAAGGATGATAGACAGTGAAATAAAGTTCATCGCATGAGGAAATAAATATGTAGGCGAAGGACTAATAAAGCTTCTCCAAACGATGGTCCGAGTTATAAAAGTGATATCGGACGGACGAACGGACGGTGTATCCACCACCGTCTAGGTGCGCACCTCTGGTCCGGTCACAAACTGCCACGTTTGACACGGAGCAAACAGTTGGCGAGGCACAACATTCATCGTCATCACCGTCGTTTTCGTGGTGGAAAGGAGGAGAGACAGAGAGCCCAAACAGGCAGAAAAAAGTTTCCGACACCTCAGATCATTCCATGGGGAATGAGGATGGCGATATGGGACTTCAGAGAAAACCAAAAGGCCTATGTTGTGGAGTTGATTTGACGATGAACGAGCACCTAGAACGCATTCCTCTTGTTGGCCCAGGGAGCAAGTGGATGCAAAGCGAAGCCAAGAACAGTCGTAAAAGTTCACTCTGTTGAAGACACAATGTTTCCACAACCGAGAGCGAAGTTGCTTTGCGTCCCTCCCCTCCTTTACAAGCCGCCTCTTCGCCCCACTCTCGGGAATGTTGAAATACCGCAACAGAAATGAGACAATTAAGTTGCTGGTCCATTTGGCAAAGTGCCGCATATTTCAAAGGGAGAAAGGCGATTGCGGATGTGTAAACACACACCTACCAAAAATACTCTCAAACCGTGGTACCACCACAATCTGGGAAAGGCATGTTTCCAGCACGCGCCCAGCAATGCGGGCTCTCGATGGCAAAATTGGTGTTAGGCTAGCGTTCGAGCTGTCGATTTGCTTAAATAATTTGCCTGGATATTTGCAAAGGCCTGAAAAAGAGTTGAAAGGAACCCGCCTCTGCCCGTAGTTGAATTTACCAACACAGAAGGCAGGGGAGGCGGTGGACGATGGGGCGGAGGAGAGGGGTGAGATAACAGGGAAGACTTATTTTTCGCACCTTCAAAGAGCAAAATCCCCTCCATTTGTCATAGCCACTTTCGAAGGTTTCAACGTGACAGCCCCCAACTCCCCTCGAAATTCAACAAACTGGGAGGCTCCGCATAAATGCTTCCCTTAGTTGCGTTTCTTCCAAGTCTACATCCCGGCGCCTGCCTCCCTAGCCAGGAAGTACCACACCCTCGTTGCAAACTTCAAACTCTCCCTGTCAACACACGCACAAAGAAAGGCCTGTTTTGTGATGTCAGAAAAGGCGTGTCTAGATTTTCCAGTGGGAAACCGGCCCTTCGAAAAGGAGAACATGTAGTTTATAACTCAGAGGGCCCGGGACTGTGTTAAATGCCGGGCAAAGAACATGCGCCGAATCAGTCGGAGTGGAGGGAGGCGAGTGAGTGAAAAGCATCCCCGCGGTGCTCAATGGGGACACGGGAGAAGTCGAATGGATGCACCGTTGAGTTGGCCAATGCGGAGGCATGTGGAAATCGGTGTTGTGAGTGTAGAAAACTCGTCTGAGGAGTCCCAAAAAGAGAGCGCGTGAGCCATAACTCAGGGGCGTTAAAAAGCTGGTGGTAAAGTCGAAAACCTCGGAGCTCGGCACCAGAAGAGCCTGTTAGGGTACGGAATTGCGGAAGGATTTTGTGAGAAATGGGGACAAATGAGGCTAAGGTGACGAATATTGACAAGAATGACCAGAATTAGCCACATCCTGTCGGTACGACAAATTCCGTAAATTCCCACCCAGTCGTCCAACAAAACGAGCCAAATGTGGGGCAAATGACGACAAATTAAAGAAAAACTCATGAGCCCCTTCACATTACGGCGAATTGTGGTGCGTCGGACTCCACTGCCTCATCAAAACTGGCCAAATCTCGGGTGCCGAAACTGAGAGTAGCCGTAATTTGCCCAATCGCTAAGCCGTCCACCATGGAGTGTCGAGGAGGGAGCTTCATACCCGTCCTGAGTTGCAGTTTTGGCACAGGGTTTTTACGGTGTGACCTGAATGCGGTCACAACGACACGGCACGGACGGATGAGGACTTGTGCCCTTCACATCTCGGGGTGTACTTCAACACACACACACACACACGCAAGCAGACAGAGAGGCTGGAGGTCGAGAAGGAGAGGCCTTGAACTGAGGTCGTCAGGTGTTGCGGCGTGTCACGAGGACATTGGCAAACGCGTTTGTATCCATAAGGTTGGTCTCTCTACACCTCCAATCGTATCCTCGATTTCTAACGCGAAATGCAACTTAAACGATGGCATTATGGCTCGCGGAGTAGGAGAATTTTGGGGAGATATCCGACATGGTGTGGAAAATTATTCCCCGGCCAAATAAACTAGAACGTAATGAGCACATTCGCTGTTTGTCCTTCCTGTTAAGACGATTGCAATATCAGTGCCCAAATAAGTCATGCGTAAAGTAATGGGACACGACCAACACTCCTCGGTTTGAGATAGTTGTGCTCTGTTCCACTCCTAGAGACTAGGACTAGTGAACTTGGAAACAATGTCTATGATTCGCCGGTTTCTGTGGCTCCTGCCCATCTAAACGCAACGACTGTGCGTCAGTTCAGCCGTTCAGCCGGGTTCTTGCAGACATCATGGCCGTAGTCTCGTGATAAGAAGAGCTAACCATAGCCAGGGCAAATAGGCGGATGCTTCGCACGCTCATTAATTGTCCGGTAGTGTGGCGCAGACATCACCACTGAGGAGGCGAGTACGGACAGCGGGGTGAATCCCACACATATTCTGTTGGCATGTTGATTAATGAGCACGTGGAGAGCACAGCGTGTGCATTTGTAATTATCTACGGCAACGTCGCATGCAGAGCAATTTTCATCGTCTCCTCTGACGACATGACTACTCCCCTAACGCCGAATTACTTAGCCCCTGCATTGACACAACCAATTTGAAGGACGCCCGACACCAGCATTCTCCTCCCTCAAGGCCGCCAAGCCTTGGGACGCTTTGCGTCTGGACTCAGACACTTCGCTCCATCGCATACTCCAACCTACCCTTTTGCGGAACTAGCGCCAGAGTCAGCATTTGTCACAAATGCGGTTGACGTTCAAGGGCTTTTGGGATGATTAATTTCGGCTACAATGGAGGTAGAAGTAAAATCTCCAAATGACAGACTTGACGCTGACGAGACTATGATCTTAGAACAAAATGCAGTATTACAAAAAAGCCGAGCCTCAAAAGTTGGCTCAAATCCAACTCCATTGACTGTCTGAGCAAAAGGAGGGGCACATTCTCCCCACGGCTCATACATCTAACACAGTCCACATTTCCCCTGGAGAATGACAGCAGAGTGAGCGATGAAAGGAGGTTGAAAGAAGTCATCCAACAAATAATTCAGTGACAGGAAGTGTTATCAACTGACACATACCCTGAACGGTCAAAGATTCACTTAGCAGCAGCCATTCAGAGGCGAGCACTCAGCTTCCCATCAGGAGGAGCCATCTCGACGCGCACAAACACATTTCTCTTGGACGGGAGGGGAGGACTGCTGCTCCACACTCTGCGTTGCAGTAGTGACAAACACGCCTGATGCAAATCAGCCCATGTAATGCGACTCTTCAAATATGTAACGTGAAGTTAGTTGACACTAAGGGGACTTGCGACGAAACCTGATGAAGTCACTTGGTAGACAATGTGTACACAACAGTGAAGGGAAAACGAAACCCTTTCAGAGGTTTTACGTGTTGTTGCTTCACTCATTTTTAGCTTTAGATGAAGAAGAAGGAGCGAAGCCGTCCCAATAGGTGGTCGGTGCTCGTTGGCACGGGGGTTAAAGTACGACCTAATGCTCTCCATCTGCGTCCCACTCGTCCGATACGCGGATGGTCCGAGCGACGGGCCGCAGATATGCCTTACTAAATGCATGTGTGCAGCGTCACGCATGCATTATTAATGCCTACGCATAGGTGGAGGAGGCAGAAGTCCCGACCCTGTCCGCTGGGGGAAGTGGCCAGCGCAGGTTGGTCACTTCGAGCCAGCTCGGTGGTGTCACACCACACGCACACACACACCCCTCAACGCGTTGCCCACGCTCTGGAGTCGGTGAGGCGGGGCGGAGTGGAGGGCGGGGTTGGCCATATGTCGAGGGGATCGCAAGGTCGCTGAGGGAATTGTACCAACTATTTGCTGCTAGGATCGATGGAAAGGCAAATATAAGGGAAGAATGCAGCCGATCTGTGGGAAGGGGATCAAGGACAGAGAATCGACTCAATAAGTTGTCTTCGAGTGCTTTGGCCGCCTGAATCGAGGGAGTAAAAGGCGGTGGGGTTGTGCCAACGTCAATTTCCTTCCATTTTATTGTCAAGTTCATTACTACTTTCTCAAGGTTAAAGATGTTAATTTAAAGGCAGCCTGAGTCCTGAGCGCGTGGTGGGAAAAAGGAGGGGGAGATAGTGGCAGGCCGCGGTTCGGATGAAGAAAGGAGGGCGTAGGGATATTCCTCTCCTCACATGAAAAACACACATATTTTTTGCTGTTTTGAATCAAATTGTCACTTTGAAAGGCACACACACACACACACACAAACAACTTTTTTCCGACCCTAATTACCATCCTGGGTGGAGGAAAATTTGGGCGTTTCTCGCCCTAATGCCGCTAAGACTCTCGACTGCCACTGCCTCGGGTGTGCACCAACAAAAGAGCGGCGATTGGAAGGTGATACAATCAAGCTGAGGGGAAAGCTTGCTCCTTTGTAAAGTGGAAGACGAAGCTCTAAGGACAGCGGAGGAGCGCAACTACTGAAGCGGCTGTGGAAACGAATTAGACGATGGCCCTTTATCGCCGTGCGGGAGGGCATAGACGGAATGCTCAAGAAGATGGCAGTCTTGAATCGACCCTGCCGTTAAAAATAACGCCAATGGAGGAGACAGTTAGAGCATAATTTAAGGACAATAGATAGGAAAGGGGTCCTGACATCTCCACTCCCCTCGCCCCCCACCGACGTCCCAACATGCCTTGGTGGCTAGGCTTCAGGACAGGGACAGCACAACAAAGGCCCCAACTCCAAAACGCCAACCCCGACGAGTGTTGAAATGTCCACACAGACAGGACGACTGAGTACAAGTGCATGTCTGCGTGTCGAGAGGAGTTCGAGCGTCATAACTGCCAACCACTTGGCCAAAGCGATGAGTCATTTTAGGGTGTTAGGGTTGACGGTCATTCGACGAACGCCACTGACTGGCTATTGACGCGCCGCCTGTGGCTTTTGACCTCGGCCACCGTCGCCTCCAGACTGTGTGACCCGTTAGCACTACGAGGCGGATGGCCGTGAGAAGCCGAATCGAGGTGAGCAAAAAACAACTGAAGCAGCGTCGAGCGGACACACACGAATGTATAAATCACGAGGCAGGCAGACCAGGCGGGATCGGCAGGCAGGCAGGCGGCGGGCGGACGTGCGCACTCCACGCCGCATTACGTGTCCTGGTGGACCAGTCTAATAAACGTACGGGGTTCATTGGGCCTAAGCGAACTTACCATGAAGACAAATGACCATGGAACTACGGATTACGGTATTACATGCGCCTGGGGTTCTTACAATTTGGGCTTTGAAGTGAGGCCAACATATTTTGACCACTTAGTGGTTGAAATGGTCCGGTCTGTTAGACAAAAACTCTATTAAAGATAGACTGTTGGGAGGCATCGAGCAAGTTTAGTCAATCATTTGAACAGTAACCCAACGAATGCTGTAATTAGCAGTCAAGTCACGTCGACCTACGCCTTTTCGTACCGCAAAGGGGCCTCGCTCCAAGATACGCTCCAAACACCTCCGCACCACTGATACGGTGCGGAGGACAGCGCCACTAGAAAGTGAGATAAACCGGAGCAGCTGGGAAAAGCCCGCGGCGACCAGGTATCAGTCAAGCGGTCATAGTTTGCCCGTGTCGTGCTGATAAGCATGCGAAGCTGGTTACCGTGCCTCGGAGGCAGATGGAATTGATACCGATACGTATATACAAACCGATCCTAATAGGTTATTAGTGGTCCTGGTTATGGCGCTGAGGCCGAGCATTTAAGCCTGTTGACCAAGTGTGATTGTTCTGACCGAGTGGATCCGATAATGCGCCCAATAACAAGTTATAAAGGAAATAAGAGTTTGAAGGTGGCGGACACGCCAAAAGTCATTTATCAGGGAACTCATGCTGATCTCTCATCGACAAAGTACACCGGCAAAAAAGTAATGGTAGTTTGATGGTCCTTAAAATTACCTTCAGTGCGTGGCACTTTATCCCCACCTCTATTTCCCCTGCGACGATGATAGTTGTCAGTATCGACTCCCGCCTCGCGCGGTTATAGTGAGGAAATACCACCAAAAGTTAGAAAAAAGTGTGTTCACTTTCAATAGCATCATTCGCATTTAGTTGCCAAACAAAAGTATGCGTCAATGAAGGTGAAAGTTGAACTGTGTCAAAGACGATGGAGCGCCTTAGACCAGCGAAAGTCATTCGAATGTTGAATGTCTGCCAAACGATAGGTGAGCAGGGGCGAGGATAAACGTGATGCACGAGGGCCGGAGGAAAGACAAAGTGTCGCTAATGGAATATGGGTGATGAAAACAAGTCTCCACCCGCTTGCGTTGGTAGTATATGCGAACTCTGGGATAATTCGTGTTCAGAATGTTATATTAGAATGGATTACAAGGTCCTGAGGGTACGGGTTGCCCCGCCCCAAACTGCGCAGAATGGAGGGATTTTAGCATAATTGATAGATAATAAAGGGATGATGTCTGTTTAAAGCGAGACGTTTAAGCAAAGCCATTAGTGCACACATAAACGCCAAACAGACAACTCAACTGTGTGTGTGTATGGGAGAGTTTAATAGATCCGACACTTTGGAGGCGGCGGCAGTCCCATATTCGACCCAAAAAGGAATATTAGCTCTAAGTAAGCGGCATTTCAACAGATCTCAGTATTCCAATTGCACCTATTACCGTGGTCTTTTACACTGTAATGGTTCGGTTCTGTGAGGATGAGCAACATTGTCCACAAACGGTGAATTCAACTTAGTCTACTTGTCCCTAGCGATTACTACTGTTGCAGAGGCCCACGATGCATGCGCACACACCTTGACATCTCATTTATCACCGACTTCATCTCCTGCCAACCGTACATATGACCCCAGAACGGAGGATTCACGTATGGTAAACCCGACTTAGAGGTGGGGGGAAACGTGCCCATCTCTACTCCTGACGGGGCAGCTACGAAGTATACGGGCATGCAACTCGCTGTGCACGTGCATCTTACACTCCGTTCCAAGTGAATGCAACTGCTAAACACGTGGTTCAGGTCGTGGATTACTACGAAACAGGGTAGAGTAAATTCCCTTTGAGACACAAGGGTAAACCTCGGGGCATTCGCCGCGGATGATTCGATTAAGGCGATGCAAAAAGATTAATCCGAAGATCTTGCCAAGGTAACCGCAAGTATATGCCGAGAAAAATGAAATGTAGCGGGAAAGACACAAAATTGACCAATTTCTACACAGGTTGAAAAATGGAGCAAAGACGCTCAAAAATGTTTAATAATCTTCTCCTTTCCCACTCATTTTCACCGATTCCCCACAGACCGTGAGATGAGAGAATGCTTTCCTTCTTATTCCGACCACTTTAAAGATGGCTTCTGAGTTCAATCTACACAAACTGGTGGATATAAATGACCGAGCAATGACGGTTGGTAAAATCGGTGCAATGCATAAGTTGAAAATACGCAAGGTTACAAGAACAGAGCCTTAAGGTGCAATCCAAAATCGTCGTAATGTGCTTAAAACGAATTCTCGCGATGAAACTTGTAATTTGTGAAAAACCTCACTGAGGGCATGTGGGTGAGGGAGTCAATGGCCTGTGAATTACAGGAGTGATTAGTGCTGCTCAGACTAAAACCTAAAATAACCTCACACACCAATCAAAATAGCTATCGTAGAAATGGTGAAGGGGGAAAAACTTCTACAGCTCCAGTTGTTTTTAGACTAAAACTTGGTTAACCAACTTGATGGACCTACAGACGCGAGAAAAAGCAAACATCGTAACATAAATCAAATGTCGTGCGAAATCAACGAGACTAAATTGCTGAAAAGACACAACAGTTAATCAAAGTAGTGATGTTCTAAATGTATTTCATATGTGACAAGGAAAAAAGAATGTAGTTACTACCGCCCCTTGGAAGCATAAGCCCGAATCGTAAAAAATCAGCAATAGATGTATGAAATAGTAAAATAGTTCCGCGGATGCATTTAAAAGGTGAGAATAAAAATGTTTGAATCCTACCTATTGATTCGATCCGAAATCCGGGAGGAGGTTGTAATTGAGCCCGCATCCAACAGCTTTTCAATGTGCGAAGTGACATTTCGTCTCCGCCAATGAGAATAACGAATGGTTCAATATGACCCAGCAATAAACATTTCTTTAGTGCTTGACTTAAATAAGGGTTTGTTGTGTTTGCAGCGTTGACATTAAGGAAGGACTTAAAGACATCGTATATGTTGAAAGCACGCACCGCGAACGCAAATTCTTGCTGGAAGGCGATGGCCAAACACCGCGTAGAAGACAGGATTCCTAATCTCATTTCTTTCTTTGCGACGACCCTTGCAGGTGCTAATCTTACTGCAGGGACACCGGAAAACAAACTAAATCATCCTCAAGTGATTTGAAGCGGCACCGCGTTTCAGACAAATTAAAACATACCAAATGTGACCCAAATATATATTAAGTTCGGTTTAAAATTCCTTAGACGCAACTAAAATGTAAGTCTCCATATTTATTTCATGCCTTCTGATTTGTCGCATCAGTCCCTTTTCAACGCATCTAAATTTTTACTTATCATTAATTTTTCACCTGCCTATACAAAATGAGTCAAACAAACTTGCTGTCGACGTACCCATCATCAAATTTATAATGATTGTATCTACATAGGAATTTTCATGGAGGGAAGTAATGTACAAAGAAATCCAGATTTATTGTTACAACAGTAAGCTTCGTTCAGGAGCTTAAACCTAACTAATTTCCGCGGGCTCCACTATCAAACCATTACTCGACACATGCGGCAAAAGCGAAGAATTGCATGCCGTCCTTCTTCACAGCAACCTTTATCTTTATCGATTACTCTCGCACATAAAACAGACGACGTTGTCAAATAAATATAAGGGGATTTAAAATAATTCAGAAATAACTCTTGAGTACTCTGCAGGTCACCCAAATCAACGTCCAATGTGTTTGATTCAAGTACGCAAAATGTCAGCATTACTCCGCGAGTGTTGTAGTCTTATAACTTTCTTTTATATTCATATTTTGTAAAATTAGCAAACTCAAACAAATCCTTACAACATGCATGGTCGGCTTTAGCGTGTGTTTAAGTCATCTAAAATCGCCAATGCGTCTTCGAGAAAAGTGAAGCAAAAAAAGAAGTCATTTTAAAGGTTAGATATTTAAGATTTTATTCTCGAAGCACTTAGGCTGGAAGCAATTGAGCCCATGTTCCAAGATACAAGAGGTGCAAACAGATAGCTATCTATTGGCGATTCTTTGTAGTAATTATTTAAGCCTTTCACTTCTCCGAATATTTTGAATTTGCTTTTAACAGAGCAAATCTTTCGCGTTTGCCTATCCTAGGAGTTGCCCTAAGAAGGGAAATTTGCATAGCTTTGAAACTGTGACACAAATCAATAAATTCGAGGTAGTTCAAAACGTGGACAAGGCCAATGTGAGGACGTCTCAAAACTCGTGAGATATGACAACGAGTAGTTCACAGGACCCCTTATCCTCTTTACATGAAACGGATCCCCATAATCAGTCTAACACAAAATACTACGTTTACAGCGATAATGAGCAGTTAGATTCTTATATATCAAGATTATGGCGGATTCGAGAAAAGGCAAATAAATCGTTAATGCTAACAAGCGACGAGATAACAGGCATTTGTCGAAATGTACGCTCCCTCTTCCTTGCACAACCGGGTCTACTTGACCTTGGTGGGCCAATCAAAATATGTGGAGACATTCACGGTCAGTATGATGACCTGCTCCGTCTCTTTGAGCTTTGCGGAGCACCTGAAAAGGTGAACTATCTTTTTTTGGGAGATTATGTTGATCGAGGAAAGCAGAGTCTAGAAACAATATGCTTGCTATTTTGCTACAAACTTCGTTATCCCACCCGCTTTTTCCTTCTTCGTGGAAACCACGAGAGCCAGGCGATCTCGCGCATATATGGTTTCTTTGAGGAGTGCAGAAGACGATTTTCTATAAGGCTGTGGAGGACATTTATTGACGCGTTCTCTTGCATGCCCGTGAGCGCAATAATTGAAAATCAAATATTCTGCTGTCATGGAGGCTTATCTCCAGAAATGCTCACTCCAGAACTAACCAACTTGGCTGACCTAAAACGAAAAATTCGAGAGATTGTTCGTCCCTGTGATGTACCTGACTGTGGACTGCTCTGTGACCTGCTTTGGTCTGATCCCTGGTACCTAGAATCTGTCGGAGACGCACGGGAACCGCGCGGATGGGAGCCGAGCGAACGGGGCGTTTCCTATATGTTTGGACCTGACATTATTGACCGCTTCTTGGAGCGATTTAACCTCGACCTCATTTGTCGGGCTCACCAAGTGGTGGAAGATGGCTACGAATTCTACGCCAATCGCTCCCTCGTCACTATCTTCTCTGCTCCAAATTATTGTGGGGAGTTCGATAACGCAGCAGCGGTATTTTGTCTTAATCGAGTGATTTTAGCCCCCAACTACCTCTTTGACTCCACGTCCAGTTTAAAAAACGAGGAAGATGCGGAACTGGAGGGAAGTTTCCACATCATTCACACCGACGCGCCAGGAGGCTCCCGGCCAACGGCATCCATGGGAATTTCAAATCATCCTGGTAGCCCTTAAATACCCCAATTGGAAAAATTTGCGCAACAAAGAGTCCATTTTAAGTGGGCTTGATTTCATGAAGATTTTATTGAGTTCTTATTTCAATGAATTCCGAACTCGGACGTCGTGATTACGAGAAGGCTTTCTATCCGAGAAAGAGGAGTTAGGAAGCCTCTCATCTCGCGTTTACGTCCTCCGTCTCCTCTTGCATGAACTTTATGCGAAAAAATTAACAGCTTATATGCTGCTCTAAAATCATCTGTAGACCCTTTTTTCCTCTTTGGATGAAGTTAAACTTATTGAATAACCGTGGAGAGTAGTTAATAACATAACTTTTTCCATGTCAGCTGACAATTTCACTAAATTTGGCGGCATCCAACTGAAATGAGTGATAAGAAAGCCTGATAGGCTCAACTTAGTGATGTGCGATGTGAATAGTGAAGGGGTCAGAATGCGGAATGCTTACTTCGCTACCAGATTGGCATTAGAAATGTTACATCGACAGTCAGCAACCGAAATCTTTCTGCTTTGCGCCACAATCAGTCTCCGTCCCACACTGGATTTCCGCGTTGGAGACTCAAACAGTGGTTTGAGGGAATATCCAGGCTCTGTGAGTCTGCCATAGGATGCGAACAACAGTGGAAGAAGTTGGCTAAGCCCGGATCGGGCGACTTTCTCGTCCATAACAATCACCAACCCCCAAAGAAAGGAAGCATCTAGACAGAGGAGAAAGTAGGAAGGGGAAGTTTGGCTTCAACAATCTGCAAACCAAATAGGTCGCGTGATGAGTTAGCACTACGCCCTTACACTGATTAGTGAGTAGTTTTGGGGGTGCGCAGTCGGCACTGGAATACATGCACCACGCGTTTCGCACCTCCCCTCACAGGACTGACCGCGACACGTTCACTCGTGCGACTGCTCACTCCCCCAGTTTGGAATCGAGACGTTTAACCCAGAGAGCCTCACACCAGACCTAATGTCGTGACTGCAGCAATTCTCGCAAATTAAACAAATCTAATGGTGCATGGAGAAAAAGTATACACCGCCTCAAAAAGGATGAACGGTGAACCCAAGAAAGCGATTAACTCATAGGTAACTTAATTGCCTTAAAAGTGGTGCGTCTTAATGTTGCCATCGGGGAAGGAAAAACGAGTTGCCATCATGGTGGCCGAATAGACCCTAATGTTCACCAGCAGCCTATTGAAAGTTATCATTCAAGAGAGAATTAGGTAAAATAAGTACCATAGGTAAATCAAACTTTCTTATTTGAGAAAACTTGTCCCGTTTGAAAACAAGTCTCCGACTTAAATTAACACCAATTACATGGCCAAATGATACCTAACAATCCAGGACAAAGAGAGCGATTAACTGTTGCTATTCGGACGGTGGATTAGGCGTAGAAAAAAGATTCTTGAGTCGTCATCTTAACATTTTGGTCCCAAGAAAGGATGCAAAGTGAGGCGGAGGCCGGACACGACAAACGGGCGAGCCCAACACCAAAGAGGTTAGAGATAGGCGGAATACAGTCCCACTCACCTAGTCAATGAATAAGACCGATTTCATGTATCATGGTCAGATTATATCGGAAAAAGAGTAAAATAGTGATAAACTTTTCTATACATGAGGTTTGAAATGTACGTTTGCAGATGTAGCAAATTTAGTTGCGCTTCTTCTTTTTATTCTTTGACATGATGGCGGGGGCGCCCGATGCCTGCTTTTGGTTAGCCTCTTCAGCCTCCGCTATCGCTGCCTCCGTAGTTGTGGTACGAGCAGGACAGTATTTGGAGAATTCCATCGTGTACTCGCCTTTGCCCTCCGTCAGTCCACGCAGTTCACCCGTGTAGCCAAACATATCATTTAAGGGCACCTGATGTGGCAAAAACAGAGTAAAGGACGAATGAAAAGGGAGGCTCGGACGATAAAGGGGTTTTGAAAAGTAAACCTTAAAACCCAGAGCTCAGTCACACGTCGTCATATTATAATGCTTCCACAGGAATTCTGGCTTCCAGCACACGTTGACGACTGTAGGCTGAGGACTAAGAGAAATGTGCGCAAACAGATGCACGAGAGGTGACGCAACGACAATCAGAAAGGAGCATAAACTAAACGGAGTAAGGAAAATAATCAAAATCGTGAAAACGAGAAGAAAAATAAATGACCTTCTTTTAGCCCTGGAAACCGAAAAAGGTTAAATTGGTATAAAGAAACTATTTGCCGATCTGACATCAAAAGGCATAAGACAACCGCACAGACTGAATAAAAAAAAGCTGAAACTAGGCGGTCTACTAAGTTCATGAACATGACAGCTCGAAGGCCTACTATCAAAAACTAGTTTTGTTACGACAAACCGTTTCAAAAAAACCTAAAACTCCAATCGAGGTAATCACATCCGTAATTACCAAGGCGACTCCAAAATCTTATTTGAAGTTTATCAACCGACGACGCCAACACTTTAAAACTGATAAAGATACTCAAACATTTAGGCGAAGGAGACATGACTAGCGGTATCACTAAGCACTTGGGATAAAAAATGAAGGTGTAGACGTTTGAAATATTCGTGATAATGTTGTGAAGAGAATGCGATATTTGCAAGACACATCAACGTAGCACTCAGTATCGATGCCCCACCTCAGCAATGATGCGAGCATATGCATCGCTGACGTCGGTATCCACAATGAGGCCGTTGCGCCGAACCACGGAGCTCAGCAGTTGACCGTGAAATTCTACTGGTGCGGTGCATTCCACCGACATAATCGGTTCGAGAATGATCCACTTGCCTTGTTCGAATGCTGAAAATGAAAGGAGTAGAGCGATTTCTCCCACAATTGAATGCAAGCGTCTTGAGTGCTTCGAAGGTTGACCTAAGCGTTCTTAAAGAAACTTTTTATTTCCATAAGAACGTCATCCTCTCGTAACAAGATTGAAATTGCGGGAAAACCGAGAAAACTTAGACAGTGAGTCATTTAAGCAGACTATGGGGCGAGTTTGGCAGGACTAGGGGATGAAGAAGAGAGTGGGCGAGGGGTACAATGCAGCCAAATAATGCCAGTCATTTAATGACCCACTTCGAAGGAATTTCTATTAAAGAGTTAATAAAAACGCGAATCCCAAGTTAGACAATGACAGTCACCATAACCAAACAATGAAGGATAAATGGCATTTGTCAAAAAAAGGTTAGAGGATACGCTCGCAATTGTTTTCTACCTCGGTTGCGATCGAGAAGTTGACCCTCGAAAGAGAAGACTAGATTTTAAGAGATGTCAGATCAAGGTAAATCGGCTCAGATAATAGGGAGAAATTGTCTTTTATTATACGATGAAAGTCGAGGTAGTAGACTGGCGAGTCAGCGTCTCCTAGCTCCCGAAAAGGCATTCCATGTGTAATACTATTTAAGATAACATTTACTTATTGCAGGATTAATGTGGGAAACCGATAAAAGGATTTATGCTTTAACAAGGTACAGAATTTATAATGTTTGCCAAAACAAAGATATGGACTGGAGTGAGAGATAAAGCGAAGAATACATCGTGGAACAGGCAAAAGCATAAGCCTATGGAAGGATGGAGGGCAACTTACTCTGCCGCATGGCGCCTTCAGCAGCCTGTCGGAATGCCCAATCGCTGCTGTCGACGCAGTGGTGAGCGCCGTCTTGCAGACGGAATTTCACTCCCATAATCTTGGCTCCGCAAAGACACCGCCAGCTTCGCAGATGTCCCGGAAACCCGCCTCAATGGCGGGGACATAGTGCTTGGGGATGTTGGTGCCGACTGTCTCGTCCGAGAAGATCACTTGCGTGTTTTGTTGCACTGGCAGTGGTTCCAACACCCCAATCACTCGACCGTACTGACCCGCACCACCTGACTGCTTTTTATGCAGGTAGTCAAACCTAGTGGGCGGTTTTTGAGGCGCAAATTAGCGATGGATGAGCGATAGATGTCAGCCAGGTTGATATAAGATCGAAAGTAGTAAACTTCTGTCAAAATAATGGTCATGGGAAATAATCACACGGACACGGACACGCCTACCTAAACGACCCCAAGTCAAAATGTAAGAGCAGTACAGGCAGAATCTAATGGAACATAGCTGGAGGCAATTTACGACAAAATAGAGTACCAGATGGTCGAGCAGCAGGGAACATGTTTGGTAAACGCAGACGATAAACGATATCGCCATAAACTACTTTGAGATATGAACAAGAAAGACTATACAACCACTGAGAATCATCAAGTATTTCTGACTCAATTCGGATAACACACAAGAAATACTACCGCGCTTAACCGTTGATCTCGCCCAGGGCAGGAAACGATATCCCTAATTGCATTCGGTCATGGTAGGTCAAGCTAGCCTGATTAAGTCGAATTGGTTAAGGCACTGGTAACCGATTTACTTGCCACATTCTAACCCATGACGTTGAATCTATTTTTTAGTTGAATCGCAATTTCCACTTCAACTAACTCGATAGGTTCAAGAAGGGTCTCGCGAAAAGCGACTTTTGGTTTGCCGAGGATGCAGGGCGCGTTGTACTCGCGAGCCAGTCGCTGGGCGTAAATTTCAAGATGCAGCTCGCCCATGCCCGAGACCAACGCCTGGCCGCTCTCGGGGTCGTGTCGAAGGCGAAAAGTGGGATCCTCTTTGGTAAAACGGCCAAGTCCCTTACTGAAGGAATCCACATTATGTTTGTCGACCGGCGTAATGGACATCGACACAACCGGCTCCGGAATATACATCGATTCCTGCCAGAATTAGAACAAAGATACAGCGTACACATTTCCCACTGCCTTTTTAAAGGAAAAGAGAGACATAGTTTCCCGACTTCATGACGGTTTGCAATGATGTTAGCATTTTTGTCGAAATGACCAACAGTGATTTTCTAGGTTTAGTGAACAGCTAAATATCGCGTGTTGGATGAGTTCTTATGCAAAAGAAAGCTTATTTACCATTATTTACTCAAAATTAAGAATTTGAATAGGCTAACAATGAATTAGTTAATAATAGAACCGCCCAAAAGCAGCCTTTTGCGGAGCCGGTTAAACAAGTGCTTCACCTCAATTTCGCGCCCCATAAGGCCTCCCATACCGGTAGTAATAATATAAAAACCACAACGTGTGCACAGCTCCTCTGGATCAGTGGGGCGCGATGAAAAGAATACACCCAAAAAACTAGGTAACGCCAACACCCTTTGTCCCCACTAAATATCATTTTGGAAGGCTACAAAAATTGCCAAGAAGGGAACCGTCATTGCGAAAAAGCTGGTATGAGTTGTAAACTAACATCGTCATACTTCCACCACAGTCAGGAAAATGCCCGCAACAAATTGGGACCAAGAAACATCGAAACAAAGGTTCAGTGATGTAAAGTCATAATTAAGTTATTTTGTTTCTGGAAAAAAAATTTCAAATGGAGAGAGATCAGAGATAATCTTTTAAAAAGTGCAAAGTATAAAACATTAGGCACTAGAAATATCGAGCCAATAACAAAGAATGCTAGTTCGAAAAAATTATGGTTTAGTTGAATTATTCAGGAGGCAAATAGAGCAAGCGGTTAAGGAAGTATTTGAAAGGACTCTTCATGAGCATGTACAAGTAAAGAGCCGCACTTTAAAAGGACTCAAATGTATCGCAATCACACAAAATTATCGCTGTAACAACAATAAGGGCGTAGAATTACAAGTCATTGAGCGAGTGGAAGAAAAGAACTGCAAGTAAGGATTAGTTCCACAGTTTCAAATTAACGGAATAGGTATTTATGACTAAAATGGGGCGTTTTTTAGGGCTTGAAGATTTTAAAGGCCATTCCTACAGAATATAAGTTATGAGTTTATCACCACATCAAAGTGACAATAGAATGATAACGCAAAGGGCCTCATCCAATGCCAATCAAAAGGAAAAACATTAAAGGGGACCATTCAGAGCAATAATACGGACGAATACAGAAGCCTCTTCCATGTATGATCAAACCAATACAAAGCCGAAGGCAAAGAGAAGACGCTACCATTGAGACATCTTCTATGAGGCTGTTGGGGGCGAGACGAGGGTGTCACCGGAAGAGCAGTCAACTCCAAAGAGAGCAGCTATGTCACCGGCATAGACGGCTTCAAGGTCCTCAAAAGTATCAACGTTCATGCGACCAAGACGCGGCACCCGCACCTTCTTGCCTGTGCGGGTGTTGTATATGGACTCTCCTCGTCGCAGACAACCCTGGTACACTCGCGTGTAGGTCAGCTGGCCGAACTTGCTTGCCTGCGGAAGGGAACAACACTTGGTTGTGTCAGTGTGTAAAGAACAAATGCTAATCTGTTTCTTTGAATGCGGTATTAAAAAAATATACCTAAGGCATATCAAAGCTGTTTGGCGAAATACGGTAACAAATAAATGAAAGATAATATTGATTCGGAAGAATTATATCATCTCATTTCCATAACTCTGTTGGCTGCCAAGTCTACAAGACCTCAATCCCATTAACCAAAAGGATACCTCTTTCTCGACATTGAATTCCTATGCTAAAAAGCTATAGAAACTTTACGCGGTTGTGCTTAAAATAAGTTGGTTGAAGAACTGAGGATAAGAACCATATTTAAAAAAGATCGTCGAAGTAAGATAGAAGCAAATAACAAACGGTAATGCCGGGGGCCTTAATTTCGTCGTTCAACTCGGGTAGGACTTGATCAAATGCTCGTAATTTTAACGCTGTAAAGTGGACGATACTCCCGAAATGGAATCCTCAAAATTTCATATGACGCGCGGGAATAAAGTAAGAGAAGGGCAACGAAAATAAATGTGCTTAGTGAATACTCTGCTTAATACCGCTTTTACTTTTAATAAGCCCGGGTTCGAACCGAAGAATTACATCCGACAAAGTATTTAGTAAAAGGTAAAAAATTCCTATGAGCCCACATATACACCTCCTTATTATGCTAGAAGTAAATTATACATGATAATTTTTAAGGCAAAAGTCCCTTAAAAACTAGCTCAGAAAAAGAAGCAGATTTGTTTTACTACTCTACTTGTCTCAATTCACGGAAACTCGTAAGCAAGAAAGAGTTCGTGATGGCTCAAACAAACATGAAATTTGAAAATAAGTCCTGGGGAACAGTGTCCGTATAGCCAAATAAGTTAGTAAACACGGAAAAGATGTTCAAAAAACCCTAATAAAAATATTTATAATTGGCTACTCAATTCCAAACAGTAGTACTAAACTCGACAGGACACAGCGAGGGAGAAAAATCAACAGTTTAACGCAGGGAATTGAAAGATTTTTTTATAAAGTGGATACCCCTCGACTGTCCATGTACATATATGAAAGAACGTAACTACTTAAATGGGTGCAGGTGCAGTTGACGAAATGGCAGGGATATTTTCTGCTTTTAACACACGGGGAAGAAACAGCCTACATTTACTTACAGAATCCTTAAAAAGCATTAAAATGCAAATAAAAAATGGTTGAAATGAACAAACCTCGAGTTTAAATGCGAGGCTCAAATACGGTGCATCAGATGTCCTAGACCCGTCTAAAGGCACCTTCTCCGTTTCCCTACAATGAGAACAGGAAAATTACTACAATTTTATCCACTGGAAAGACACGAGAAAACACTCACCCCTCCTTTTCGCGAAGTGCATAGTGCTGAATCTCCAGAGGATTCGGTAAGTAATCCACTACCGCGTCCATTAGTGGCTGTACACCGCGATTTTTCAATGCAGTGCCCACAAGCACTGGGGTGAAGCGATGTGCCAGCGTGGCCCTCCGTATGCCGGCCTTCAAATGGTCAATTGGGGGCACCGTCTCTGACAGGTAAGCTT
Source organism: Dipylidium caninum (assembly GCA_017562135.1). NCBI lineage: Eukaryota > Metazoa > Platyhelminthes > Cestoda > Cyclophyllidea > Dipylidiidae > Dipylidium > Dipylidium caninum. The sequence goes on along the minus strand of QEYB01000911.1, from coordinate 77,096 downwards.
CCCCTATCTCCTCGTCCACATTGGCTAGGCACTCTATTAAGATGTAAGGAAGTTAATGTACGTTCACTGCTTAAATAATTACCTACAGGGGATCACTCTGATTGTAGAGGAAAAATCCACACAACTGGGCAAGGATTCTCAAAACTGTTAATTGTAAGCCAGCAAATTGTTTTCAAACTCTAAGTCCATAAAAAACTTGAATTTTGATGCCGAACGAGTAGAATAAAAGATTGCATTAATTTGAAAGGCCTCGCTTAACCCCCAAAATGTCGATTCAACTTTAGTGATTATACTACAATAAAGGCCGAATTAACGATGGATATGACTGATAATCTTGGCGCGTAGGACGAACAACTGCCAATTCGACAAAAGTCCCATAGTTTGGGTATGGAAGGTATTAAAGTTTGCCGGCAAAATAAAAGATAAAGCAATCCCAAAAAGGAGACTTTTCACTTGGAATTTCAATATATATGGCTTATGAGAATACGCATAAGAGGCCAAGTCCTCATTTTGTAAGGCGGCATTTACCGCATACAACCAATGAGATTGGAAATGGTATTAACAATGAAATGGTGTGACCTGATGAGAACCGATTATGAATAGTCCTTATTAAAGAGTATGACATTCGATGATCTAGGGAAGTGGGGCGATAAGTAACCCATAATTTAAATCTCAAAATCTTTATGAAGGGGATCAACAAGAAATCTCCGACACTCTCGCACTTTGTGCGGAAATGCTGAAAAGTAACCGGTGGATCACAACCCTCGGTAATTGCCAAAAAAGATGTTCGAAGAATCTTCTTACCAATCAGTTCGGCACGACGATCCTTTGCTTCTGCCACCATCTCTTTGGGAATTTCCTCTTCTCGCAGACTCAAACCCTGCGGTTCGTCAAAATATATAGCCTTTTCCGTTAGAAGATCAACTATGCCAACGTTTTTCGACTCCAAACCAATAGGGATGTTGACGAAAGCAGTATGATAGCGCAGTTTATCACTGAAACGGATTTTGTACCGGTAAGGATGAGCAAGACTAGAATTTATAGTAAAATTAAATCATCTCAAAAATTAAAAAAGGTGCCCCTGATAGGGAAATTGTTGTATTAAAAAGATCAACTGAATAATGGAAGAAATCAGAGCGCTATGTAAATCACCAAAGCTATAACAATACACAAGTGACAAAAGTATAACAACTTTCAGTTTAAACATTTCTATTTTATTCAATAACAATTTAAAATTAGATGAACTTTTGGATATATTCTCAAGCCGTAATTTTTACCAAAATAATAAGATTAATTTAACTAAACTAAAACAGTACAATGTAAGATGATGAATGAAGTGGTGTTATACGCTAGTTTTGGAAGATGAACATTAAAGTTGTAGATGATGCAGTATAAAAAAAATAAGTTTTTTTAAAAACAAATACCCGCGCAAAATTATTCTTTATGGATCCAGCATAAAAGCTGGCCACAAGCATAGATTAAAGCATTCCTAAAAAGATACGTAAGGTGACGTTTGCTATGAAAATAAAAAGGATTAATTTATACTAGTACGCGCCTAGGGCTACGAGACCCACCGCATTTGTTTAATAACACGATAAGGATTGGCATCCAAGCGGTCCACCTTGTTGATAAAGGCTACCTTAGGCACCCGATATCGATTCATCTGCCTGTCTACGGTAAGTGTCTGACTCTGAACACCACCAACCGCACAGAGGATAAGCACTGCGCCATCGAGAACACGCAGTGCGCGTTCCACCTCCACTGTAAAATCAACATGTCCTGGTGTATCAATTAAGTTGATGGTGTGACCCCGCCAAGAGGTATATGTCGATGCTGATTGGATAGTGATTCCTCGTTGCCGCTCCAATTCCATGGAGTCCATCACTGCCCCCACTCCATCCTTTCCGCGTACCTTAAAGGGGTAAAATCGCATGAATAAAAAAGAGCAAGGCCTATTATAAAAAAAAAGTGAAAGCCAACCTCATGCATGGAGGAAATGCGATTCGTGTAGAATAGGATGCGTTCGGAAACTGTGGTCTTGCCACTGTCTATGTGGGCAGAAATGCCAATATTACGAATCCTAGTAATATCAAATGGCTAAACAGAGAGTAAAAATCCCAAGTGTTTACTTTCGAAGAAGATCCGTTTAGTCGTCGAAAAGTTAGTTGAATGAGTCGTCGGCGAAGTCCTGTGTGATACCATGGGGCGAATAGCATCGTATAGGCTACAAAAGAATAGAGCACAAATGTTCAAGGCAGCAGATAAGTCGCGCCTGACGGACTCGTAATAGTTATATAATGGAACTATTTTGTTATAAATAACGGTGGCGCTCCACGTAAAAGGCTGAGCAGCGTAGAGAGGAGAGGGATCTACATTGCAAGGTGAATAGGTTGGTTTTATACAGGTTCGGCTATATTTTTTATTGCTGTATCCCAAAACGCCAAAGAAAATAAGTATTCAGAAGGGAGAGAAGGGAAAAGACCAGATACGATACTCACGCACGAAGTAGGCTAAATGTGCAGGGGGGCTGATCGGAACGACCCGCCTTACTTTCAGTTCATTATTTCAAATGTAACACGTTCAATACGTCAATGAAAGGTAAAAGTAATAAACGCCATATATTGATCTATGTGATGCAATGTAAAAATATGCGTTTTTGCGAGCCGAATAAAGACCGCTGCACGTTTTATGTTTAAGGTCTAAAGAGCAAGGAAAATAATTAATGGATTGTAAAGCAGAGAAAGCTAAACTTGTAATTCTACCTCACTTACTGTGAAGTGCACAAAGTGCAAAACTTACTGCTACTTTTCGAGAGGGTCGTTTTTGACCACGGCAGTCGATCCACAAAAGAAAAATTTGGTACAAGTTGGGGCAATAATTAAACCACGCATACACTAATGCCGCCTCGTGTTTGTTTACCTGAATGGGAACTGTATATCACTCCCTGAAGGCCTATCTTGAATCCCGATTCCTTTTGATCCCTGGATGATACGCTTCTGGGGCTTTCCCAATTTTCGACTCATATAATCTGGCCTTGTGCCCACAGAGTCAAAGACAGGACCTTTTGTATGTCTTATATGCAGTTATCGTGAACTGTTGCAATTGCATTTGTGAATGACCTTGTTTTATTAATTTGCGTCATAGCAACACACTCTTAGTTTTAGCAAATGGAATGCCTGGAACCAATTCTACAATTGGAGGGATGCCTCCGTAGCACCTCAAAGGAGAAAGGCATTAGAGTTAGTGAATACTTCCTAGACTTTGATAAATTACGTCATGGTAAAATATCTGGTATCTCTATAATGCTTTAATTAACAACCGCGTTAAGTGGACAGGTTCTTTAGGATCCTGGACAAAAACTTTGGGGTTTCGCCTAACGACGAACAGCGCAAACTATTGGTTGAGAAATATGGAGACGGTTCTTTTATTAATTGGCGGAAGTTTGTGGACTGCATTGATCCCCAAATTAACGAGAAAGATGTTTCCACTTTCCCGCAGGTTCAAATTGATAAGTTTATGAGGTAACAATATGAGCGAATTTTAACCGATAGAGAACAATGCATATATAAAAAAGGAGACTTTTTATCTGAATATGAAGCCTTCAGGCCTGTATTATCTCGCATCAATCAGTTCATAAAAACGAAGGGGATTGATTTACACGAATGTTATAAGGACTTTGATTCACTTAACTCCGGAAAAATTAACGAAAGCCAGGTAAGGTGTTAAGGAATGCATTTTTAAGTTCTATCGAAATTTTCCTGGTCCACCTGATATAAGCGACACTGAAATATGCGCTCTTGCCAAGAGATACTCTATCCCTAGTTGTCCGAACAAGGTTGATTATCGACGATTTGCAGACGATATAGCTGAACTTAACTCTGCAGAAGAAATAGTGAAGCGCGGTGATTGTACCAAAGTAATGAATTTCTAGAAGTATTCTCTGGAAAAAGCATTATTTCTATTATATGTGCATATTATAGACAGATGGCAAGGGACTTCAAAATTCGCATAAAACCAACATAGAAGCACCAACATTACACCAAATTATCGAACGTATTGGTTTTATCGTTTACAGGCGAGGAATTCGTGTCCACGATTTCTTTAAAGATTTTGATCCTTTAAGACATGATGAAGTTACCGAAAATCAGTTTAAGCTGGCTCTCGACAGGGCACTTGGAAGAGAACTTCAACCAACAGATGCTCAATTGCTTGCAAATTTCTACCGATCTAGAAAAAACAGGGGAATGATTTCATACCGGCAGTTTTGTCGCGAAGTCGACTTTTGTAAGACACTTTACAGCATGCAATAAATAGATAACTTGATTTCCTCAACAGACCGTTCTATTTCTCATCGTAACGGTCTTTTATTAAGAGGGTGTAATAACTGCTGCTCACCTTGTGCATAGATATCATGTCTTTGCATTAGAGGTAAAAACCGGCCATCACAAGGCAGCAGATCATGTATATTTTCAAAAACTACCTTATATTACAGGTAAGGTGCATTAAAGCTTATGCATCAACTCTAGCAAAAAATAAGTGTCAGTATGCGCATAACCCATAGGTAATCTAGTAATGTAATAATGTATAATAATTTGCGCTTTTGTAATCAGATTTTCATGAAACTGACCTGGAGAAGCGTCCTCTCGTTCAACCACTCATGCCCAACCTTAAAATGTTCTCTCAAGTATGTTATTTATTTGATGATCGTAGTAGTTGCTGTTATAATGGTCATAATGGTAAATATATATCTGAAAGAGAACTTTATTCGAAATGTGAATCGTGAGGTGGGCCAATGTATTTAATTTATGTCTTTTAAAATACGACCTCCTCTAAGTGGTTTGGCAACAAAAATAGCTTTCATTCCTCTCCACTCCACCCGCTAATTTAGCCGTTAGCATGGCTGAATGAAGACGAACGAATGAAAGTCTCAGAGACTATTGCTAGACTTCGAGAAAAGGTGTGTAGAGAGCGGATTCCTACTTATCAATACTTCCACGATTATGACATGGTGAGCGCCCTACTGCACTTTCCTTGTACCCTGCCCTGCTGAGGACATAATATCATCACTTTGATAAAACATCAAAGGGTACTGCGTTATCTCGGAAGATAACCTCTTCGCAGTTGGCCCGTCTTCTGCATTTCCTTAAACTTGAAGTCTCTTCTGAAGAATGCCGTTTGCTGAGCCTCAAGTTTGCTGATCCAACGACGGGCTACATCAAGTACGCGGAGCTGTGCGAAGCCATTGATCCATTTTACAAGGCTGCAGCTACGGAGACTGAGGCGCCTGAAGATCCATTATTTCCGAAACCCAAGGCCAAGATAGATGAAATTCCAAAACCTCCTCCACGAGCAGGCTGGGAGACACTCACGATACCTCAGACAAAGTCAGACGGAGACGAAGTCCCGACAGACTTACTTATGGCCCGGATTCGTCACCTCGTGTTGGTATATCGTATCCAATTGAGCCGGTTCTTTGAGGCCTTCGACCCGTTGCTCAGTGGAAGTATCAGTAGGTCACAGTTCGAACGAGCACTCTCAATTGCTGCCATCACTCGCATTGGCCTGCACGATCTTACGCCAGTTCAAGTGAATAAACTAGCCGATGCCTACGTGTGGCACAGAGATCCCTGCCGGGTGGATTGGCGAAGATTTGTACACGACGTGGACGTAGGTAGGCTCTGTAACATGCACAGCGATTCTGTAAACAAAAGTCTGCTCCATGCCTTTACGAGGCACAGAAAGGCTTTGCGACATAAAACATGAAAATACATTTCATATATCTTTGGGCTATCTCGCAATCTTATTCTCATTCCAAAAGACGGTCTGATCAATGTGGAGTCTTGAGCAGAGACTCCGACTATAGTCTGGTTCAACGCAGTAGATCCTGTCTTCACCATTCACAACCATTTAGTTAGCTTTCCACAGAAATCCACATGCAAGTCCAGTTAGTATTCTTTTCCGACAAAACGACTTGTTCCTGTCATTAGAGTCTAGAACTTTACCGAAGTGACGAAATGATGGTAATCCGACGACTCGTGTGCTGGTGAATAGAGTGAATTGGGTAAAAGTTTAAATGCAAGCTCCATCATTTTTTTCTGTGTCATTTTCTCAGGGTGGGGCCTCCGGTTATCGTGTTGAATGACTCTTTCGTCGTACTGGACCAATGCAGGTCGTTTGTTCAGAACTCTTGTTTCGTAATGGTCTGACCGGGTTGGAGCAATGCATAGTGTATGATTACTGGAAAATCCGCCACACACAAACGGGGGCCTTCTTTATTCTTAGCGATGGTTTAGGCGTCGGAATAGGCACTCCTCTGGCTGAAAGTCATTGTTTTATGTGGACAGGATTATTTTACTGCACCCACTTCTCATCCCCTGTTACACTTCGTCGCGAAAAACAGAAGGATTTCATATCTAGAGAAAAACAACGCACTGATTAGCCATCGTTAATCTAATGCCGTCTGTGTCAATTCATGAGGGATCAAAATTCTTCGCCTGTAGACCATGGACAGCCGATCTTTAGCGATAATCCCCGAATAGCTTGACAGGGATCAGTTTCCCCCACCGTCCTCAGGATGTCATCATTTAATTTATGAGTTTGTCCCTTTCATTCAACATCGTCGAATTTACTATTCCCATTTTTAACTTTGTAAGGCATCTACGCCACTTGTTTAGTAACAGAACGTGGTAGTAAGTGTCCTTAATTGTTTCGACTGCTTCGGTTTGCCTTTCCTCCTTGGTCGAACGAAAGTAGCGCATAATGACGTAAACGCCTTTCTTCTGTTGTTGATTGCCTTGACATCATTCGTTCGCACTAAAGCAAAAATTTTTTAATAAAAAGGAAAAGCCAAATTTGCAGCCAAGCTTGACCGAATCAACAAAAAATTTCGTGTTTACCGGACCGTGTTTCCACGCCAAGTGGACGTGCGCGAGAATATCGAAAAAATTGAGTGCTTTTCGCCTTACCTAATAATTTTGGCTGTCTTGTCCACATGTGTCTGACTTTCTTCAGTTTTAGAATATATCTGTCAGAAGGTCTTATACTAATTCCATTAATCGTTGAAAATATGCCTAAACCCACGCAGAGATAAGACGTTAGCACGGGTTTCTGAGACATTCTCAGGGGTCGCCTGGGATTAAATCTGGACTTCGCCACCTTTCAGTCTTCACCATACCCGAAATAGAGCAGAATCCACGAATTCATGTCCTCCCCTCGTCGGCGTATCTGCTTCCCATCCCGGGAACAGGGAAATGGGACTCGGCAACTGATGAAATGAAGGATTCCTGCGAACGTGGCATGCAACATTTGCGGCGAAACATCCTCGAACGTCGCGTAGATATGAAGCCGGAATTCAAAGCATTTGCTAAGTAAGACTTAAAAGAAGTAGACTGAGTACCATGGAAAAGTATTAATAAAGATGTCTTAATGAAAAACAACAGCTTTTTTGCATGTAATGCCCAAATTTGCTGCAATTTTGACTTTAAGCCTCTTTACTGTCGCCAGGGTCAACAGGAGTCATGTGAATGAACATAACCTCAAACAGATTATGTCAAGTTTGAAGTTCCACATTCCGGACGACCAAATTGACGCAATCAGAGCCAAGTACACGGACGATGAGGGCTTCAACTACTGCCGCTTCCTCCAGGACCTGGATCCTCCCACCCAGGAGTCAGTGCACTATGAGTATCAGGACCGAATCACTCGAATGCGCGAAGCCTTCGGGAGACGTGAGAAAGTAGGGCAAAATGCAACGGTTATTCAGGATGTCGAGGGCATTTTGGACTTTATCAAACGCGAGGTAGGCTCATTGTCACGGAGAATTCCAAAAATACACAAGTTATTTATTAATGAACTTCTTCGTCGACTGAAGTAGGTGGCGTCCCTTTTAATAGAACTGTTTTGGCAGTGATATGGAGAGATGAGCCAATTTGGTCTCGACTGTCTATTTTGACCACTTATGCCTTATACCGTGGAAGTAGCCTCGTTAGGTTTCAGCATGGACTCCTTTAATCTACGGGTTTTGGAACGGCATTATCTTGGAGCGCACTGGTTACAACAATCCGATTTAGTAAAATCAGATTCACCTGTGAGGAAGAAATAATGGTTTCAGACACGGGAGTATGGAGTAAACTTTATTGCCAAAGTTTGTCCCAACGTTTCGCCTTTAATCTGAGGGACATGCACAATCGCCTCGCTCTGCTACCCCATTAAAAAAGGCGATTACACCGACAGCCTATTAAAGTCCCACACTTTAAGTACTCACTGCGCCTTAAATGATGGGAATGGGTAGGACTCCCCTTAGCCTGTCTTCTCCCCTCGTGAGCTCATTTTATGCTGCTTTTTGTCCATTACGTTACCTTTTTGGGGGGAACTGTTTTTCTGTCTGAATCACACCAATGCTGGGATCGTAGACAAATTTTTTTGGGTTACGATGCAGTTGTCCTGTTGTTTTGTATTAGCTTATTGCATTAACCCTTTTGTGTGCAAAAATTTCTTCTCTCCTGACCGCCCCATCTGACAAAAAATCTGCCACCACTTTTTATAGACTCCGCGATGCCTATCGCACGCATCAAACAGGGCGAAGACTCTTTGTTTTGAGTAAATCGGGGGGGATAAATGTCTGTGAAATTTTGACTCAATATTATTGTGGCGGTGGGAGAATAGGCTTTGCTGACTAAAAAGTGCTCCAAGCGATGTGCTGGCAGAGGTAGGATAGTCGTTTAAGCTGCAGACTTGTTTGAGTACGTTGCACGCCTATTTGCCACTTCGAAATCACAAATGTTTCAGGGTGCACTGGGAAATCGGCGGGTGACAGATAAGCTTAAGCGTCTTTATGGGCAGTGATACAAAGAATGTGGTAATCACCTTGTAGGTTCACCATTATCGTATCCGCGTGGCCGAGTGGCTTCGGGACTATGATCCTCTGCGACATGGAAGGATTTCAGGGCAGAGCTTCCGCAGGGCCCTCTCACTTCTCCCCATCCCCCTTAAGGAGGCCGAACTCACCTGCATCGAAAAATAGTATGTTCACTCTCAGCATCACTTTGAAAAGCACCTTTCTTTACGGTTGACCACACACCTTCCACAAACACGCGTAGTTGTGAGCATGGGTGAAGGTCTCTCAAAGCGAATATTCAGGGCCATAACGGCCCTCTTCAGTACCTGCCCAAGTGAAGTATGTCACCTCTCTCGCTATTGAGGCGTTTGTGTCGGTATAAGTGAAATAACACGGGAGACGAAAAAGAAGCCTTTTTTCTAAGCCACATAGAAGTACCAATTTTCACAGACGATGTCGTTGCCTAAACCCATAAACTCTTATGGCATAAGAAATGAGCGCGATAAAAAGCCATGAGGTGGTCGTCTTCAAGTTCTGCCTGCCCTGGCCCGGTGTACAGCCGTGGCTACCGAAGAACAGGCAAATGGGGCTCGACGAAGACGATGGTCACAACAAGACTTTCTTCAGTCACCGCGGCCTGTTCCTGGCCATGTCTGCTGACCTGTTCATGTATTTTGGTCCCGTTTTGTCTTAGTCAAGCCAATGTAATCTGTGGAGAAGGATTCGTAAGGCAAATCTTCGATTGATAGCCACACTTTCCTTCTAATGCCACTCTGTCTTGTTTCGATGGACATAACATCCGCTTACGCACATCTCGCTTCTAGTGGGAGCAGGGAAGTGTGAGGACTCCAAGCCAAAATTTACCTCCAACCCTGGGTAAAACAAGTCAGCAAAACGTTATTGTGGTGCAGTTTTAGGACAAAAGATGGAAATGAGGTACGCTGGAGGGACTTTTGCGAGGAAATAGAGCGTATTTTCGTCACGCCCAATCTTGAGAAGGATCCACTGAAAGAGGTCGAAATATACAAAGTGGAACCTGCAGTTTCTCGAAATTCCCTGTCCACTGAGGTGGCGGAAGCTGCCGATCGCGCAATGTTAAAAATTAGTAAGACGGTAAGTTTATGCAAATAGGCGTAAGTAGGTCGACTATAACAGTCCAAATGCCCGCGGACTTCTCCCCCATCGCACACACACACACACACACAAACTCAGTGCTGATTTCACTGGTCTTCATTTATAATTTATAGTGGTTTCCAAGGTGTCGTTGAGTGGGAGGCAGAGTTGAGGTACGCCCGCCTTTCCTGCCAAGTAAACGTGGTGCCGTCTTTAACATGGCAACTCGGATTTCCTTACTTTGCTCTTACTTTCATGCAAAATCCACTTTTTCCTCTGGAACTGTAAAATTACTTGCTGAAAACGGGTCGCCATGAGGTTTCCGGCAGTATGGACAGCTGAAGTCAGCAGAGACTCAAGAATTCCTCCAACCATTTGGTCCTGATGATGTGAAAGGTCTAGGAGATGTGATTGTCACACAAATCGTAGTTGATTTGGACAAAAAAGGAAGACTTACTAACAAAAAGAACGCTTATTCCGATTTTTTATAGTCTTTCATTCTTGCTGGTAGGGCAGCATAAAGCGATAATGACAGGGGATCTTAAGGAGCCCTCTAATAACCGAACAATCTGAATCTCCCGCATTTCCCGCTGACAATTAACCAGTGTTTCATTTCCTTCTTGTGGGATGACTTCTTGGAATTGTTGTGGAACGACATGCAGGCCATTTCCGACGCAATCCAACGCTTGCCGTGCATTCGGTGAAGTAATTGCACGGGCCGATTTCCTCTGTATTTTTAATGCGTGTTCGGTGCTGATTGTTAAGTGTGTCGTGGTACGAGGCCGGAATTAGTTTTTAATCTTGCCGTGGATCCTTCAACGTCTACGACTCGAGGCTTTGATATTCGAAGGGGGAAAAGAGGTCGAAAGTTGACAAGTGATCTCCTTAATTGCTGCTAAAACGATGTGCGTCCATTACAGTTTCCTTGGGGTCCCCTTTTTTTGACTCTCAGGAAAAGAATTTCGACTAGGTCAAAACCTTCAGAAGTGTCTCACTTTACGCATTTTATTGTAATTTTCAAAGGTGCGTGCCAAACGAACCCAACTGACGCAGTGGTTCAGTGACTTTGACAAGGCACATCGAATGACTTTGAGCGAGAGTCAGTTCCAACGAGTTCTGAGCAACCTCGGTGTTGTCACGGACCTCTCCAAGAAGGAGTGGGACGCTCTCTTTGCCCGCTACCGACACCCGGTCGGTCTCATCGACGATGTTGACTATCTCGCTTTTTCCGACGATATCTTCAAGCTTGCGGGAATGGAATACCGCACGCCTTAACTAAGTACAATTTGCAATTCTTACGCTGGTAAGGCCACTTCGAAGAAATTCGCGTACGGCTCTGCTTCAACTTTTCTTACTGCGGGTTGAGGGTGGGATAATTCAAAAGGAAGATGAATGGTCGGAGTGATAGGACTTTCAAGGACTGTGTAATCTTGCAATCGGGAAGCGGGCAGACTCCCTGGGGGAAGGAAACAGAGGATGAAGAAGTGAGGAAGTGAAGAGTTAGCGGTAGTATTCTACCAGACTGGGATTCACGTAAACAAGGCAGCAAAAATGGGAAGGAAATTTATGTGGCGCGCAAGTGGATGCAACTGTTAGAAAGTCATCAGAGGCGCATACAGTATCGAATAGCAATGAAATAAACTTCGGAACTCGCTTGCCACCATGTTTGATATCTTCACTCGAAGCCCTATTGCAGCCTTCACCCAAGGGTGAACTCTTTCCTTCTGGGGGGTTTCAACGCTTCGTACCCACTTTTGGAGTCAACAAGTTTCTGGCCCATCCAATCCAACCTTCTCCAGTTCAACAGTCAGGCGATAACAGGATGCTCTCTTGTAGAAGGGACCACTCTCCTTGATGCCATGGAAAAGAGGTTCTGGCGCGAGTGAGGAGTCCTGTCGGGCGAAACTCATTGTCACTGGATCTCGGGAGTTCATTAAATCCGACTAGCGTGAGGCGTCTCTCACGGATATCTTAAGACAAGGGGCTGAACTATGGCGCCATTTCTTAAATAATTTCGTAATAGAACGCAATCGAGCAGTCTTATTTCATTGCGGGAAGTAATTCAAGAAAAGGAAAAATGTACGAGTTCAGTGTTTATAAAGGCAGTGTAAGTAACTACAAAGAGTGGTGGTGGGATTCGGGCACAGTATAAACTCTTTATCAAAACTAATTTGACATTATTTTATGCAGTGCCTGTACTGCGCTTTGGGGCGAGACCGAGGTGCGAGGGAGGCGGGGCCAGGACCTAAAGCACACAGCGAGTTTTGGAGTCGATGATGAGAGGCTGGGAGAGAGGCACAGAACCATTTGTCAGCAGCACAGGAGGTCCTCCTCTTCAACACCAGTGCTGCACTCCAAAGTGGGTTCTTTTCTCAAGACTCATCCCTTAAAGCATCCCCAAACGTGTTGAATTCTGGATACCCTCTAAGTGTGGTACGGTACCTCGTGTGAGAGGCCTCTGCTCCATGGTGGACAGCTGGTGTCCACAGGTTGTGATTGCTGCTCCACTGCGGGTTATGACAGATAGCATGTCTATCCTAAAAATTCTGCCAGACATGAAGGTGAGCAGGTGAGAAGTCTGAGGGTCTTCCAAATCCCTCACGTGCGCACAAACAGGTTGAACTTTCTAAAGGATTAAAGGTCCTTTCGTGAGACAATCGGGCAAACACGACCGGACGACTTTGTATGTTAAAGCCTGAGAGAGTCCTCCATATTCTGCCGTGGACTTGCCGTGACAAAGGCGAATCTCAAGGGGGCATCGGTCCGCTAGCGCTCGAAAAATACTTCGAGAACCACTTTACTGTGTGTCGGTGGGCGATTTCTGAGCGGAATGTTCTAATAAAAACTGTTAAGAGAACAATGCATATTCCTGGTGTGTCATGCTCATCCAGGCTGACAGTGACACGGCGTTGGGAGTATTTCCACCTTTCACCTCAGATGGTCCATTATTAGACTAATTTGCTCGCTGTGTTACGGTGTATGTGATATGTAGAAATACGGGGAAGGCACGAACTGACAGTGATGACACCGTGCTGATGGGTGGTCGTTGGTCCTATCGTCCAGGTACATGGCGAGCCCTCGTTGCTTCCCAAATTCCTGCGTCTATCATCACTATAAAATCCCGCCAGCAGTTGGTGGTGGCTAATTAATTATTCCCTTTGATCTGCGGTGATCCCAAGTATGTCAGTCGCCAATCCTCAGCTTAATGCGGAGGCGTTCTTGGTGTTAACAATGAGTTCGTCCTACCCAAGTACCGCTCCTAACCTTGGGCCTAGCCGTGGACCGTGTTGAATGCTGCTGGCTGGGCCGAGTAGAGTGGCATGCGGGAGTCAGCGTGATTTTTCGCTTAGTCGACATGCTGGCCGGAATGTGCACGAATGTGACAACCGCGAGCAGTTTGAGGCCCTGAAACAAGTCGGTGTGCCCTCCTTACTCCAAACTACTGCGGGCTGGGCAAATGGATAAGAAGGGTAATCTCCCACCCACGCGGTAGAGTCGTGGGGGACGAAGATCACCAGGAGGAACTTGGGTTGAGGGATGAGCTAGTAACCTAGTCAGCGGAATATGTAATTGTTAACTCTCGCCTCGTTAACACCTCTTTTTGCGGCAGAAGTGGCGTAGATCAAGAGCTTCAGAAGTTCACAGGATTCGAGTTTTATATCCTCACTTACTCTAGCGAACATCACCACCGACTCGGCGACTTTAACTAACAAATGAGCAGTGACCGAACAATGAGGTAGGTCGAATTCTAAGCGTCGCCCAAATTGCTGTCTCCTCATGAAGTATTTTTAGTTGCAAATGAGCCAAGAAGAGCGAACAGTGACACTCCTGTCGGATCCATCGTATCCGAGGCCTCAAAAAGACCTAATTTCTCTCAATTCAGTAGCCTCGCGCCGTCGCTAACTCTTTGATGTAACCGACCGCACATACATCATATTGCACAGCGACGATGTCGTTGAGATGGGCGAAGTTCCGCCTCTCCCACATAATGATTTACTGTATGTTGTGGGAGTTTTGGGGACATCTTGGCGGATTCGTGATTAATCGACGATGGTGCGACCTTCTTCACCAATGTTTTGTGTACGAGAAATAATTTGCCATTGGCATTACAAATTGCTCAAGCAATGAAAAGGAGGGGGGAGTTTATTGTTTAGTAAACTTTACGCAAAAGAGGGTAACAAGGCAAAAATAGTCTCAACCCGTCTGGGATACGGCAGACGCAGCCGCCTCCAGATTCCTTATCTTCTCCTTGAGGGAAGCGTTTTCGCGGCGAAGGATAGTCAGCTCCTTTCTAAAACAAACCTTGAGACGTGAACTCGGAAGTAAGAAGGTTCAAATGATCTTTTGTCTGGCATGAGAGTTCGCCAGCTTCTGTTGTTCGTGTGACCGGAAGGGGATTGGGGCAGTTTTTCTCGAAAAAAGTCCATATTTCTTTGCCATTTTGAATTTTAAAGTGCCATCACAACTTCGTTGTGGTGAAATAGATTGTAGTGCCCCCTTTGTTTTCCAAGCTTCTACTAGGAGGCCCTAACTCACCTCATTTGATGCATGTGAATGTGTGTGAGAACGTCCACAAGGTCAAAGTGGTCCCCCCTGAGGCGGTACTCGGCGTGCCACTCGAGTATCACATCCACATTTCGTTGCAGTCGGTGTGTCTACAACAGAGCGGATATTCTTCTAATACGACTGGTTCACATGATCGGACCGAGGAGAATTCAGGTCTATTCTCAACACCTACTTTTCTTTGATGTGGCACCGCGGGTGAAGAGGAAGCTTAGGCCAGGTGGCCGAGTGGGAAGCGGTCGGCTACACACAGACACGAACACTGTGGACTCGGCATGGCGCCCATCCACCCTAGACGTTGCGCATTTAATCACTCGAGGCGGTGTGATGTGTAAAATGGAAACAACCAATTTGTCACTTGTAGCAAACAGTGTCATGTCACCAAGCGTCTGCAAGCGGCATCTTGGGAAGGCCCATCCACTCATCATGGCTGGCAGACGTTTCGCACTCCGAGTAAAGGACTGTCCTTTAGCCTGGGTAAGTGTCGTTACCGAAATCGCGACAATTGCTACAGGCTGTCTATCTCAACTTGTCATCCTATCTGTATGACAATTATGTAAAATCTGTACGATTGTTGCCTCCTCCCGCCAAGTCTTGTGGTTGGGCGTCGGGGAGAGGGATACATAAATGAAATGAACGCTTGGAGCACGTGTAGTGGTCCTGCAGTCCCCTCGTTTGACAGTGGGAAGAAGAAAATACCACCTCGAACAGGACTGATGTTTTGCGAAATGAAGCGCTGAAGTTAAAACGTAGCAGAGGAAGTCTTCAACTGCTCCATGTGACTACATTCCCCTACCGGTCAATGTTGTTTATGATATCTAATGTGAGCAAATTATCTTGTCAAGAGAAGGGATGTCTCGGAAGCGGTGGTTGTTCCGACCAACTGTTTTTGTTTTGGCCGACCATCTGACAGTGACCAGCCCGCCAAAAAACACGCCAACTCCCTGTCAGCTCGAAGAGAAGAGTGGTTTTGATTTAATGGATGTAGGAAAGCGGGAACGTTTTACTCGAGATCTCCAAGCCACATCCAGCCGACGCGACCAGAAGGTCATGCCCTGTTGATTCAATAAGTTGAGTCGTATGTGCAATAATCAGCACTTTTGGGCCGTTCTGTTTAATATAGAACAAACTGTTGTATTATCGTCTTCTGTTCATCTAGCAGGGAGTATTCATTTCTTTATTCCATGGGATTATCTCTGCGTACAGCTAAAACTGCCAGAAAAAATGTTTTCAGGACACATACCTCCCCCCCCCCCCCTGACAGCAGCACTGATAAGCGCCTTCTCACTGTTCAAGTGTCTGTGATGGGCACTTGTCACTGTCTCCTGTCAGGGGCGAACGGTGGGAGTAGGTTCGCGCCTCGACGAGGGCAGCAGGAAACACCCAATCACTCCCACATGGATCTGCCTAAGCGGAATTATTTGAGGCTTGGCAAGACAACTTTTGAAGGGACATTGTTGCTCCCCCACCGCTTTGTCATCGGTCGCACTACTCCTCGAAGTGAAGGTGGCCCATACAAATTATCACCTTCAAACCGGACTTTATGTCGTCCAGGTGTCCTCAGAACGTTTCTCTTCTTTACTACCACCTTAGGATGTCAGGGAGCATTAAGCGAAGGAGATTCAAGTTCCTGGGCGTGTAGCCGAGTCTTATGTGCCTCTTAATCTCAAAGGGACAGAGAACCAGAGGGGCTCCAGACAGCCCTGCCGCACGTCTAATTACTCCCTTTACAACCGATGCATTGATGTGCTAAAACAAAGGAAAGTACTTTCTTCATTGAGATGGACTGTAATAAATAAGGTTCCCCTCAGATTCATCCATATAAGGAAGGATGATCAAGAATTGTAGAAAACATCTGTCCGCCGGTATGGAAAAGATTTGATATTATTAAGGGCCGAAGGACCTTCGTTGCGGTCATTCTGGTACGCAGAAATACATCTCAATTTAATAGAGTCGCCTCATCTGTTACAGTGGCAGTGGTCAGATTCTCTTCCTGTCTAAGTCAGTGGTGAAAGCCATCTTCGTTGTGGACGAGGTACAAAAGACACGACAAATGACCAACTCAAACAATGCCAGAAATCTTTGAGTAGAGAAAGAAGGAATGGTGGAGACTGAACTAATTCGATTCTGGAAGTGCCGCTTCATAAGGTACTTCCCCACGCAAATATTGTCTTCGATGGCGTAAGAATGAATAGTGCAGGATTGTCGCGATCATTTAAAATGGATTCAGGAACCTAGCCAGGATGACGTGGCAGACAGTATATTTAGCCACTCCTGTTGAAAGAAGATTACACATGTTGTAAACGAAGGGGATTTGACTATAAGCCCTTATGTAATCTAACACAATGTTATAAAGTGACGTTTGGGATGTCATATTCTTTCGGGTCTCCGTTTAACCACTTACTGGTCGGAGGACAAAGTCTGAGACCCATATTCTTTCGAGGAATTGAGTAGCATCTTTATAGGCATTTTCAAATAGTGCATCACTTTGTGTCACCTCTGTGTGACCGCCCGATTTCTGGCGTCTTTTCCACATTAATTAAAAATGACATTATTTTCGTCAGGTCATACTAACTGGAGCCAGTAAACCGTGCCGCGAGTTGATTGGTCGAGCGCGAGCCAATGGGAGCGAGGGAAGGCCACCTCGCTTGGAAGGTACTCACATCTTTAGGAGGAACAGGCGATTTGGCCATAAAAAGGTGGTTATCCGATTTGTAAATGTCGGTAGTTTCTCTTAGTCATCTGAGTGTCATAATATCAAATGGGAAAGAAGATCATGGAGATTATGGTGCTCTTTAGCCCCTGGCAGACAACGATACTGTACCCGTCGCAATCCACATTATTCCCTTAAGAGGCAAAATTGAACTCTTTACGCGCCGCTAAACATGTTAATGGTACATCAGAATGAGCTGTTTATCTGTAGCATGGTTAACAAAGATTAGGGGAGTTGAGTGACGTGGTCCCATTTCATGAGAGTGGCCAGCACAGTTGGTACTATGAGAGAATATCTACCTCGTTACAGGATGCGTGGTAACAATTTCGCTATGGCCTAAAAATATAATCATATTAAAAATAAGCTTTATTACAAGGTAGTTTGAGTAAATTCAAAAATAAGTCTCAGTTTCTTGAATCGACCTAAGCTGGTTAGGGTCTTCGAGGTAGATTATCATTCGCCATGCCAAGTGCTTACAAGCGTACAAAGAAAGAACATGAGACATTCAGTACAGTAAAGTACTGAGCTCTGAAGGCGACCTCTGCAAATTAAATTTGTGCCTATTTCAATATCATAGTCCAGGTCAAGTCGCTGCAAGCCAACTTTACAAAATCACAGCCGACGATAATAACTGGATGACAACGAGGAGAGACCCCTTGTAGTATATCCATGGATGAATATCTTAGCGTTTTTGGAATGCCTGGTGGGAGACTGAGTATGAACACCCTACACCAACCGCTCCTACGTTATGAACTGCGAGCTTGAATAATTACTGACTTGACAGTCATTCGCCACTCAAGGCGCTGACACATTCTCCACCCTCGAGGGGAGAGGAGACACCCTCCGCGAAGAAATTCACCGAAGGCTCTTGTTGTATACACCCATGCCCATTTTCTTTAGACGAGAAAGACACTGACCAATCCGAGGAGGCAATTAGTTGTGCTCTCACAGCGGAATCATAGATTACATGTCCTCTGAGTGTGGACACGTCGACAAAACGGTCCCATGGGGCCACAGCTCGACTAGATACTCGAGCGCTATTTTGGGAATGCTAATAAAATCACGATTTCTTCTCTACAGACAGTAGGGAACCTCTAGTCGGACAGTCTAAAGGCACTCAGTAGTTACTCTTGTCAGAAATGTCAGTTGTTTTAACAAGGGAAAGCCAGTCATTTAGCCACTCATTAAGACTACGCGACTTCAGACTGGCTCAATAGCTTGTGTCCCAGTATTTTTTTGGTGCTCAATTAACAAGTCTATCAGGAATTAGTATCTTCCTTTCTATGTACGCGAGCCTGAAAAGTTCAGAGCACAATTTAAATAGCTTCCTCAGCAGTCTATTTAAGTTGCTTTTGTGGATGGTGACTGCTGCCTACCTCCCGTCTCCAGTAAGGACATCATTGAGACGGACAGACGGCCGCGATACCTGACGTGCGGTATAAGCGTAGCCACACATGGTGCACCGGGTCCCCGAGGCGAATAGCTCGGACACAATGAAGAGTCACCGGCGGGAAGCTGCCAAGTGCCCGTCAGTCACTCAGATGGTGGCAGTCATTACGTCCTGAGCACTCCTGCGGGACTCTCAGGTAGAGTAACACGCGACTACAGCTGAGACGAGGGTGTCACTTTCACTCTCCTACCACGATTAATATGCCCCATACGTCACCGCAGTGCAGTGTCTTTGTCGATGTGGAGGCACTCACGCGCTAGCAGAGGTGGCGAGCGGTTGAGCCCATTTCCGTTAACGAAAATAAGACTTTCACAGATTTACACCTGACTTTATCGTACTCTATGCTTAGAAATTTGATAGAGCCAAACGAGACCCCATGGGACGCCATTGAAAGTACCTAATTACTTACCCACTGCCTCGATGCAAGCGGAGCATTAAATGAAGTTGTGAGTGGTATCAACAAGAATACGAGGATCCTACGATAAAACAGCACTTCCCCTTTGGCGTTGACTCTTCTTAGGGGAGGTGAGAGCATCGCGTCGAGGGGAGGTGAGAGCATCGCGTCGAGGTGGAGGTGGCGGAACGTGTGGTCAAAACTACTTTAATCTCGGGAGTGCCTGTGACCACCGGCCCGAGGGGGCAATTTCTCACCGGTCCATAAGGCCGTTTCTACGAATTAGGGCTGAGTGGTGAAGTGGGAGCGAATGACTGCTGGAGGCGAAACAAAATCTGACAGGTACACATTTCTTGTTGTTCAAAATCCTCCAAGTCATTTTCTCCTCAGCTCCTCTCCTTACGACCATGCGGGAAAGGGTAGAGTTGGGAATTTTTTCAGTTTCACACAGGTGGGGAGAAGAAAGGAATGAAGTCTTACAGCAACGCCCACAGCTACGTGGCCATCACGTAGCCGCTGTCGAGGCAGAAAAACCCACTTCGTTACACGGTGCTTGCCAGATCTCAGCCTAAATAGCCAAATGCTGGGGAAGGCGCTTCTTAAGAAGGTACCACTCCAGTTCAGACAGTTCGTCACTTTCCTCCCTACAGACTGGAGGCGAAACCCGTAGCGCCCCACAGTTTTGTTTCTTCCGGCGAGGTGTCAGCCTTCGGGACAGTGGGAATCGTGTCGTATGCACCTCCTAAATCCGCGTCCATGCATGAACGGTTCATCCTACTCAGAAACCCCCAAATTTCACGCTTTCGAAGTATGCAAATCTCGTGAGCGCTCCTAGGAGGGTTCCACAATTCTTACACTTCGCCGTGAAAAGTTGTCTTTCCATATCCCACTAGCCTTACTGAAGTGAAAATTCCCCGTACCCTTACAAAGGCTATGAAAGCACACATATTTACCGGTGAGTCCTTTTGGTTTTGTCCGCGAAAATTGATCAAACACTGCGACGGGGAGAGAGCCTCTATTAGAACCTCCTCGTAGGGGGCCATATCGTCGGTGGACGGCGGCGTCAACTCCAGACCGTGAAGCTGATGCAAAAGTGTTGCCACACTTAAAGCCACCTTTTGATCGTTTCCCAAGGGGTTCACACTTTCACCGTCTGCAGTTTTCAAATGCGCGCTCCACCATAGGAGGTCAACGCAATTGCTGTCTAGCAAGTGGTCGTCCTTGTCGACTCCCACCTGCAGTCCAAGGCGGAGATCATTCTCCGTGGAGTAGGCGTATGTGCTCCAGTAAGTGTTGATAGGCTCGAAAGGAATGGGTGAATAATACAGTCCGGACTCGAGGCTCTGAAGTGTCAATTTCCTTGGTGTCAGGTGTCGCAGCTGCACGGACCTAAGCTTTACTCTCAGAACGGGGTTGAATTGTTTGAAAGACACCTTTTTTGCAATATGGTCGGCAATCTGCTCCCGCACCAAAGCTGACACGGCATCGGCCTCCTTTAATGGTAAATCCTTTGTCAGGGACATTCCGTGTTCAGGATCGAGGAGAAATTGGAAGCGAAAGTCTGAAGTCTGAGATTCAATCTCGCAGGCGAATTCCACGAGTGAGAAGCGTCGGCCGGACACCCCGACTGGACTCTTCCTCCCCCGGCGACGGAAAATGTACAAACTGACTTTTTTCTTTTCCTTCTCGGGACCGAAGACACTAGCATGTGACAGTGCCACGCCAAGGTGCCAAGACTGACCGCTGGTGTTAAAAGGGCCCGACTCGAATAAAATGGGGCCGTGTTCCCCGTCTTCAGCGTTGTATCTATCCACGTAAGTGTTGCAAAGGAAACTGACCAGTTCATAGGTCGTGTGGAGCTGTACTAAAATGTCTATTCTGGGACTTGAAAACTCCACCTCAAGCAGAAATGTGTTGTCGTCGGAGAGAAATTTGTCGCCACACAGGTCGGCCAACTCGATGAGAGTGGCGCAGCCATGTCTGCGTGCATCCATGCTGAAAAGGACCTGGCGCTGTGAAAAGTGTTGATTTTTGCTGAAGTGCTCGCGGTTGAGGATTGTGAAGGAAAGATCTACCCGCAGTTCCAAGTCGGTGAGCGGTTTCGTCGGGATCAAATTGAGGAACGCTCCAATGTGCACCTTCGTTCGTACCACTAGCACTCGCCATTTGTAGCCCAAGCAGGTGAATTTGATAGAGTCAATTTCCTTGATGAAGCCACGAACAATATTGGAGGGAATCAGAAAAGTGAAGGCAAAGCTCTCATTGTCCGGTGTGTAGGAGCATCTCATCAATGGGGCCTCCGAATAATTTTGGGAAGGCGCGTTGAGCATTTTTGAACATTTCTCGGCCATTTGGATGAGTTCAGTGCCACCGCTGTTGGCACTCGATTGGATGGAGCGCGGAGCCAATGGCAACGCGCCGGTAAGATCTAAGAGGACTTGGGAGATTGCACGGTCTAACATCATACCACAGGGAAAACTTCTTGTCAACTTACTTGTTAAAATTTTTAAGTACTATGAAGTACAAAGATAATCGATGTAAACTTCACGGGTTCGGTTAAAGCTTCTCCTTAAACATTACTTCACAACCTGTAAGTTTATTAGTTAAAAAGAAGAGTTCCGTTTTAAAGTGTGCATGCTAGATTCATTCCTGTGGGCACGCGAATCAACGGTAAGGCGAGGTGATCGGCATTCGAATCACTTTGAACAGATACTACTGGTTAAAAGTGGCAATGGCACACAGGCAGTTGTTGCAACTCCAGCTTTAGATCGGCTTTACCGTCAAATGAGGTCTTCGAGGCAGCTGGAAGGCCGCTTTCGTGCAGCCACTGCCTCTTTCTGCTCAAGAGGCTATTTAATGGCTTCTCCCGTCCCCTTTACTCGTCACATAAAACTCTAACTCTCTTTAACCCCATTGCCCACTCCCCAAGTCATGCCTTGTAGGGCGCAGGAAAGGGGTTGTCCGAGGTTATGCATACGACTGAGGGCAACTAGAAAAGGGATTTGATAGTGGAGTTACTAAGTGGAGAGTTTATCGACTACACTGCCACCGGACTTTGGCCCTATCCCCTACTTTTATCATCACGCACATTAGCCCATTGGCCTCCAAGGTGGACATTTAACCCGCTAATAATGACCTCATCATCCTCCACGGAAAAAATGCTTCCGCTGGTACAACACGTTTATTAGTGTGGGCGACCTCCGAACTTCAGAGCCTTCGTTTCTGTGGCCTCCTTCAATCCTGCGTATGCAGGCGATTTGTTATTTAGCAGTCACAAACTAATTAGTAATTAATTCTGTAGGTCAACTTGCTGCGGTGGGGATTTTGCCGACCACAAGCAAAGTACGAGGATACTTCACGCCTGGCCACTGCCCTCTCGGACAGGCTGCATCTCACTGATGTACCATAAACTGGTGCTTCATGAAATTTGTATATATTCTTTGGAGTCCACTGGAAGCTGGGCGAGTGACCCTTCCTAGGGCACGCGAAATGACTGTCACCACGACAGGGTGTCATGGCCTCGCAGCAGCAGGTGGAAGACGGTCTCCTGTTACAGGCCCGCCAGTTGAAGTGCCAGTACAAAGACGGTGTGGGTCGCAGACGGGTGCGGCTGCGACTGAACGAGACGAGGATTGACGTGTCTGTTGGCCGAAGGCTAACTTGGAAAGCCTCCTTCTTCCCCAAAATCGTCTGAGCGTATGTCTTTAAGAGCCAAAAAGCCGCAAACGGTGAGTCTGCATTCTACGGGAGGAGGCGAGGGAAGATATCTACTTCTTTTTTCCCTCATCAACATCGTTGCAGCACCACAAGTATTTTTTCCTTAGTGTGGTCATAAAAGAGTGTCCAAGAGCAACCATGCCAAGACGTGTTCAGCTTCCATTTCAGAAAGACTCCCCTCACAGACGGCCAAGTGAGTTGGTCGAAGCCGAAATATCCACCCCCATTGGTTGAGTTTTATGTTACGGCCATATTTTCCTCCTTTTGCGCTTTTCTCAAGGCGAATTCCCCTTATTATTACTGGGCAATCAAATAAAAACCTTACAGAATAAAACAAACGATTTTAGTATTTCTCCTGCTCTATTGACAATATAGCAAATTCATAATGAACATTTTATACATTCATTTACATTATTCACTAGTATTTTCTTCCCTTTGTGGCCCCTTTTATTTCTCTTTCGCATTCCCATGGGCTCGTGGGGCGCAGTGAGCAGCCAGCAGGCACCACCTGCCCCACATCACAGCACACCATGCGACGCCCCATGTTTGTCCCACCACACCCGTCCCAGCTCCCGTCACGCAATTCCAAGGAGGGAGGGCTTAGGTGTGTCCATCCCCCAACCCAACTTCCTCTCCAACCTACGAAATTCCAGTACGGTCGTGAATTAGTTAGAGGAAACTAGGTCAGAGTGGGACCAAGAGTAAACCAGCAAGTTTAATGATGAAGGTGGCCGAAAATGTGGCAGTGGAAAGTAGTTAAGTAGGAGAATTATCGTTGTGGACAGTTTTTCCCCGAAGAGATGGAGGGCCTGGTGATTGGACCGTGCCTTCCTATGAGGGCCCCATATGCATCCACAAACCTTTCATCTCCATTTTCCGTTGCCCTCTCATTTCACCGGCCGCACCATTACGCCATTCCGTTCGAATTCACTCTGAAAGTGAAACACGCTTCGAGTCTCCGGCTTCGACTATAACAGGTGCGGCGGTCGGCGATTCATGAGACGAACCGCTCTCTGCTGAAAGCATTTCTTGGCCTTAATCCTGAAAAATGTGTATCCACTCTCTGGCTGGGCCTATTGCAATTGGGTCTGGCATTGAAATGTTGAGGAAGGTTGCTCCGCCCCGACACCACCATATCTCGGTCCGCCTATCTCCGAATGGCAATAGTTGATGAAACTTGGGTCACATTTACGTGAAGACACAAATTTCCTGCTCGATCACTTCTGCCCTCAGCCCGAGACTTTATGCTCCGATTCGCTCCCGAAATTTTCATCATATCAGTTATATCCACAAAAAACCCTTCAACACATGCTTACATCCAGTGTCTCTCTTTAAATAAAATAACGGTTTAACTTAAATGTTGAGGAGGCCGAATACTTCGTACAGACTGTTCAAAAGGAGGTGAAGCTAGTCCCGCTGATTTCAACATTTGCATCAACCAAGGCATTCGTCCAACCACCACCATAACGAATAGTTTCTCTTTGATTGCAATCGCAGAAAGGCGCACCGATGCTCCCTCTTGGGCACAATCGAAAGTTCAGCTAAGGCCGCATAAATGCTGACGCGAATTTGGCGAAGAACAACGGCGCCTACAGGGTGAGAATGAGAACCAAAGCTAAAGAAAGGAAGACCGGATGGACACCATTTCTTTCACCGTGTAGTTCCAACCATGCCTGTACTCAGACTAGAAAGTTTTTTCGAGGTGTTGTCTTTGAGCTCCTGCGCAATGGGGCACAAGCGACTGGCACATTCGATGTGAATTTTGCCGACTACGAACCAGCACGTGTTTTTGTCCACGCTTTTTGTCGTAGGCGAATGAACTGGTCTCCGCCTGAAGAGGATTGATGTGGTTCAAATGACCCGTCTTAATTAGACATTTAAGCAAATTAATACGAGTTTACGAGGTTGGGGACACTTTTGCAGTAGTGGCGTGAAGTGTCAGCTTTGCGTGCATCGCGAACTCGAGCAGACAATACCTGACGGTAGATTAAACACCCCTTTACGCTAGTGTCACTTCACGAACTGTCGAGGCTGTTAGAGGATTTGTGCTAGGCTAGTTTAGCCGGTAGACGCTCTCCGTTCATTGGCAGGGACGAGGTGTGTTTGTAGATGCTCTCCCACGCACCGCCCGAGCCCCCTCGTCCATTTCATTGAGTGCATAATTTAATCCCTAACTCCGTCTGCAACCAATAGTAGCCACACCGCACGTACTGGAAGTCGCGATGAGCCAAGAAGGCATCTCCTCGCTCGATCATCCATTCGCATTACACTCCTTGTCACCGGGCAAAATCCCTGATGAAGCGTAACCCTGTTCCCAATGGGGTCAAACACCGACGAGTCTCGTCGCCACGCTCTTCCAGACCATTTGCCTGTGTAATGCACCCAGATTTTGTGCTACTCGCAGTACTGTGCACGTCCTACCGTTTGGAGTCATTGGGGGGATGTTAGACCCGCACCTTAACGAGAACGACTGGTTGGTTGTTTTGACGGTATTCTAACATGATTTCGACTCGTTTTTATACGAAATATGTGTATACGTATGCGTTGTAAGGCAATGCATGCTTAAGTATTATGCTTATAACATCGCGAAATTACAAGTCTCCTACGGTTCCATAGCTGCCTTTAAACAGATGTAGCGTATTTAAATTAATCTTTCTATTCGAAGTGATCCCAACAAACTTTGTTTTGCTGTAGCCAGATCGGGGAAGAGTGGATCAAAAGGACCAATCAGAGGCATCTCCCGATCAGTGATCCGCAGGAGACCTTCCACCTAGTCCCCTAAATAATGGAATGCAGAGACCCCAGTAAGAGCACTGGCTTGATCCGCCAGACAACTAATGGGACCAAATTTGTCCCTCAAAGGACGAATGATGGTAAAAACCAAAGTGTTCGATGTTTTATCATGGCATTTCGAGGAAATAGATGATAAATTCACAACAGAACCGCCGCCGTCGAACCATAATTGTCGACGAATATAAGCCACACATCACCCACACATTTTACCACTCTGAAATGTCCAGTGTTTTGCCATTCTTTCAGATACTAAAGCTCTGTTAGGGTTGTATAGGCTGGTACCAACAAAATTCCTCACCTCCTGCTCCTCCCACCAGCAGTATATGCCTCAGCGATGTACTACAGCTGCAAATTTATTATGTGGGCTGTAATATTGTACGTGTCCGAAACTTTGTGGACCACTGGAGAGTTAGGTCCGAAATACTACCATAGTCGCGTTAACACTGTTTAAAAAGATGCAGTAAAACCGCAATTTGTTTCCTGCATTCATCTTGAACCTCTTCTCAAAAAATCAACTTCCGCTTGTGGCGTTCATGTGATTCAAATATAGTTTTTTTCGTTGCCTTGGAGTTCGCCGGAACCACAAATGGGATTTGCTTACCACAACGAAGATTGGCGTGAAGGCGTTTGCCCAAATGGGGTTATTATAAAAAATTCTTATTGCCTCTTTGAAGTTGTCAGTAAATTTTGTGATTTTTACGGTCACCTGTTGTAGCCCTGAGGTATGCGTTTCGCTCCATGACAACAATTTGGTTCGATTGTGTCTACAGCCTCAAAGCAAAGTTGAGGCCTTCGAGGGATTGCTTTTGACTGCTTTTCGCCATCGCATCATGAGCGTAGCATACGCTTTCACTGCTGCGGTAAACCTTCTTCCAAAACAACTTAACTTTACCGTACAGTAAACTTTTATTACGCGGACCTTCGAGGCTGCGTGGCAGGTAAAACATACGACTTAATAGACGCTTATAAATCTTTAACTCGATTATATGCCAACTTGTCGCCCACTGCTTGAGAGAACTACGCATACGCAAGTCCGAGTCAGAGACGATAAAATCCACAATTACTGCGAATTACCTAGTTCATAAATATTTCCGTAGTATGGGATTCCCGAGGTTCTAACATGAAGAATATTTAATTCGCCTGCAAACTTTGCATCGAGAAACCCGAGGTCACCCAAGGGACATGTGTCTTCTACCCTCTGTAACAGGCAAGAGTTGAGACCAGCACCACTGTTACTCCATGTACCACTTGTACGTTTGGCCTCAATGTACAAATAACTCCAGAGTTAAATAAAGTTAGCGTTACGATGTAATCTATACAAGCATACTCAACTCGAAGCAATAAATGGAGATACAACTGCATTCGGAGTGGAGTAGATGTCTTTGAGCGTGCCAAAGTGTACACTTAGCATTTTTGACGATTCGACGCAACTACGGACAGGGTATGGGAACGGTGGCATTCCTTTACCACACATTAAGCATTCCTTTACCACACATTAAGCAGATACTCTCCATACAAGCCAAGAATAAACTTACTTGCTCTGATATTCCTAGTGATGAGTAGTTGCGAACCTCTGTTTAGTCTTGGAGTGCACTGCTGCATGAGTTTTCGATCAGTAGGTTTATGATCCATAACATGCAAGTTACGATGCCGAGTAGCCTTAGGCGGACTTGGAGGCCCACAAAACTTAAGTTAGTGATGGCACGTCTTACACTCGTAAGATTTATCATCTCAGTAGAGGTGATAACGTGAATTTGGGATTTATTGTTATTTATTACAGTTCCGTGTTAAATTCTTTGAAGCTTACTAATTTCAAGCCCTCGCAAATACAAGATACCTGTCTTTCATCCTACTTACCACAGGTCAGTAGAGAATTCTAATCGTAGTTAAGGCCTAGGCAAAGAATGAATGAAACCCTCCAAGTCGCAACCGCTCCTCGAAATGGCATCGCAAAAAAAGACTACTCACTTAATGAGATATACGCTTCTGCAAATCCAGTAAAATAAGAAGTATCGCTGCGGCTCGCAAAAATTTCTGACGGTTATCGTAAACAGGAAAATTCATAGATCTAGATTGCAACAAATCAAAATGTCAAATTCCAACCATGAGACCAAAATCCACACAAAAAATATTAACAACGACACATCTATCCGACAAAAAAGTGGATTACAATGTAGTCTCTCAGTTAAATCATTAGAGGAACGACCGCCATTGAAAATTTTTTGCCTCTAGTATTCGCTTTGGAAAACTATAATACACACCGGTTCGGACGCCATAATCGGAAGAAAATATGACAATGAAAGACCAAGCAAATAAATGGAATCCCGAAGCGATAGGACACAGATTTGTTAATTCATAAAATCCTAAAATATAGGTGCATCAAAATTCTCAAGGTTTACAAAGAAATTGGTACCCCCATAGATTAAAATTTCGGGTACCTCTTAATTAACTATTATTAAGCACGGTACGAGGGCAAGCCAAACAGAATATCAAAAATAATGACAAGGTTAATGCAGCACATTTATTAATTAATCCGGTTCATGTAACTAAAGTACAGAAGACCAATAACATCGCTACAATGACCATGAGTGGCGAAGGAAATTCTACTAGTGTTCTGTTTCCGGTTTTGGTTCCCCATAACGAGCTTTCCAACGTTCGATAAATTCAGCTTTCCTTTTTTCGCGGCGGGCAAAATAATCTGGATACCGCAACTTTTCCAAAGGATGCCACAAATCCAGGAACTGAGATGAGATCATAACTCAACACAGTAGCTTACATAATCCGGCTTGTGGAAGTCATAACGCTCATAAGCCACACCACCAGGAGAGGTTGGATCTGGAACAATTGACGGAAAAATTCATGCATTACATAAATACGGAAAGGCAGATTTATTCCTTTGAAGCTCCGCCCATCCATCTTCCAGAATTTTCTTTGCTTTTACTGGATCTTTGATATCTTTGTTCCGATCGAATTTCGCACGGAGAACCACGGCCTCGTAGCGGTACTTGAGACTAAGTTGCAACTAATATAGCGCACAAGTGCTCAACTAACTTGTTCAGATTTCGGGCTTTAGCGTTATAAAGGGCCGCCTTATAAAGTTCGCACACCTGTTGAGCATGTGAAATCAGCTTTGTCCTCAAGTAAGGAGGCGGGATGGGCCTAGCCATTTTTGAAATGGACCGGGTAGCAGTGACCTGGCGAAACAATATTTAGTAACAAAGGAGGAACCAAAATGAGATTTACGTGCTGTTGGGAAAATGCATGATTTTTATGATGCCATATTATATATTTGTTTTGAGGTGGAGCAAAGGCATTCCATAAGGTTGCCAATTCAATATCGAAATATATCAAGGTCGTTTAAAATTTCAACCTGATTGTATTAATAGTTACGCAACATAATACTCTTATGTTATCCCGGGCGCTAAAGGCACTTGATAGCGAAACCGTTAATTTTCGCTTGTATGAGAATCATGTCATTTTGTAGATTATTTTCCAGTTATTCTCGTTGCCCTTTGTGTTCCATCTGCACAAATGCGATGACCTGAGGAGAGCTAAAGAAAAATTTGTAATATTGCGCCCCAATAGGCTAGCACCCAACGAGCAGAAAAATTATCAAGAGTCTTTCTGAGCTAATTGATCGGTTATAGTTGTCATTGACATGATACTGTATGATGTAAAAAGTGTGTAAAGGCCGCGAATTGCACTTAATGTATATAGCCACTCATGAGAACATCGTATACGCCCCCCTCTTCAGTGGAGCCCTTAGCGTCCTTTATCGCCACTATGCACACCCACCCCCGGTTTTGACACAAATATGGGCCTCACGCATCCGAAGCGGACCAGAAAGTAGTGCCTACAGGAAGCGCTATCTTTTATCCGTATCACGCACACGAGACGTATTGGTGACGTCGGAATTTCATGTCTTCTCCATCACGCAGTTGTCATTCCTGGGAAAAGTTGCTATGACCCTCTGAACCTCCTGTAATGGTCGTTATGCTAACGCTGTTCTTTCTTCTTAAGAATTTGTAAAAAAGGCATGGGAGAAGAAGTTGGCTAAGCTATAAAATAAAATGTTACTGCATCCTTTGGAGACTCAGACGGAATGTTTTATAAGAAACCTATTTTGTTCACTTTTGCATAGGCATATTTAGATAGAATTTCTGCACAAAGGTTTTAACTTATGTAGACTGCTATCGTAAGCGTAATTCGCGTCGTTCCACAATGTACGTTGGTGGTCGTCCTCACCCGTAGGAATACACTTCTCCTTCGTAAAGTTTACCTTTATGATTTAGTTAAGTAACTTGTGGCGTGGTCCATCTCCTTAGCCCGTTCTAAGTCAGGTTCACAAAACTAGGCCTTAACAATCAAACAAAAAACAAACAATAAAATATCAAAGGTCATCTCTTCTAACGAGCTACTTTCGCTTGTTCCATTGTATAAAGTTTTCTCTAGTTCCACAGCAAAAGCCGCATTTCTAACTTACCCACAATATGAAATTGCTTTTCATTGAGTATAAAACAACTAATGCCTGAGGTAACATCTATAATTCGCGTTTTAGTAATATTTGAAACGTTTGTGAATGAAACTTCAGCAGATCGTGATGTATTCCAGATAAGGAGAGAATGAAGTCACCGTTGTGGTGTTTAGTCGTTTTAACTTTTTCAATGCTCACGTGCATGGAAAAATCGCTGTAAAACTTAAGGACTAAGCTAAAACGAAGGCAAATTGTCCCGAGGATGAAACAAGCTTCCGAAAGAACCTTAATCATAAGACTCCCATGAGTTTCTCTACCGGCAGATTGGACAATTTGCTATGTTTAACTGCTCCTAATAGACGGAATGTTAATTGAGTATAAGAATTCCTGCCGCCAGGTGCCGGATAAATAAAAGCGATGGGTATGTTGCCCCACGCCGGCAAATGTGACGTGGGAGTTAACCTCTCAAATGAGAATGCTAATCAGCCGTGGATTCCTTTCAAGACCTGTCATCTCCTCAGTCGCACGCGTCACGCTAGGAGTGACAAGAAAATCAGCCCTTGTCTTGGGAATAACCTGGTGATAAGTTGAGGATTCCCATACCATGGCGCGTGTTCTGAGCCGTCGGGACGAATGAAAGCTCTTTTTTTTCCCTGGGGGTTTAGACAAGCTCCAGAGCTATCCACAAAAGTCTCTCCCGTCTCACTAACGACAGGGAAGAGCACAAAGTAATTACATCCTCTATGCTTATTTGTTGCTACCACTCAAATGCATTTCAGCACCACAGAATATTTCCGAATATCGCCTTCGAGAAAGTTCGGACTTCACGTAAGTAGCGAATTGCGCCCGCGCCCTTTCTGCGCTACAGCTGAAAGTCCGAATCACATGCGTGAGTCACCAGTCGGAGGGAGTTTGAAGTAATAAATAGCAAAGAAGCATTCCAGCCCAACTTCCGGGTCCTCGGCAGTCCCCTGCCTCCTGAGAAGACACCGAGCTACCGTGGTAGACACGGAAGAGAGTTAACAACTTATGATGAGCGCTGCTATGCAGATTAACAGAAAAAGGGATGAAAAAGTGCCTACCCTCATGCCAGACTGCCTCAGTTATTAAGTCGCCTTGCGTCACGAAAAATGAACTTCTGAGTGCCTCCAGTTGACAATGGCTCGTAAGTATCTTCGCATTATTCTTCATAGCATGAGGAAACCGTTCATTTTCGTTACTGACGTGGAAAGGTTGACGGAATTTTCCAACATATGTGTGGCACAAAGCAGGTGCAATTCAGTGGAAAGCAATAAATGTTGTGGAGGTATTCGAAATATTTTAAATGTCCCTAGTAAATTATGTCTTTCGAAAGTCCGACCTTCTTCGCGCATGTCGAATTTACGCACTAAGACCCTGTTCAAAATCGAAAAAGTGTATTTTTATGTGTGTTGGTGCGCATTTTTCATGCGAAGATGACACGCTTCGCAGACAGCCTTTCTATGACCTGACGATGCCTACATTAACGTCTGCGCAGACCTAACGTATGAATAACTCAACAAGTCGGCTCAAGCGATGCTGTGAAGGCCACGTTGTCAAAATCCCCCTCACACAATTTACTGGCGTATGATCCACTCATATTTTCTCTCTTTTCATCCACAAGAAAGGTGACTCCACGACTTTCTCGTCTCAGGAAGCAATAAATGTGTCTGTTAATGGTTATCAGATCGCAGCAACCGGATTCACCTAAATGAAAGCCAAACCGGTGCGCTGAGGTTGCAGGGAAATGTTGAGTCAAGGCCGGTTGCCTCTTGTGAGGCAGTTGACTTGCCCATAGGCTCAGTCGGAGTCGATGTAGAATTTGGGTTGAGAAAGAACCCAAATGGAGGCGGTCGCTTCACCTCTTCCACTCTGTGCACCACATGTTTCGCATGCAAACAATTTGTTTGCGCAAATTACTTTCCCCAAATTGGATCAGTTTCTTGGGAGGCAAGAGAGCCTTCAATTTGTCGCTACTATTTAGCGATAGATCAAACGCTCTCCGCCACGGAGGTCTGGCAAGTTTACTCCATGGAGAATATTAGAGGTGAACCGACTTGGAAACCATTAAGCTCGTCTTTTGTAGTCCTTCGGCCTGTCTCAGGACGCAAATCAGCAGGAAGTGGTCGCATTTAGAACGGGGCAGGTGGATCACCTGAGGGTGTATGCTGCCCCATCCCAGGACCGCAAAGGCGAGTCTCGGCAAGTCCGCAAACTGTCAGCCTCACTGCTGCCTATCTGCAGTGAACCACTCGCGCCTCACCCGTACATTTCAATCCTCGTGACTAAGGCGGGTGGAAATTGCGCAGTGTGTTATAAATGCCATCACTGAAGCAACTCATGGACACAAGGTATGCTAATTTTGATTTGTTTGGATCCTCCAGTAGCTCTGGTTGTCGTTACCCATGCGGGTCAGCCACCTTAACCGTGAGATTTAATTTCAAATCATACTTTTAAATCACCTCTGTTTAGTTACTCTTTAGGGCGCGAAGTCGTGAAGGCGCCTAACTGCAGATTCTACGTGTCGGGTGCATCAACGTCCTCAAGTCTACACTTTCCCCTAATCAAGCTTCGCAATAGCTCTTCATGAAGACGGTCTCGTGCATTTCCCCAATATGCAAACTATTCTCTTGCATTCCGCTTGTGAATGCACCGGTCTCCGTTGAGACGCAAAGTCAGCAAGCCAGCGAAGAGTCAGCTTGTGTTGGGCCAAACAGACGAGTATCTGACACGAAAGCCATTTCCAGCATGCTTTTAAACGACGTTTTTTCGACCACTTTAGTTCACAGGTGTCATCTTAAGAGAGAGAGAGAGAGGAGTCATATATTCCTATGTGAGTTAAGTAAATAAATAAGTAGAATTTGAAGTTATTGGGACCCATTCTACAGCATGGAGTGAAGGGTGGTGAGTTTCTTGGGGCAAAACAGGAAGCCACTTTGTGGGTTCGAAAGGGCCCAACAATAGGAGAGGGAAAATATGTGTCGCCTTCACGCTGAAAGCCACCAGTTTAACATTTATGTGACGAAGTAGTCGCAAGTCTACCCCTTTGTATAGGGTCGTCACACCGGGGCCACTGCAGATGTGTGCCCACAAAACTTCGTCTGGCGAGGAGCGACCGCGAGGATGACACGACGCGCTGGTCAGGCCTGGGAATGATCAGATGCCAAATGTCGTCTGAGGGGCGAGTGGCTGGGGCCGGCGTCCGCCAATCCAAGGCTCGAGTTTAACAAAAGTTCACTGATGCCACAAGAAATTGCACATTTTTGCAGCCTCAGACTTGGAGGAAAATGAGTTATAAAATAAGAAAAAAAAACTTTCCGTCAATCTTAGCCTATCAACGATGCAGGCTTTAATTCTTGCAGTTGCCTTCAGTCCAGACCATGTCGCACACCCTTTTTCAGCTGATACTCGTCGGTAAAGGTGTTTCAACCGAAAATAAGCAGTAAAACTGTCAAAATTCCTTCTGCTGACACTAGCATTACCGGTCATCTACATAATGTTAGTGTGCAGCGTGAGAGTAAAATGACATTTCATTGACAACTTGCATTCAAAACACGTAGCTGAGATTGCAGGAATGCAACTGACAAAGTGGGGAAATAGGAAACTCCACACATACAAGCATAAACACCCGCGGGTGTGTGTAAACCGCTGTCTCTCGCCCTTCTTCTTGGAGTGGGTGAGAAAATGCTCCGACTGGAAGGACCATGGCGCTCTGCTACGCTACCTAAGTGATTGCATGTGCCCCCGTCTCCGTAATTCATCAGGGCTGCCTTCTCAGTCATGGCGGAAGTGAACACCGCCTTTAAGGCAGATACCCCAAAGAGGAGGGTGTAGTGAGCTTGGGCGACATGTGCAATTCGGTAGAGAAGTAGGAAGGGCTAAACCAACGGGATCAGGTTAGACGATTCTTCGACCCACTTCCTAAGACTGGTAAAAATTCGGGATTGAAGAGTAGATTGCGAACATTTCTAGGTCCTCTTGTAGGGGTGGAGGAGAAGAAGGAGGAGAAGGCAAAATTGGCCTTTCGCACGAGATCGAGGTTGCCCGATTGTGAGGTCTTTGGCCGTGAACTGGTGCGTGCAAGTGCGCCTCCGAGAGTGCGTGGAGCGGGGCTGGGTGGGTTGTTGTGGGAAGGCGAGTGAAGGGGAAGCTTGAATAACGCGCACTTGCAGTGGGCGAACACAGCCAAAATTGCCCCGCTGACTCACAACCGACCGAGTCCAAGTTGCGTGGCCCGCTTGCATGCATGACTTTTGTATGCAAATCACCCGAGCGGAGGTGGACGTGAGCAGAGACGTAGCTCAGACTTATTAACCACACTTTCCTTTCACCAGTGGAGGATGCACAGCCGCCAGGTCGCTCACACCAGTTCCCTGCTCGTCCCTTTCCTTTTCCACCTGGTGGAGGCACCCACCGGCTTTCAACAACGTCACTTGTGGAATGAGATATCTTGGGAATTGCGAGAAAAGCCTTTCACATAACCTACCTAAAAACGTAGGTGTAAATCCAAACTGGTGAATAAAATGCCTTGAGGCACGAAAACAGTTGAAAGCATGCGTACGGTTCGCTCGCCATATTTGGAGATGAGAGAGTAATCTGATAAAGAAATGCAGTCAGTGTGTGATGGCGGTAGAGTCCACCAAAAGTTCTCCTCCCTTTGAATAGAAAAGGCTTTAAGCACTCCGTTTTTTTCTTCTATCCTACATAAAAGTGCCGGTGTCACCATGAAGAACGTTATCTCCCCCGACCCATTGAGTTCAACATTGGTGGATCACCGTTCGCTTATCAGGCTACTTAACCGAACAAATAACTCATGGGACTACACACCGAAGCATCTCTACTGCTACAATTCATTAACGAATCTGTCAATTCGGGTATATTGGAGAAACAATGTCAAAAGAAGGCGAGTCTTCTTCTCCTGAGGCAGGGTTTGATTCTTCCCATAAGCATAATTTGGGGATTTGTTGGGGTTGGTAGAAAATCGCATTGTCGACATCATTGTGCACATGGAGATGAATGTAGCCGTACTGTCCTTCAGTGCCTTCACCGTAAAACTTAGTGCTCACGGGTGTAGTCCTCGTGAGACCAATTTCACTTCACAGCAGATGTTGACTACGAAGAAGAAGTTGGCTTCGTGGAACAGCCGAATCCACCCGAGAGCAGGGAAGGACGAGAGAGTAACCTCAAAGTTGAGGCGCTCCGTCCAATGAAATGGTGAAGGTGTTGAGATGAATGTTTTATGGTGGGAAAAACCACGCGAATGACAGGGAAGCCATAAACACGCCAACTAAAGTTGGGCTTCGGACGGGGGCGCGATTATCGTCAGCGGGAGCTTCGGAGACGGTCATGTTAAAGGGGAAACTAGATAGGATGCTCATACGATGGCATGCCTCGAGCATTTGACCTCGGAGTCAGGAGCATCTTCATTTGGTCACTAACGGACTGACAAGTTTTAAATTATGCGGCTTTTTCCCTGACATCGCCTGAGTACGTCGTGAGACCTCACTTCTTGATTCGTCCGCGGCTGTCCTGGCAGATGTCACTGAAGTAAAGTCTCGGGTATTTGCAAGGTCCAACATTTACAGGATTTCGTCACTTGGTGTGGTAATTGTCCTCGACGGCGGAAGAGACATTAAGTTGCTTTAATGTGACCTCGTGTATTCAAAGGGACAGCTGGGAGAAGTGGTTAATAAGAGGGGACTTGCTCGTCTTTTGGCCGTGGTACCATCACCCGTGACTGACTATCATTTAGCCATTCACTTTTGCTTGCTCTGTCGAGTTCGTCGTTTCGGCCATCGGTTACCCACTTTATGCAGCGAGGACCACAGAATGGTGGGGTCCACAGGTTGTTATCGCGGTGAGGCAGCATTCTTCAGCCTTCCAATCCCGGTCACAAAACCGCGGATCCTACGAGTCATCACCAGTGTTCCTATCGACCACGGAAGTTTGAAGACTCATCATAATTTTATTGATGACACTAAAACATGTGGTGAAAGCCCTCTTTCAACCTGAAAATGGGGACGCAATATTTCACTATTTCAATGGATCGCCTAGGAGTCGTGAGGACTTGAGACATAAAGTCGACTTTGGTGACTTTGAATAGGTGTGAGGGTTAAAGGACTTGTTGATTCAATGCTCATTGCCCTCTCGGTCTAAATCTGTTTCTCTACCTTTCCCTAGATTTTTGGATCTGGAAGCGTTCTCTACGTCAAGCCTCGCCGATTCCACTCGTGACACTCCTAACAAAGACACCCGGTGCACCTCTTTTCCAGCAAGTGGAAAATTAAGAGGTCGAGATTCGGCTAGTAAACCTAGGTTCCTTCGGACTGCTCTGACAAATTCTCTCTCCTCTTGACAAGCCTCTCTCCTGTCTTCAAGCCCAAGCACTAGTGAACGTGTGCTGCTATGGTCTCCTAGTTAACCTCAGGCTCATTCATTCTTGATTAGGCAGTTATTTCAAGAAACAGTCAACAACCCCATTTGGTGATCACCTACATGTTAATGAACCTCCTATCCCGTCCACGTTTCGACTGATGGTTAACCTATGAATAGTCTTTCGTGTCATGTCGTTGATCGCGTGGAGATGTTGTTTCTCCCACGTGTACTCCTGCTCGCCTTGGGTACATACGCGGGGTCCTTCCCTTAGGACGGCCCAATAACTGGACCGTCCTTAAGCGTGTCGACTAGTTGATTTCGTGGAAGAAGTACAAACATTCCCTTTCTCAAGATGATCGGCCTCTCTGGCTCAGCAAGGGAAGTGCATTGTTATTCAGTCGATTTTCACCCGCTGGATTCCTTGCGCGACGAAGCCTCTTAGCAGTTTCAGGATATATCGCCCAATCCATTAATTGTCTTTCGACCTCTCCGCTGCAAAGACAGCAAAACACTCGTGATCCACACATCAGAGGGGCTGCACGCCGCGTCAAGAGGGATTGGCCATTACATATTGCCGTGATTGTAGTCTTCGTTTTCTGGGGAGGAATTTCTACCTCTTTTTTGACAGGTAATAGATTGGTCTTCTCAACGGAGCTCTACAAGGCACTGAGTGCTCAGTCAGTTGATAGTCTGCGATCTCGAGACGATACCGACGACGTGTGACACTGAACAGGTGGCACCGATGCCCTCAGTGCTATGGCTTCTGGCTTCCCTCAGACTTAAGAAGCTTATTAGGTCTATACGTCTTGACGCGTTCAGTTTTGAAGTTCCGCTGGAGGTAGATTCTCCATGTGAAGCAAGCTACGCATCTTCAACTGTCCAAGATGGCAAAATCGTGCAGCCGATGGTCTACATCGGTTTAAGAAATTGCCCGCCAAGGGCCAGGATATCATAAGATTCAATCAGAGTCGCCGTCGTAGTCGTCGTCGTCTGCCACACCATCGCGTGGCGTCTGACTAAAGGTCGTGGCAAAAAGGTTAACTGAAATTTGGCCAATTCCCTCGTCCTCAGGGAGCAGCCAGGCGTGGGCGACGTTCGCGCCAAGTGTGTCAGCCTCAGGCCACGGGGATTGCAGGTGGTGAATGTCCCGCTAATGCCGCCAACTCTCTTATAAGGCGGCCCAATTTTTATCGCCTTCCTCAAGTCTTGTTTCCTTTGGTGAGATGTGTGTCAGCAGATGTGATTTGCCGGTGTTGACGACTGGTTGAGCCACCTGGCCGGAGAATGCGCCTAAGGCGCTGAATGTCTGATACTCTCAAATGTAGGGCACAGAAAACTGTAAGAAACATTATCGTGACCTCGAGGTCTCCCTCCTCCAAATAGTTTCGCATGTGCACCCCTCAAAGTGTCAGGACGTGGGCAATTTAATTAGAGCCCTGACAACTTCTCCTCCAGTGTCTAATCTCCCTACTACTAACGCGGGCCTTACAAATGGACGGGCCTCAAATCTCCCGATTACATCGTCTTTTCCTTGGCGAAAAGATCCTGCGCTACGCTGGTCATCGACTCCGATGGAGTGTAGACAGCGCATACTCGAAGCGTCTGCGTATGGATGTTTCATTTCGCCTCCAAGATGGCCGTGTGGAAAGCGATTGACTACCTACAAGATTGTGAACCTGAGTCCTTTTCCACTTTAACTTTTCCTTTGCCTTCCATCTGGAGACGTCGAGAAACGGGGTTTAGACTCCCCTCTATTAGTGTAAACGGAATTTGGCCAGTACGGTACGACGATGGCTTGGCCATGCAACTTGAGATATACACAGTGAATAAGGGTTTTGGGCGTAGATTCTGACGCAACCGACCTCGGGTCCGCCCTGAAAGCAACAGCTCACTCCTCGCAAGTAAGCCTTAATTTGAGCGTGTCACACGACTACGGGGTTAGCACTGGGCCCGCCAGTTCCCTGTGTGGCATGAAAGATGACTGTGAAATTGAGTGACTAATTGCCGAGTCGGTGCAGCTTTCACACCTCACGACGACGGTCGCCCTTTGGCCAACGAGCCCCCGTCCCTATTAGTGCCTCCAAGTGGATGACAATTCGGCGTTTGTCAAATGATCCGCCTCCCCTTCCCCCCCCCCCCATAACATCGTCATCTTACGCCTTCATGTTGATTGACGCACTTTCTTTCCCTCTCCCTCTTCGAGAGTTGCATCTGTGGGAAATGGGCGGTTGCATTGCATGGCGTAAAGCGATTAAAAGCTCTAAAGTGGGCACCGACAATTAAAAATACCCTTTCAGCAGTGGTACTGTGGGAGATTCGGATGGGGAGAGAGGAGCCGGCACCGATCCTAGTTAATCTTGCCTTGTGTTAAGAAATTTTGCAATTAGCAATGTTGCATCCCTTCAAGAAAAGAACCAAAGTGGCCGATTTGGTCTTTTATTCACCGGCCACTAATGTCCGTTGGTGTAAATGACACTGAAACCAAGGTTAATTGCACGCAGCAGAACTGACGTGGGCTTCTTCACCGTCATAAACCACTAATCCACTAATGTCACAAGACAACACATAGCCCCGTCATGGTAATTTCCTTCACGCGCCTTCCTCTACGCCTTTGTGCAATGAGGAAAGGTGTTCCGTTTCAGTGGGAATGTGCTCTTTGCAGGCAGGTGTGTCCTACTTCCTCCTTGTTGGTGATTTCATTAACCAGTTGTAGGCCTCAGGGTGTGCGGAAAGACGTAAACAGGTCGGTGCTTGTTTGGGCTAACGGGGGGAGGTGGATCCCAACAGCAAGTAATTCTGCTTAACTAGTTTCACCTGAGACAGCTTGTAGGGGCAACTGCGGTAAAGTTAACATTATAAGTGCCTGACCTACGACCTGAACTTTCTCCTTCCGCATACTTTCCACGTCTGTGTAGAAGTATTCAGGATAGTTGGGTTCCTTCCACCTTTGGTATAGTTGTCATCCTCCCCCGAGCCGCTATGAGTTGGGCTTGTCGGATCGGAGGGCATAGAATCGGGACGGGAGATTGAGAGGACCGCAATCTGTCGCAAGTGAGTGCAGATGAAAATGGGATCTGAGGGCAATCAGTGCGAAGAAGGGCAGGAGGCATAAAATCAACCCAAAATAAAAGGCGAGTAAGTCCGAAATTGAGTGGATATTTTTGCGACTTCCACCATCACCAAATGCACTGCAACCTTCCGGTCCATGATCCCAGTTAATTGGTGAGGACAGCTGTGAAATGAACATCATATTTTCCTCTTTCAATCCCGACGAGAGGTCAAAATCACCAAAGGTCACGCCCGTGTGCACCCTGGACAAAAAGACTTAAATGCCGTCGTTTCACAGAAGGTAAAATTACACCCATAGCCACTAGACTCAAATTCTGTTATTCTTCTTTTCTACTGACAGAATTTGCGTCGGCTGTTTGCGAAGCAAACGCAGAAGAGATGTCGCTGGGGAAGGTGTAAGAGCACTGTTTGGGAAACTACGAAGTGTTAAGTTTCACATTTTGACGCCTCTACACTCACCTCCTGAGCAGAAGGGCCATATTCGAAGGAAAGAAGACCACCGCGTCCGGAACTGTCTTCACTGCTTATTAATCCTTGAAGTTGAGTTTCAATTCCGTGTTATATTACTCCTTAAATTCACCATTTAACGTGTTAATCCTCACCCCCCATAAAGGTGCAATGTCGAAGATATAACTCGTTTCCCGAGCTCATCCGCCTACTTACTACCAGAGACTTTTAAATCCTTTCGAAGTGACCTTCATAGATCAGGGACGGGAAGAGGATCAGTCGAAGCTCTGAATCGGAGTCAACGCCTAATTCGCATGCGCCTCGTGTCTCCAACAGGTAATATTTTCGACTAAGGAATAGCAGCAGACAAAAATGGCAAATTTAGAGTTCCTCTTTTCGGCTCCACAATTAGCATGGAGAACCTCTTGGCAAATAAGTAAGACATGTAGAGGAGTTAAGAATCTAGAAAAATTCCACTAGCCATCATCCCATCTGCTCCACAGGCTCGGAGGAGCACATAATCCTTCAGTAGGCAACGATGACGACGGCAGTCAGGGGACACAATGAGTAGGCAGATGCTCCTCTTCCGTTGGCCCTGCCCAGCAGCGGCTGAGACAAGCACACAGAAAAGGGCAGTTCTCATTTTGGGCCAAATCTCCCCTCAAGTTTTAAAGATATTCGTGAACTATCTCATCCTTAGTGAGTGGTGTTGCGAAGCGACTGGAAAGGGAGGAGACAAGATAGTGTGCGCATGCCTCTGAATGGTCTTCCTTCTACACAACCACCGGAGACCTTGTCGGTAGTCTAAGGCTGCGAGTACCAACTGTACTTCATGTGGGAGCTTGCTGTGCTTCAAGTGCTGACACTTATCCACCTCCTCCTTTTCTGTCTCTTTCCCTTTCTGGTGTGTAATTGCACTAAGTTGTAAAGACATAAGCAGGAAGTTCGCTCGTGTCCAGGCCACCAACTTTGCT
This sequence comes from Dipylidium caninum, assembly GCA_017562135.1. Lineage (NCBI taxonomy): Eukaryota > Metazoa > Platyhelminthes > Cestoda > Cyclophyllidea > Dipylidiidae > Dipylidium > Dipylidium caninum. The sequence continues at coordinate 36,160 of QEYB01000911.1, read as the reverse complement.
GTCAAAAGAAAAATCACAACACACCGTACAAAGCAGTTTGCAAGTCACCCGAAACGCCCCAATGACAGGTTTCGCTCTGCATCAATGAGTGGCTAACCAATGGAAGAAATGATTCGCCTTTTTTTTTCTATTTTTCCCCTTTTTGCTCTCTTCCTGCAGCCACCCGGGTCAGCCGAGGATCTATGGAGAGTAACAGGTTTTGAAAACATTTGCTCGGGAGCGACACCCCGAAAGTGTTGCTTGGCCGACAACCGATTCTTCATTTCGGCTTGGAGATGAAGTGGTCGTTCTGGCAGTCAACTCTCAGTGACAAGTTTAAATAAAGTTGTAGATGTCACGGTAGATGGGAGGTGCTAGCGGCGCCAATCCCCACAGGCCTCCTGCCATCCCACTGGCACCACCCTTGCCTTCGCGTCCTCCTCGGCCTGTTCTCGACTTCACCCTTACAACGTCTCATCCCCTCTTGCGAAGCACGAAATTCTCCTTGCCAATGTACATCCTTCCGTGTCACTTCATCCGCCCTCTTTTCTGCTATTCCAAATAGCGCGTAAGAAGTCACTTCTGCATCTAGGCACGAGATTTCCACTCCTTCCCCTCACCACAGTAGCAATAAATGCTAAAGTACTCCTAAATTCATTAGCATTGCCGCCCTTGCAAAAGCCAGGGATTAAACCCTTTCGTTAAGTGGAGGAGACTGAGGTTAAGCAAACCAAAGCGGACGTATCGAGTCCCGTTTGGGTCGTACGCAGTGCCGCTTAGGGAGCAGAAAATAACCAAATGAAAAGCCTACTTTCCTTCAGGTTATTTAACCCTCCACTTTCACTCGGGCAAAGTGAACGATGTGCTTTAACATCTACTGATTTTCCTCCTATCACAGTGTTGTGATTTTGAGGAAGACAGAGAGTTTGGGTGGTATAAGCCGCCGCAGATGTGCTCATACAAGCAATTGTCGCTCCATTTTTAATACGCGTGAGGATATTTTCATAATTTACCCTTGATCTTCATTATTTAGTGGACAGTCGGTTAGCGCACTGTGTAGCACCTTTTTGGGGTTACTAATTTCACCACTGGCCCCCTCCGTTGCTAAGACCCATGACCTCAATGTCGTTGCCAGGACTTTCGGTACCATCTGGCCCTTTTGTACGCACCATGACATAGCCACTTATCATTTTTGGTCACAATTCGAACAAGAATTTATTTTTCAAGTCTAACCTATTGTTAGAGTGGGAAGAATTCGTCTTTTTGACAGCCTCAGAATGAGGTGTCACGCGTTTTAGAATTCGACCAATGGCAGATGCGACTGAATCACAGGCTCCCCCGTTGACCAATCAGGGCGCTCGGACACACACACACAAGCGACCATGCCAACACACTGTGGTTCACGTAATCGGACTGAGGTTTCTCCTTTTCATTCCTTCCTTCATCCACACTTTAGCTTAACGCACATGTCTTATCCTCACAGTGGAGACCAAAACTATATAACCCACAGGAAGGGAAACAGCCTCATTAATCCCACCGTCCCATCCACAAAAAAAGAAGCGGAAAAACAAAATTGGCTCAGAAAAACCCTAATCTTCTTTTCAACGGCAAATACTCTCCCTCTTCATTTAATATTACTAGTGGAGGATAGGTACACAAACGCAGACACATCAACGAAGTCATCTGTGCAAATGGGAAGGAGTTGTACTTCACGGAATAAAACTAAATGGAAGAGAACAAGTACCTAGAGAACAAAGAAGCAAAGTTGGTAATAAATTATAAATTAACAATCAAAATAAGGTTAGTAAGCATTGTGCCCATGTCTCAAAGCGTAGCACTTCGGTACAAACACATCCTTTTTAAATGGACAATTACCAGGGAAGATTGGGAAAGTTGTATGTATAACGAGTAATATCCAAAACTCTCGTGCCGTAGTGTGCGTCGAAGAAAAAGCATCACAGACTGCAAGGTGAAACAGACCAGAAAATGCATTAAAGATCATTGGAAGTTCTCCAAGTAGAATGTTAAAACTTTGCACAGTTCAGCAATCTCGCAGAGACCTGGGACGCAGAAGAGCAACTTTTCTAATTGCATCTCCGGGTTCGGAAAAGCCACTCTTCTAAAGGGCTCACGGATAGACTTAGATCTCCTCTTCTCTTGATGCTCTTTACGACTCGTTTCGGCTGCCGTTGACCTGGTACTGTTAGCGCTTTCATCCTTCACCAAACGGTACTGTGTTTGATTTCGCTTGTAGCGTGAATAGTGAGTTTTAGACACCTTTGAAAAAACCACGAAGAAGGTGCCCGATTGTTGAGTGCCGAAGGATACGACTCGATTAAGAGGGATATGTTTGAAACATGTCAGTCCTGTCACAGCTCCTTCGATCCCACTGGGTTGAAGGGGATGTGTTACCATGCTGTCGAATGTAGAGACTCGAAGAAGGCTTATTTTATCAAAACTGGGTGCAAGCCAGACCGTCTCGTCAGGCGACAGTTCGGGAATATTGACCACATGGCAGGCGAAGTGGCGCACGCAAGCTCCCGCGGGATGAAGACGCCAGAAGTACATGGCGTAAGCGTAGGCGGGTCGGGGAAGTCGAGGTCCCGTAGAGACTGTCCCATTTTCAGGGTTTGAAGTCTCACGACAGACTTTGTTCCACCTTTCCAGCAGTAATAATTTGAGTTCAATCAAGGCCTGGTCGTCCTCACGACCCCAAACAGAGAGGCAGTGTTGCGGGAAATACTGATCAACAATCTGTGTCAGAGTGACTTCCTGACGTCTTTGTAATTCAGCATAATCAACGCAATCACAGCGACACATGAGAGCAGTTAGTTCGAGGAAATGTGTGCCTCGGAGGATAACATTCAACTCGCCTGAATAAAGGTCTGAATGAAGTTGATGAGCTACGATGTCCATTATGCGATCAGTTAAAGGGGACGTTTGTACAATAGCCTTTTTTGAGACTGCCATTATGAGAAGGACGAGGTCGATTGTTATATCTTCGAGGCTAAAGTCAGAGCCCTGATCGCTCCGCGTCAGTGTGGACTCGTACAGTGAAATAACATCACACACATTCCACTCTTCCTCCAGATATATCAGCCGGGGTTTAGCAGGCGTCCTGCCAAATGTGTACTGGGGTGCTGAGATTCGACAGTAGAGGCCGCAATGGCAGAGATTTTGAGTAGCTGCTTCAGAGAGTTCAAGTCTGCTAAGTAGACTTCCCATTAGCTGAGCGACTTTCATGGTTCCGTCAAAACTTATGACCTCATAGCCACTGGGCAGATGGATGTGGATGGGAAGACTGAAGGGTAGACTGTGAGTGTACGGGTTGCGAAGGGAAATGGCCACCACCTCGAAGCACGAGGGCACAATGCGGCGCCCACCACGGATGCGGCATCGCATTAGCATATCACCACAGAAGGCGGCAAAGCGACTAACCTCACTGTAGAGCTGCCGTGTTTCCGTAGTCCTTCTGCGTCGGCCATGGGAGGAGGCTGCTCGTCCCTCCTGGCCCGTCTCTGGTCGCGTGATGAATTGGGAGAGATACAGCTGCAGACAGGCAAGCACTGGTGGTGAGGGCAGAAAAGTGGTGGAGTAAATTGCAAGGCACTCCCACATGACGAGAATGGGGATCCACTTCTGCGAGTATCCTGGGGGAGAAGTAAAGCGTCTTGATTGAGGCTGTTGGCGTTGTGAGCTCATGGCTCGTCTACTCTCAGTTCCGTCCCGATGACAGAGAAGATCCACAACTCGTTTTGATCGTCTTCGAGGCGGCTCCGTTCCAAACTGACGGATTTCTGCACGAAGTGTGTATGTGGATGGCGTGGCCTGCTTAATGAGCTGCAAAAATAACTCGTCCTTAAGTCCGCTACTCTCGAAACACATTTGAGCTATTTCTTTAATTAAGTTATACTTGTCAGCGTCAACAGGAAAACGATACATGGCACTGGGCCTGTGGTCCGTCTCCTCCGCTGTGGCGTCCTGACGTTTAGCATGGAGAGTAGACAACGCGAGGAGTTTTTCCGAGAGCTGAAGAGCGCCGGTTTCCAACGAAGTGTCCAAAATCCTGGAGAGGGGCTCTTTCAAGGGAACTTCTGAGTGACTTCGATGGAGAACATAGCTGGGACGAACAAGCTGTTCCCACAAATGAAGAAAACGAGACTCAGGCTGGGTGCTACTCGTCGTTGCATCAGCGCCCAGCACGGAAAACCAACAAGCTCGAGAGAGATGATACTTCCAACGCTCATATTCATTGTTATTTGGGCAAACTAGGTAAACTGGATCACGATTTGGGGCCCATAGGGCGATGGTGAGGTTGCAAATGCCATTAATATCCAAACCAGTATCAGATTCTGAGTCGGGCGCATCGTAATCATCGTAGGCCACTTGGGGAGCCGCGACCTCCGAATTTGTGCTGGCACTTCTCCACTCAGGAATTGCTGGGCATCGAATGTAGGTGGTCGTAAGATCTCGGAACCCGGTTACACATTGTCCTCTGGGATCACGGGCATAAACCAAAAACACTCCCATCAGCATTCCCCACACCCGATGGCTCTCTCCTCGTCTGTACCTTCGTAGCCAACCACTGGTGACCAACTGAACTCCATACGTATGGCAGATCGCCTCTGCTTGAACACGACGAAATGCTCTGCGCAGTTTACTCTCCCATATAAGGGTTTCGGTGACGTTTAGAGAACGGAGGGTGTAGATCTTGCCGCTGTGCAAGATTAAGTTGATGACGGAGGAGGTGGGTGATTTGCCTCGCTCCTCGATTCGGTGGTGGTGACGCCTTTCCACTCGCTGAAGACTCGCCAAATCGATACACTTCTTGGGCCATCTTCCAACTTCTGATTCATCTGAGTAGAAGAGGAGGCTCTTATCCGCCAAGACGCACCAGAAACTCTGCCACAATTTGAAACGCGAACTCAACTTAGTGAGACGGCCTTCATGATAGGTGAAAGTTTTGCACTCCTCCCGTTGCTCCACCTCCATGTTATTGTTGCTGTCCTCTGTTGGAGGCATGTTGTACTCCGTGGACGTGGAAGAAGTGCGATAATGGCTGGTGGAAGGGTGTGGGAGAATTGAGGGAAATTCTTGGGGGAGATGCGTAACTTCAATGGTAGGCGTTGTGGCCGATATTCCAACTGTAGAACGAGTCTCTTCAGATGAGGTCTCGTCGCGACAGACGCGACCCACAGTCATTCTCCGCGAGTGAAGAAAATAATTAATGCCACGCTGAATCTCCTCAGCGGGTATACTTTGTATAACAAAACAATGCCCACGAACACATGTGTAGGCGTGCAGATGAGTAAACAAACCTCCCAGTTCCCTGATTACTTCGGTAGATCGACTATAGATAATTGCAGCATGGATGCCTTCTTCATGGAGAGCCTTACTGGGTGTAACAGACGATGAGGAGAAGAAATCGTTCAAAAAGTCCTCCGATGCGCCAATTTTGACCCTCGGTTTATGAGAGTTTCGTCTGAGCGCTTGTCTAAGTGGATGTGGGACGAAAGGTGATCGTTTTGTGAGTTGAGCAATACTCTCCGCTCTTATGGGACTAGGAGGAGTCTTGAATACTCGCTCCCTATCCTCCTCCACGGGAATTTTCAGCCACCTTGAGGCAGAGAGTCCACCTCCTTCTTCTACTTCTCGAAAAAGAGTCTTGCATGAAAGGTGCTTACGCGGAGATGAGGGCAGAGAAGACGTATGATGAGGTCGACTAGAAATAACGGGCGTTTGTGGGGTTGTATGGGCTCCTGACTCCGAGGGGGCGTAAATTCGAGATGTAGAGACGCCATCACTGGACATCAACGAAATAGTTGAATATGATAACGCCACAGATGATGGAGGAATGTGGAATTCCCAATCCACTCGCTCCTTTGAACTCTCAGAACCGGAAAGCGAGTGGTACGGTTCAATTGCAGTAGCCGACGCCGTAGTTATTGTGTCCATTTTTTTACCTGACATGCTCACCTCCCTAGAAGGCTTGCCATTTTCCGCCTCCTCTGGGGAGGAAAGCTCTAAACTCATTATTGCTACGGGATCTTGTTCAAGAATAAGTTCCTCGAAGGTGTCTGAGAGACTTGAATACTGCGCTATTGAGGCCCCCCCGTTAGACTCGATTAAACTTGTGGATTCTGTGGAAGCCAGAGGTGCGTGAACTGTGCCACTGGCAGGTCTGTCAACCTCCGCAGTATGTACAATTTCACCGAGCAGGTTGGATACATCCTCCAGATCTTCACGACGTCGGACAAAACGAGTTGAGGAGAGTCTTCGCAAAATATGATTTAGTTGCCGTTGCAATTGGGATTTCTCGGCCGTCAGGCGTCTGTTTACCATTTCTAAGTCATGCAGTTTAGCAACGACAGTCATTCTTTCCTCCTGACTCCACGTCGTTGACACCAAAGGCTGATCTGTTGAGCCTTCTGAGGAACTTTCCGATGGCCTGTTTTGCATCACATAATATCTTCATTGGTAAACTCCTGCAGCGCGTAGCAGTGCCGGCTTGTTGGTAGGCTTGTGTGTCAGCGGCTCAGTGTTTACGCAGCGGCATATTAACACCTCGCTATTTCGTGTGAGTAGAATAGTACTAATATGTGCGTGTATATGCCTTCCAGGCGTCAGGCTATCAGCCCGGCTGACCTAACACTCGCATATACCCCGTAAGCACGTACAACTGCTATGATGACGATGGTGGTGGTGCAAGCGCTTCCTCATTGGCTGCCACTTTCGCCAGCGGGGATTGGTGATTGCAGTGTTAGTCAGTCCACGCACGTGCAGCCACGTGTGCGCGGAGGGGCGGGGGGGGGCGGGGGGAGAGACGAGACGAGGCTCTGCGGCAGAAGAGGGAGGCTGAGCGAGGCAGCGCGAAGGCACAGTGACGTTACGCGCGCACGTGCGCAATCACACCCTTCATGAGCGGACATGAGACATCGTCCGCCCGGTCTCTACCTCTCACCTAGAATAAGCGTTGTGATGAGGCAAGAAATGATTGAGGAAATTTCGTTCCTTCACCCGTTCTCCTCCACATTTCACTACTTGGAGTGACTGAGAACATTATAAGGTGTCGTGCGTCAAGTTCCTCTTGTCAAGAGATGGACGCGCACTGCGAGAGGAGAGCACTCGATTGTGATGTCCCAACGTGCAACAATTTCTGCTGTCAACGTCGCAATTCATCCAACGGTTCCCCTTTCCTTCTTCGATAATAGAAGTTCGTCCACTCATCTCTTGGGCGAAAAAACCTTAAGCAGACAAGGCAGCGGAACTCATATCCTCGACTCTAACCCTGGATCCTCGTCGACACGTTTTTAAAATTTCATCAATCCTTAAAATCGTTAATACCATAGGATACTCTCACTATATCCGATTAACATTAACATTATGGGGAGATTTGTCTCATATTCTGGCTATGTCCGCCGTAAAGACGGCTTCAATAGCGGCACTGCGTAATACTTTCTGCGTTGAGGCGAAAGATAATGGAAGAAGAGGAGGAGACGCCAGTTTTAAAGGCAGCCGAGTGCTCTCAGTGTGAATGAAGAGTGGGATTCCCGGCTTTGGGCGTGGTGATATAACTCGCATTGATCCTGAGCCTTGGTCCCACTACCAAATAAATTGTACGTTTTAGCCAAGCCTGGGCAACGGCCAATACCATGGGGGCAGAACCGGACCATGCCCTCGAAATATGATGTTCCAGATGCAAGTCCATCATTGGCCCAATAACCTCACATGCTACGAAAAGATTTTGCAATGCTTTAGCTTCTGTTGACCGCATTAACCTTCCAACATGCGAGTCCGAGCTGTTAGAATGGGAGATTCCACAAGCGCCTTCGTCGAAGGTGTAATGAAGGCTCTATTCGTGTAAGAAGGGCACAGTCATGCCGAACTGGGCAGTTAAAAGTCCGGGTGGTGCCGACAATTTGAATGAAAGTAGTGCGTTTCTATGTCTGCTAGCCGTGCATCCCTAAACTCGAGTCTGCTTACACTGAGGGAGACTCAACCACTTTCCTCTCGTCCTGTATCCCGCACGGGCCATCAAGAGCGCTTTCGGAGCCGCACACAATCATTGTGTGTTAAAGATCTGGCCATTTTGCGAGTTCGCAGAGTCACTAAACAAACTTATTAAAGCTCAAAGAAGTAGGTGCCGTCTATCTATGTCTCAACTCAGATTCCTTTGAATAAGAATGTTTTGCGGTAAGAAATTATTTGTGTTTGATAGTGCCTACGTAACACTGATTGCACTGCAAAAAAAACTGCCCATTTCGAATATAACTTTCAGTCGAATCAAAACCCACGCTTACAATTCATGCTAATCCCACTCGTAACCCCCATCCTGCCACTTCACCGACTTCATCACATGCCACGTCGTCTTGGCAGGGGCAGTCGCTTCTCGCCTATTTAACCCTTATGAAGACAATCGGAAAAATTCAGGCCCTGTCGGCACCCTGACCTGCAAACTCCTCCTCCCGAAACAACGGGGGTTAGGCTTCCCAGACTCAGTTTCAACGACTAAGGCTCCTCTCCCAATCTGCAAGGCTGTCATATTTACAGGTTTCCGTTTGTCTTCACTACAAAATGCAGGTATTTTAAGAGCACCACTGAGCTTGAGGCGCCCTTTCATTCATTCACATTCTCCGTAGGTAAATACAAGCCCCATTAGGATAGCGACATTTGGGGCATAGTGTACGGGTAGAGAATTTCCGCCCTAATACGGTAGAGAGTGTGTGATGGACACGTATTCACGTTGAGAGCCCACATTTTGCCGTATTTCCTTTCAGGCGTACGAGGGGCGCAGAAGATTTTAAACCCCGTTAAGACTCGCCACATGGCTTCGTCGCGACTGAAACCAATGTATTTCGACTTCACAACATCTCGTCGTCATCCTCATATTACAACGTCATCAAAAGGTGTCAACTTCTGAGTGCATAATTACGACCATCAGAAGGGTCTTTTTCCTTCCCTCCGTTCTCTCTCCAGAGGCCGTGTTCGCTATCGTCTTTCATCTTGGCCTGAACAGACACTTGACCCTTTTTTGCGTCCCTCACGTCCCTTTTCCCCGCAGGCAATTCTTGCGTTCATTAAAGTATGCCATTCTTGGCTCACAGTTAATCTTGTTGCATCAACCGCTTAACCACGGCTTTCACCTCACAACTTCTTGTGTGCTTGCGATGCGTTTTTGCCTTTTCGAAAATAATGAAATATAGTACATCTGAAATGGACAACTTGTTCTTATGTTTTAAGTTGGAATGAGAACAAAATCAGAAAAACAACCGGTATAATTCTTTACTGAATGGAAGGTAGTGATCCAAACGATAAGATAAAACATAGGTTCGGTAACGAAACAAAATAAAGTGTAACATCTATCTTGCGGCAAAATCCGCAATGACAAAGTTGGCCACCCAATATATCAAGTGAAATAAAGCAAATGTATTTGCGGCTGTTAACTCCAGTGTACTCAAAGACCGATGCTACTTATTACCCAGGAGACGAGATTCGTCACCGCCTTTATCATTGCTTTCCCAATTGATTTAAAAGACAATCACCTATAAAATAGTAGCAATATTTACTGGGCATCAGATGAGCTCGAATTCAAATATTTGCCTAGAGTGAATGCGGTTGACTCTCTGAGTAAACCATATAACTTCACGGGTTAGTGGTTAATTGGGCGAATTCTTATTTTGAAAAAAAATTATATGGACATTATTATTATGCGCATAGGAACTTACAGGTTTTAGGTGCTTGCGTGGCCGTGTTACGGAGAAGAAGAAAGTGTTGCGTGGAAAATTGTGACTGCCTTTAAATTTTCTGGCTATTCTTCATTTCTTGCTACGTTTGTGAATAAACCCCAAGGGGGCCGGAAACGTTTATTGTCATGAGCAGTGAACCGAGTCGATTAATGGGACTACCCGGGAATAGTAGATGGGGAGCAGGCGCACGGCTGAACGATGCCAAGCCTGGAGGGCGAATATTCGTGTTACATGAGCATGAGTTTTGACCTAAGAGTTCGTTGTACCGAGTCTTCTAGGCATAAGCAGCATATCCCTTCCGAATAGACTCCATTAGAAACAACAGCCTTAAAGGATGGCACCTCCGGTTGAAAGTGACTCCATGAAGGCATAATTTAAATTGAGCCATTTCTTAGCAACACTTTACTAGTAGCGTTAGTAAAGCAGATAAATTACCCCGCTATGCAAATAACTACGTTACACCCGCATTAGTAGTATTTTATGGTCATTAACTCACTTTGGGGTTACTCTTTTCTTCCTTGTTTATAAACAGCAAGTGAGATAAACCTTGACTTACTAACCCACTCGATCAATGTCCTTGCGGCTTTCACGGTGCGCCCCGTCATGTGTTCGGATTCAGATCCTTTGAATGACTTTTTGTCTCTTGTTCCTTATGCGAACCGTCAACTCACCACTTTGACTATTATTAAAATAAGATCGAAGCTTAATGAACAAATCCCTTCGCATCATTCAATAGACGGCCCCCTTTCTCAAATAAAATGCTTAAAACAGATATTTATGCATGTACCAATCTCGCTAAGGCGCTCTTTGAAATCAAAAATATTTGCTGCTTTTGATAAATGTATGGAAAGCTCTGAGGCATTAGCCGTATTCACACTACTACTTTCAATTATTGAAACTTGTTCCTTTCGAAATTCTGACCGATGCGATCTGGAGGCATCTGACATCAATTGCAGTCTCCCATCCGTCAATTCTGTCGTTTCTAAACTTTCACAGGCTATTCAATCAAAACGGAGCAATCTACTTTCCCTTCGTGCCTGGGTAATTGTCATGCTTACTTACACATATCGTCAATGTCTCATTTGGTGCTCCCATCAGGATTGCCTCAACTTAAAGGAACTGCCACTTGAGGAAAGGGTACCCCTTGATCCCGCGTTATATTCGTCATGTTGTGTTCCCGCGTTGTTGAAAGTAGCTCTCCATTGCCAGGCGAATAATCTTCCACCGCCTTCCCCGAAAGGAAGTTTTTTATTGATGAATTATTGTTGCTTAGTGCGTTCTCTGACAGCACCATTAGCTGTGTTAGGCAACACGATGGCACCAATGCATTTAATCCTCTTGAAAATCGATATGATCCCGCTTGCAAGTTTCTCAGAGCATCGGATCAACTACAACTTCAAGTCGCCTTAAATCTTTTGCCGTCAATAGAAGAAATACATGGTTTTCTCATATCAGAAGATTTGTTAGGGGTACAAAAGTCCTTAAAAATCATGGAAAGCTATTTCCTTGACAATATACCACCTCGCGGGGACCTAAAGCAGATCTGCAAAGAATTTATTCGGGCCGCCCCCAAAATGCTCCTTCTATCTGCAAACAAAATTGATGAGAGTATTGAGTCAACAGAAGAACTCAAATCCCTTTACTGTGACCTTTATTGTGGATTTTTACATATTTGGATCTACGCTTTGGAAAGGCATTTGGTCTTTGAAGATATGCCACAGTCTTACCTTTACCTCTGTGCTTTTGCAAATGCTAGATTCCGGGCAAGTTTCCCATTTGCTTGTCGTCTAATCGCAGCAATAACTTCTGATTTTTTTGTTCCCTTTATCCTATTTGCTGACTGCGAGCAAGATTGCGGAGGTACCTTTAGCCACGGTTACTAATTCGTTGCCTTTGTGTTCGTTTTGTTTAAGGATATGCATCTGAAAGGGTTCTCGTTAAAGCTATCGGAATCATAACGCAGTTTCTCACCACTTATGCCCGTATTTTCCGATCCAACGTACTTGCATCACCACATTGGTTTCTACAAATGCTTTCTGACTGTGTCACTGCCATCGTCGATCGTCTTTCCTCAGGTTATTATTATTATTGCTTGTGCTTTATTGTCCTGCTACCAAAGCCAGTACACTTTTGTATTCGCTCGATGTTTTCTAAGTATCCCTCGAAGAGGTAACCACTTCTGTTAAGTTTGTTAAAGGTTGGGAGATTAGAGGGCTTCGAGACCCATAACAGGTGACAAGCTTTATATAAATTGTACGAACTTAGTTTTAATGGATATATCGATTTACTCTCCTGTTTTTCTCTTAAATAGCTGAGAATGATGAAGATCTCACAACAATAGAGTATGCAATATGTCCGTGTATCGCCTCGGTAAGCAGGACTTGGAGCAGTTTGCGGGCGGACGAGCCTGACTCGCGACCTGAGCTATCGCGAGCTGTTAAGGGTTTTCTTGACACCATATCGGTATGTATAGCAGGTGCTACTATTCTCCAGGTCGTTGGAAAACAAAAATGGCATGAGAAGTCTTCGGGCGACTCTCATCGAGAGTCTACTTCTTTGCGACCGCGAGTTCGACAGATGTTGAATCAAGGCTTGGTTTTTCCCCTCCTCGATGTGATAGATCCTTGGGCACTTCAGCAATCGCGTGTCGGTCTGAAGCCTGTGGCAGCATGCGAAGTTTTGCGTATGTTGGTAGCAGAGTACGGAGAGAAGCAACGTTTCGTCAGCAGCAGTGGAGAAGTAGGGGCGGGTATTTCGGCCGTCAGTCGCCACGATACAGTCTCAGCACCGGTGTCAATCAGTGGTCTCTCGGGTGGACGTCTGAGAGCAAAGGCGGCCTTAAGAAGGCAACAGCGCATTCGACAGCAAAAACGTTTTTGATTATTTGTATACATGCGCCAATATTTCAGGCAGTAATGACGATCGTAGATTCTCGTTTACTCCCCGAGCGTAAACAGGAGTGGTATGATCTCAGCCATTATTAATTTATGAGTTGGCTGGCTGGAAGTCAGGTCGACGTCGATGACGTCTGGACGACTTATCGAGAGTCTATTTTGCGACCGCGAGTCCGACAGGCCGGCGTTAACGATATTCGGTTGGCCTAAGGGTTCTTGATTGAGCACTGTGGTAGTGTTTGGTAGGGTTATAATGGTTTGTGCAAGAGTGCAGTTTTGGTGAGTGTTTTAGCTGCGTCAGGGAAGTAAAGTGGTATGTTTGGCGACGATGGGTTCTGTTGATGCGTTGATGGGCTGGCATTCTTCCTACGTATACGTGGGGAAGAGGTGGGGGGGGGGGGGGGGGGGAGGGAGAGTAGTAACTAAATTTCTCGCCTTGAGTCGGGCGAGGCCGCATTCGAGGCCTTATCATGATGGTAGCACGTATTCCCTGACGGGGCCTAGTGCGAGTGAAGAAACCCAGGATACTTCGAGACCGATGAGTGTCGGTAAAGCAAACTTTGTATGGTTGCAATGGCACAGAGGTCCACATATTTTTAGTGTAAATGTACAGGGAAGAATGTTCAAGTTTCGTATGGACGAATAATTTGATTTAATTTACCTTCCATTAAACTTAGGCGCTTGTTTTAAAGTGTAAAATTACTAGATACGTTGCGGGATGAATATCTACAGATTCTGTACTTCAAGATGCCAGCATTAATTTAAGTGGTTTCGCTTTTCCAAGTGGAGTGGGGTACCGCTTTCCGGTTCTAGCACGCGTAGTTTCTATGCACGATTTGCCAGGTCTCGAGGATTACTTAATTCACCAAGGCATAAACGCATGCATAACGGTTAAGCACGACGTGTGTGTGAAAAGACCCATTTCTTTCCGAGTAGATTTATGAAATTATAAGACAAATAGTTCATGCATTAGTTTTAATGTCGATATCAGCGCAGTTTGTTATAACGAACAAGCGCATAATTTACTCCCAACGAAAATTTTAGCCGCCTAATCAAAGCCATAGGCGTTGTACACTTGGGGGATATTTTGGTCCAAAACACACTACTAAGAGCTGACTCAAGGTGATATTTAGGATCCTTCTCTCGTTCGTAAAATTTTTTTGCATATGATTCCATGTTTTGTTTTCTACGTTTTGTGCAAAAGTACTCTTTGAGGACCAACCTATTACCTTATTTAGTAGTAGTCAAGCTTGCCACCATCAGCTCTCTGCTGCTAGGCAATTTTCATTCAGCCCCTTTGAAGCTACGATGAGTCCCTATGTTGTAGTCCCTGAAAGTTAATATATATCAACAATAAACGAATCGTGATGAAGCAGGATTATAGACATAAGTGACGCGCTGCGCCCATAAACTTCCTCCTAAAGAAATAATAATAGCCTCCAAAATCTGGGCCATAATTGTTTTTATTGTCAATTCATTATGGCACAGTCTGAGCGGGTGTGGTTGAAACGGAGGGCATTGCTTTCAATGAACTAGGAATTGCAGTTCCTAATAAAAGTAAAATTTATGTTATATTTATTGAATTTTGAAAGATGGGATCTAGATATAGATGCTAAAATGTCTGCCCCCAATTATTATGCAAAACAGCTTAACCCCGACCCAGTTTTTTATGCCTGTTTTTAAAAGCAGCTTTGTTCATTTGCTCTAAAAAATTGCTATTTTGACTTAAGTATTTAAGCCTAAAAATTTTTTCTATATACTGGCTGAAAGTGCAAAATATTTTTAGTTACTCATGGAACATAATGCCATTTACTAGCTCCCGCTAGACGAATGGTATTATAAGGAATATTTCTGTGCAACTTATTCTAAATTTCACAATTTCCCCCTTGCTTTCTCCGCCTTGACACAACCGGGGTAATAAATAAAAATAGGTCAACTTAAATGATATGGAGGCCAGTTCCACAACCACTACGGCGCAAAGACAAACGAATTTGGAGAAGCAGCGAGAGATTTTGCACAAGAAACGTCAGAACAAACGTGAACATGAGATGCAAACCTTACAGGCCAGGTCTTTCGATGCTTCAATAGATCCCAGTCCCTCAAGCTTTCGATCAACTCAGAAGATTACAAATCGCGATTCACACAAATCTGTCATTGAAGACTTTGGTTAGTTTGACAATTGATGAGCATAAATAAATAAATGCTAGTGTGGAGGTCGGCATTTTTTTTCAAGCCTGTGCTTTCTACAACATATTCATTATTATCCAGGTGTATCATTGTTTCTAAATGTGGCTGAAATGTTACTTTGCCTTTCCTCATGGACAGTTCTAATCTGAATTTCAAGTCATCCATAAATTCTCATAAAAATTGCAAAGTAAAAAAATCCGGCCTTCCACTCACCGACAAATCCGCAGAATTTTTAAAATTCAAAAATGCAACTAAGTCTACTAATGGTGCTCTTCTTAAATAGAAGAACATTTACAATCCAGAGTCTTATGTGATATCACTGGTTACTCCTCTGTTTTTAACTTATAGAGATTCACGTCGCTAGCGCTGTTGTGAAATCGTGCTTGTTTATAGCGACAAAAGTTTGCATACGGATCTTTTTTCATTTGCAGATGATAAAATGCCTTGTAGAATGATAATCGACCAAAGAAACTAGGATACAAGCCCAGATCTGTCGCCGTTGCATTAGGTAAAACCCTTCATGTTGCCTTAGCAGTCCACAGCCGTATGATAGTCCTATCCTCACCGACCTTGTACATTGCAGACAAGAGCTCCTTCAGATTAAAATACAGACAACTTAAGCTGCTGATAGGCGAAAAAACACCGCGAAGTATAGGTTTTGAGTAAAATATAATCTTTCCCTGGTGATTTTCCCACTTTCTAGTCGAAACATGTGGGCGCTAGTTCTGTTGTCCCATGGACGTTTTCCAGAATGGCAGATCATTGTTAATTGGAGCCTTGTCTGGAAATCCTTCAACATCACAGCTTTCATTATCTTCGCCTTTTATCACTATTCCAGCAACTTTGCGTCCTCTAGGCGACAAAACTGCAACCTCTAAAGGGCTTCAGAAGAGGCTTTAGTTAAAAGGGACACTTTACTGCTAATGTGACTATTTTGATAAACACAATACATACTCAAGGGAAGACAATATTTTCCCAGAGTACTTCGAACCATATGGTATAGCCATGCATTACTCCGAATGGACTTCTCATCAATGGACCTCTCCGGTCAACAGCTTAAGCACGTAAATCTCTTTTTTGTTGAGTCCGCACCTATGAGAAATGACTCAATCTCTCGAAAGCATCTCCTACGCTGTCCCACACCTTTCGATCGAGTTTTCGGAGGGAGGGGGGCAGGAAGTAGCCACCTTGATCTTTGTTTAATTAATAAGGCTTATTGTTTGCGCAGATTGGTTGGTTACTTACTATACGTGTGTAACATTTCAGCTTACGATGGCCCACAAGCCCTTGAATTGGGCAATCCAGACCTGCTCGATCCTCCGCCTCAGGTCCTCCGCGTCAGCGGTGATAGAAGCGATACTGCAACTCTCGCTGTTGGTGAGGAGTTCTTCATTGTTTGCGGGAGAGGTTAGGAGTACACTAATAGATGTTAGATTGTAGAGGCCTGTTTAGGTAGCAGAATTCCCTCGAGGATGCCCAAAATTACTTAGTTTTGCTCATCCATAACTCCCTTCTTGTTTATATTCCTGTATTTTTTACTGTTTAGAACGCACTCAAAAACGAAATTAAAGAGTTGCCATTCGCGAGCTGAAAAGCTGGAAGGCGTAGACAGGTCCTTCAAGTGGATGTCAAACAATTTGCTGTATTTGTTTCTGTCAAGCTAGTGAAATTTTTTGGAGGGTGTAGTTTGTGCATCTAGAGAATCTTTGGGTTTATATTTTGAAGGCTTATATAAAGTTGCACGGAGATGTCGTTACCAATGTGCGCACGAGTTCTCCTACCACAGTTTCAATCTCGGCAACGGCAGTTAACCGATTCGGTCCGACTAAGACGTGGTCTTCAACTCCCGAAGACATTTGATGAGTCACTTCTCCAATCTCCGTACAGTAGTCTGCAAGGCAGGGCTGAGACCAGGAAGCTGACATTGTCCTCTGAGTTAAAATGACTCCGGTTTTAAGGTACTGCTCGGTGGAGTTGAGGGACGAGTTTGAGATGGTGGCGACACGCCAAGTTGTTCGTCCTGTCACTCGGTCGTCTCGATTAAAACATGTCACCTTTTTTCAGACTGTTCACGTTCACCTTTTTGACGTTCCCGCCATCCATTAACGTATTCGTACGCTAATTCACTCGGATAGAATAATGAGCGATTGAGTGTGGGGTAAATGTCATCCCTTTAAATACTAATTAAAGGGAATTTTTCTCATCCCCATCAAGTTTCGTGATGGAACTTACTGCACAGAGTGGAGACGATGGCCATATGGCTTTGAAGTAGCACTTAGAATCCAGATGCCAAGGCAAAGAGCTCAAGCCTTTCGCCCTCGAATGCTACGCTGGGGTGATGGGCTGAGACCATCATTTGGCCCTCGTAATTCGATGGCCATAAATTTACATTAAACTGCGAAAACAATTTCAACACTCTCCCATCTGCACATCGGCACACTGCGTTGGCAGGAACGAGCGGAAATTCCCTCCGGGAAGGAGTCGTTCCCATATTGGCGAGGAATCGCCGTAGCGAATGGACCAATGTGTCCATTCCACAGGTGTCGAAATTGCAAATCACACTTTTTATGATGGGGTCGGTTAAATGAGTTACTCTCAAATAGTCGGTCTTCTGTTTAGCTCTTGGTGGTGTTTTCTACTCAAAATGTTTACGAAACTCTAGAGCGTCCGAAAGGCCATCAGCATAACCTACTACTCCGCACCGACAAGAGGTACCTCGTTGAATCCCTCTCAAGGGAATAATGGGCACCATATCTGATAAAGTGCCGTTTTTACTAAAGTGGTAGTTAGACATTCCTGGGATGAGGTGAGCATGCGGTCTGAATGTCGGCCAGCAGGAGAGGAATCACCCGAGTATTCAGGCGAAATTTCTATTCACCCCCGTTGACTGTATGCTGCGAACCGCATTTGAGGCATGCGGCAAACCCGCAATTAATTGCCCAATACTCCCCTGACTGAGGTGTTTTGCAATTAATGCCGTACATTTATACTGTTGCCATCTTTGACAACTTTCTATGGCGGTATTGAGGCCCAGAGCCAACGCTAACAGACTCTGCTGAAGGCCTCGCCGACGCTTAGCACGCTCTTGTCACCCTCCCTCCGAATGTCGTTGGCCGAGGCACAGCCAATGGTCGGCTTCCTCTACCGCCACAGCCTCTCAATTGCGGGCTTGGCAGGGAGCACTGACCGCCCCACTTTGAGTTTTCTTTCCCCATCTTCTGCAGAACACGGGGATAGCGGCCCGAGGGTTTTTTCGCGTGAAGTCCTCTCACATTTCTGGCTATTGTTTTTCAATACATTCATTATTCACGTGGAGCGGAGTAGACAAAATGTGGTTGCTATTAGAAAGCTTCTACGTTGCCCTGGCAACCCAAAACTGTGTTGCAACATGATCAAAACCAGGTATTCGCACCAGATCACAGAGGTTTCCGCTTTCTATTTTTTGCTCTGATAGCCCCAATTTGTCATGCAGGCGGTGTACAGATCTGTTGGTAGCATTTTTATGCTATCAACAAAATTGTTAAGGCTGACGTCAAATCACTATCCCTCAGAAAAGGGGTCAACTGACTACCGACTGAATCTCACTTTGTCTCACAGCACCGAGTGGATAGCCACATCCTCGGGCGACAAATCCACCCCCGAGTGTGGCGATTCCACGCCACCTTCGTCTTTGATGCCACTTCCATTATTATAACGCAAAGTTTCATACCACGCTTAAAGATACCGTCATAAAATCCGTCCTAATAATGGCATGAAAGTAATGCCATGAGGAATGCCATTTCCCTCGACTTCACGTTCGGTGCGTTAGAAGACAACATCGAGGGGAGGACGGAGAAACTCATGGGATGATTAGTTGAAAGGTTAGGTGTTGTGACGCTCCACTCAAAGGCGAACTCGGCCAGTCGATCCATATGAATGTCTAAAAATGCTTGGACTCAAAGAGATGGAGTGGGACGGATTGAATGACTACGGCATTCAAGAAATGTCTTCTGTGCTACTTCAGTTGGATGATGATTTTGTAGTCACGCGAGACTTGTATTTAAGGAGAGAATAGGGTCAACACGATCGGGTTCTGAAAGTAGACGGATACCAAATCTTTAAGAGGCTTCACTGATAAATCGGTAGCTTTTCTTTACCTGCAGTTAATTCAAAGTCCTCCGTGAGCAACCGCACGGTCCCACCGAAGACATATCCGCCGATTCGTCCGGTTAAATTGCCACTACCGAAGACGCCTTTGACAGCGGTGGATCGCAAGTCCCTATTCGAGTCAATGGAGTTGGAGGAGGGCGACGAGGATGCGTCGGCCACAAAGGCAGCGGGGGCTATGAAGGTGAGGCCAAAGGGGGAGAGACAAACGGTTCGCAATAACCCTCGAAGACAGACGAAGGCTCTGACAAGACTGCACAGTGCTACGGAGGCGCCCCAACGACCTCGTGTCAAGACTAACAACCTCATAGACTTTGATGAGATTGACACACTTCCAATGGAGACGTCAATGTCCTCTGGCGTAGCAGTTCGTTCAGTTACACCTTCGACGGCAAGCGGGGTATCATTTCAGGGGGTAAGTTGGCAGACTGACTGGTTTAATGCTTCCTTCCGTTCAACCACTCATAATCCTGACAGCAGCGCCAAGCATGAGGAATCCTTTTTGACTGCTTAATAGCCTTCCCCACCACCGGTGGACACGCCTTCGCACTACGAACTTTTGAATGTAATCACTGAATTTATAGATAACTTTCACAATACTTTATCCCTTACCCAAGGCATGTCACTTTCAACTTCATTGTGCGTCTGCAATGATCTGGTGTGTCTCAGGAGTTCTGTGGCTTGTGCAACACCCGAATCCCCTCGGGTGGTGGTGTGAGAAAATAACACAAGTCCAATTTCTCGCAGACAGCTCATTTCTCTTTACAACACCAGCTTCTTACTCGTCCGCTGCGGACTTAAACCCCTTCGGTGCGCAAATTAGCGCCTCCATTGGGGGGAAGTGGAGAGGCTTCACTCCAAATGTGGCGCACATTCCGACTTAGGAGGCACGTGTGCGGCCGGCAGGTTAGCCCTTCTGCCGTGTTGAACTGCCCCCTTTGCTGGCGGAGCTGTCAGCTTGTCACCAAGACGGGGACACGGGCATGGGGCGAGCACGTGACTCACGTTGCCGCTCTCCTCATCTCGATGAAAAAAGTGGAGTATTTCACACTGGAGTTTGTTTATTTAATCGGACTGAATTGTTACTGATGAGTGGATAAAGTTTGCCGGTGTTGGTAGAATTCGCATTTCGTTGAGTGCCAGTTCTCCACAAAGCTGAGTTGGGATGGCATAGCGGCGGTGTGGCGGCTTACGGAGAATGAGTGAAAGAAACAACTGCTTTTTGAGAAGTGTCTCTGTAATACATAGTGGAACAAAGGTTTTGCGTTACTCTATTGTTTCACTTTTATTGTCGCAAGGTAATTTCTGCTCACCCGTTTAACTTTTTCGGCTCCGTGTCTCATTTTTCCATTCTTCCTAATGAGGACGGTCTCAGGTTCGAGTGAGGCAGCACACGACGCGAACACGTGTGTGTCCGGTTCAGGCTCTCGTCATACATACTTTAAACCATGCCCATAAGCTTGGGAAATTTTGCATATGAAAATCCCGTGTAAATGGAGAGAACGAGTGCTCCACCGTGGACTCTGACAGTCACTTCGGGCATATTAAAAACTCTCTTCGCGGGTCTGGGGGTAAAAATGATTGCGCCAGACCGAAAGGACCTTTGTGAGAGGTGGCGGAGTGAGACTTTAGGTTGCAAGATTTGATCGTTGGAGTTGTGTACAAGTTGAGTAATTTTCATCCGGAGAAAAAGATTGTGCGCCAGCCCGAGTGGCCCTTGGTCTCGTCTCCATTTACCGCAGATGTAACTTCAGTCGACATGTAAATTCGTTCGCGCTCTATCTTCTAAGGGGCAGCTAAACCTGCCTTCGGGGAAGAGGGGGAGTTTGGACGTTCGGGGGCACAAGTCGAACGTTACATGTGGCATCCGGGAGATCATAAGTTTTGAACTAGAGCAAATCAGCGCTTTTTGGTCATTTTCGAGGGAGAAGGATTCTCGGAGGTGCCACAAAACGAAGTCACGGGACGCATGACCTCTTTAAATTACCTTCTTCTAACTTAAACCTTGCATGGTAGTCCTTCTCTCGTATTATGGCGGTTGTCAGACCAGACAGACTGAACCGTAGACACTTCAGCCGTCACGTTCCTGGACGGCATTTTCCTGCATCCACGCCCGCTAAATCTCTACCACAACACAAACTGCTGACTCTGCGCCAACTTTTATCGAGCCAAATCATTTCCACATTCTCCAGATTTCAGTATTTTTACTACTATCATGACCGGAGCACATTTGCTTCTATTTCGAAGTCTTTCGTTCAGTCTACACAATACTCGGAAATGCATGAAAAATTTTTCCACTGGGTGCCGAGTTTTTGAGTGGGTGCAGAGGAATTAACGGTGGAAGCGTAATTCCATTTTTTGGCAGGGGTAGAGACTTTGACGTCTCGACCGCAATCTGCGTTTGCCCACAGGACATGGGAGTGAGATTTCGTTAATGGAAGACACGCCCGTATGCCTTCGGCCCCGATCCCGCAAACCACCTCAGTCCAGCGTGGAAAATAACTTAGGTTACGAGAAAAATGGTCGTGTTTGAAAGAAATTTGGTAAAACGCCCCCTGATTTCGCTCTAAGTATGAGGAAGGAATAAATTTTTTCGCTAAATGTCCTTAACTGTTAGAGTACTTGCCGCGGGTGTTCCTCAGCCGTCCGTGGAGATCTGAGGGAAAACGTGAAGAAAAGGCGATCATTTGGCGAACGGTTGTTACCTTCTGGAAAAGTACCCATGTAACCCAGCGGACTTGGGCAGGTTTAAGTTGCCTCCCATTCTGCCTCATTTGACACTGAGAATAGGCTAGGATTTGGTAACATCCAGCAGGTAAGAGCACATATAATAATACTGATAAACCTTTGTGCAATTCCTCCCACTCTCCAAATGGAATGGGTTCGGAATGAGAGACCCTCAAGCCCCTTTGCTAGGGCTTTTGCGATAGTGTCCTCGAAACTGTCGGTAACCAGGCAATTTTAAACCGCGCTTTTCCTACTTTTATATGCCTGCATTTATAATTTCGATACCTTTAGCGAGAAAAGACAAGGTCAGAGAACACTCAGAATGAGAGAGGAGGTAGTGAACTAAGAGTTCAGGATATTGGGAAACCGAAGAGAAAGAATCTCACGAAAAAGAGCAACCTAAGTGAAAATAGTGTCACCAAAAGAAGACCGAAAAAGAAAGTGGCAAGACAAAGAAGACGAGAAAAGCCGGTGCTTCAAGAAGTACCGCGTTCCGCTGAAACGCTGCCCGCGGTTAGTTTATTTTCCCCTATCCGATAAGCATTCTGCGCCCCTGCCAGCCTCTCGGGCAAGTCGCCACGAGTTCTCCTAGCCGGCGAATGACAAAAGGCACCTAGTCTGTAGATCGGCTTCCTAGAATTAGGTTATGACTAGCCTCCGGAACCCTTTTTCCCATTTATTCTCCAACTTTACGGAAATTGGTAAAATTGCTTGAACTTTACCAGCCTCCTACTAGCTTGACCCCCTCCCAGAGTAGCTAATGATGACTGACTTTCCAAACGCGGGCCCCTGTCTGGGATATTGTGAGACTGGCTGTCGGATGAGAGCTTGTGTCCAACGGTAGTGAAGAGGAGTTTGACTTTCCCTTTACTCTCGATTTTGACAGAAACCCCAACTTGTTGATAGTCGTAATGAGAAGAGTTCAGCAGGCGGTGTTGTGCAAAAAAGGAACCGTAGTATGTCCCAGGAAAATTCTGAGTGCAGAGGGTCCAGTAAGTCCCGCTCTCCTCCCAAAACCACCCACCGCCGTGGAGACCTTGCTGAGAACGAACGAGGAGAGCTGAAAACACCCCGGAGCAGGGGAGTTGGGAAAAGTTCATCTGAGCATCTCGTCTTACCGGTAATTAGTACACGAGGCAAAGTAACTAGGAAGGAGGCCTCACCTCCTACCAGGAGAGGACAGGCGAAGAGGAAGCAAGAGGTAGTTCTGTGCCCAGTGCATTACATCTGCGCTTCTTCTCTCCTGCTTCCACCGTTTGCTTTTCTTGCGTATACGCCCGGAAGTTACAAAATTTTGATTGTACTGGTAAACCGACGAATACACATCCGTTCGGTGTTATTCTTTTTTTCTAGGACGAAAGTGGTCAGGACGTAGCAATCAAATCGGCACTAACTCGCATCTTCAATGTTGGAGACGATGTGGAGGAATTCATTACGAGTCCGGCTCCTAAGGTGATGGCATTGCCTGGTTAATCTCTTGGCCAGTCATGAGTTCGTCCAATCTGCCGGCTTTTTGTTCAATCAGGAACAATTTTATCCCTCCACATCACGTTGCCTCTAGTCCGTTTTGTTGGCTGTAGGTTTGTGAAGTAGTAAGTTCATAGAGCACGTGCTCATCAATTCCCTATGGTGTTTCTGCTGGGGCTGAAGTTGCCTTTGTAGTGAAATGCTGAGGGGAAGTGGGCTACTCCGAGCCCGGAGAGGTTTGTTACCCGGCGCGGTCGACAAGTACGTTTGTAGGAAACCCCAAAATTTCGTCACAAACTTGCAAGATGCGAATGACAAAGTGAGAAGGCCACAGCGGAAAATGACAGCGACAGTGGGGCAGGTCGTCGGACATGCATGCGTGCACCAAAATGGTTGTGGACCAGACCGACTCAAAGGCGGGGCAATGACCTCGCGCTGGACGAATCCATAGAGTGGCCAGGTGCTCCTCTTTTTGAACCGACTACAACGAAGAGGAGCTGCTGCTCTGCATTTCAAACTCGTCCTTTTATCACGGAGCGGCCCGTTTCTCTCGAGCCATAGTTATATCACTTTTTTCCGATGGTAATCATAGGAACGGATCGAGGAGCTCAGAGAGTAGTGAGGTGATAGTGGTTTGAGTTAGTTTGCTTCAAGATGAACGCACTGCCTTGAGTTCATAAGTCGTTCGACAGTAGCCTTCCTTGCCAGTTTTTGGTGCTACAGCGCAGTATTAATGATGTCTTGAGGTTAATGGAAAATTCAGCAGTATTTAAATGCGATTCACATAAGAGAGCTGTTTTGCAAGTTAAGATTTGAGTGACTGGTAAGGCCACTGCCAATCTAGACTGTAACCGGACATTCTTACCTTCCATTTCAATGCAGACCTTCCGTTAATAGGATGTAACTGTGTGCTGTCGGATAAGCCGAGACAAGCACGGTCTGGAGGGGGGCCTCTTTCCGAGCTACTTCCTTCACTTGGAACGACAAGAGGACGGTCGTCGATTCTTCTTACTCTCGGCTCGTCGTAAGCGTCGCACCACGACTTGCAATTACCTGATCTCTCTTGATGCCGCTGCTGCCGCCGTGAACACCTCTTCCGCCACCGACTTGACCGGGGACGGTAGGCTCGCTGTCGGCCACCTGCGTTCTAACTTTCTCGGCACCCAGTTCGTCCTTTTTTCCAGCCGATACAGCCACCCCAGTCGACACGCCTCCGCCGGTCTCTCCGGCGACGACCTCTGCAGTAGCGGTTGGTCCAGAGAAGTCGCTGCCATCAGCTATGTGAGCCTGCTACCACCTCCTCCCTTCAAGCCCCGCTAGGCCCCTACTGTAAGGCCTTCTGACGCGCGCTTTGAACTTAGCCACTCGATTACTTCTATTGGAGGATGTTAACAAATACTTTGGCGGAAATGGCGATCCCATTCTCTACGTTTTACCAAAAACGCTTGCAAATTGGGACGTCATTTATGTCGGAAATTTGTCAAGGATAAATCAAGACATAGTAAAAAACTTGGTCTAAGTAACTTCGTCATTGTCCGTCCTGCCTAGTTAAATTGTGTTTGTTTAATAATGACGTTCGTTCCCTTGCAAACCATCAGGAGCCCAACATCTTGGGCTTCAAGGGTCCACGAAAAATGACTGTGCTTCTGCCTCCCTCAGCGGAATCTGGCAGCGTAAATACCGATGATGAGGTGGGTTCGTTTCCGTCTCATGAGGCAATACTTCCTCGAATTGACAAACAGGCACATTGTCTCGTTGTAGCTGTCCAAGTACCTCGTCGGAAATTCTGAAGCAATGAGAAGTTCTTCAGGCATCATAGAGCTGCATAACAAGAAGCCCGAGTGGAATGAAGGCAAGTTCCATTGTGTCAAGTGTTTCCCAAACTCTGAGCAGAATTGTGATATCCACCATTGCTCAGTGTCTCTCCATGGGAGAAGAGTTGCGGGAGTCAGAGAATAACATTGTGCCAAAACATATTTTAAGCTGAAGACTGTTTTCCTTGTTCTTCGTCAAAATTTTTCCCGCAAATGGTATTCAAAAATATATGAACAGTGTAGTATTTTTATTTCCCAGCCATGACCCGCCTCTGCATCTTTCAACTTGTGTAGAAACCCAGTCCTACGTACTCAATTTCCACGGTCGCGTGACACAAGCATCGGTGAAAAACTTTCAACTGATCGCCAGCAATGATGGTAAGGCCAGTTAAATTCGAGATAGGAGGATACAATTTGCGATCATTCCCTTATACTTTGATTTGACATTCCTGCTTAGCGTCTTTCTCTCAATCCCATCCCTTAAGTCGACTTATGTCAGTTCGATGGCAAATCCGCCCTTTATCCACCGACAACTGTCAGTCGAAAAGTTAAGGAGTCCATGTCCCGTCGCGTACAAGACCACGCGGTTCATTTACGATTGACCCACTTATTGCGGCTGCCCAAGATGTCTACCTCGTCTCGGATCCCCCAACTAAGAGGAAGGCAAAAATGGCCACAGGGCAACGCCCTCGAGCCAGGATGTGCACACTTCGTCGGGGACAATAAATCATGCTAGGCATACGCGTTCAACAGTAGACGGGTTTACTCGGTGGTCTAAAGTGATGTGGGCGTGGAGGGAGTCCACCAATCCATTCTGCTCGAAGGGAATAAGATGGCGATTCCACCTCGGGGGAGAAAAGTGTGCCCTTCAGAGCTCATTCTCAAGTACTCAGGAAGAGACTACACCTGGAAGGAATTTTAAAATGTTAAAAGAGACGGTAGTGTATCCATCCACCGGCCCCCGACTCGTATCCCTGTCTGTGTCATTTCATTTTGGCTGAGGATTTTTGTCAGCCAACTCCCTTGTCTGTGACTGGCTAATCTACCGAGCATAAAGTGGAACCAAAGCCTCAAATGACCACCAGTCAAAAATACCAACGCGGCCAGAAGCGCCATCATTTCACATGCGAAATTGCAGTGGCCTCTTACCCAACGGGTTAATGTAGAACACTGGGAACCATTGACCCTCGAATAGGTATAAAACTCGGACTTTTGAGACAGTATTCACCCGCTTCCCTTTTCAGTAAAAAAGAATACCCCCACGCAGTCCCACGAACTGCCAAGAGTAGGTAGTAGGTAATCGTTTACGACAGCTTATCCCTTTGTGTAATCTCATATTGACCCTTTTTACCTCAAGAATCAAATATTCTCATGCAATTCGGACGCATCTCTAGCGATGTTTTCACAATGGATTACACCTATCCACTGACCGCACTTCAGGCCTTTGGAATTGCCATTTCCTCAATGGCTGGCAAACTGGTATGTGAGTAGCAAACTTGAAAGCAAACAAAACTACGCAGGTGATTAGTTGATCTAATAGAAAAAAAAGACTATCGGACAGCATCCCCTTCTCTTTCACCTTCGTAATTTTCCCTTTTTGTAAAGCCGAGAGGATTTTAGCGACGGAAATATTTGACATACAAGTTTCTTGATTCAAACTCACACCATCAAATCAGATATATTTAAGGGCAACGAGCAGAAGTGAACATGGCACTTGACTTTAGATCGTTTAGATAAGCGGAATGGAAGTAAGAGAACAGGAGGGATTTATACACAGAGCAAGTACGTGGAGAAAATTAGGAATGAACGGGTGTTAAACCAACTTGTTCTCAGCTAGCGGGATCAGAAGTGGTTCGGAACGAGCCAGTTGGTACCAGCGGTGGCTGTGTGGTCGGCTGGGAAGCCGTCTGGGTCGGATAGCCAAACGTTTGCTCATAGGAGAAAGACTGTTGATTGACGGTTGAGGGATACTGTGGCAAATCTGCCGAATAGGGAGGCGGGAGAATGGTCTGAGAAGTGTATACCTGCGATTGCTGCTGTAACTGTTGGTCTACTGAAGGCTTTGCTGGTTGCTGGGCCACCTGAAACCATTTGTGTGGTGTAAATAGTGGCAACGAATTGTTTCGAGACTCAGTTTAACAGTAAGAAATCATTCATCAAGTAGCATGCGCGGAGGTTTGGAAATTTATATTACTGCTAGGATTATCAGAATGGGCGGCATTCATCACCTTTGTTTTTAACAACATCCCACAAAGCCAACATGCTTTAAGGGGTGAAAATTATCTTGATGCATTCGAATAAACATTCCCACAACGATCATCCCAGGCTAGTCTAATTTAGTAGCGTAATAGATGTGCACATACGTTGCCATGGTTGGAATGAGCTGGAGTCATTGGATACCGAATGGCTAAAGTACGATAACAGCAAATGAATTAAGAGATAAGTGTGTCGAGTCTTGCTCCAAACAATTACTTCTTTAAAAGTAATTAACAATTGATAAAAAATCTGTCATCAAATTGTCGTGACAACGATGTAAAGTATCAACCAATTTGGCCAAATCCATCCTAAAGGACCATAATTCAAAAACAACGCAGTAATTTTTGTGTCCCCTGCCTAGCACGCAATGATCGCTGAGAAAATCCGAAAGTGGAGACGTTGTTCTATCAATAAATCGCTCTCAAACCACATTAGGGTTAGGAGTTATCGCTTAGAGGAGAGTTTTGTCAGATGAGTTTCTGACTGAAAGTGTACCCACTGTTGGTGAAAAGACCTCATTCTACGTTTCTAACAATCGCAAATAATGCTCAGTGGAGATATTATTAATAAAACGAATTTAAGAAGTTCGCCAAATAGTAAGCCTGTAAAAATACTGAACATCTACCCTAAATTGTTCTCTATAAAATAAACCGAAACAAGATATCAAAATATGTCTGGCTCCGCATAATCTCATACGCCCGGAGATTGCGAGTAATAGTGACAAGTGGAAAGCACAGCTCGACAAAATACTACGCATGGGGACTCACTCCAGCCTTGGCAGACAGCCTCTCCAGATCCGCAGTTAACCGGCCTATTTGAGATTCTTGTTCACTCAAAAGGAGCAACAGATCCTCGTTTTCCAACTTAATTGTCTCCTTTTCGGTGCTGAGGGCTTTGAGGGTGTCTTCCAGGTCCTGGAGAAAAAAAATTGTAGTCATAGTTGGAACCCAGTATACTTGTCAATTACTAAATCAATTATAACAATTGTGACAGTTTACATCACAGGAGTAGTTAAGGGTGCGGAGGAAGAAAAGATTCGGTTCCGCCAGACAATGTCAATACAGATATGTGAGACGAAAATGCGTCATATGGGAAGTCTGAACGTACGATAATTCGTTTCTCTGCAGCCTCCAATTTTCCCCATTTCTAATTCAATCAAGCAAATACATATTAGTAAGTAATGCGGTGAAAACAACAAAACAAAATGCAATCAATTAGCCTTACCGTCTCGTCTTGCGCATCTGAATTAGCTAAGAAAAAGGTAAAAGACTTGTTAATTTGACGTAAATTCTCCCTTTCATCAAAAAATGGATTGATGGCCATGCCATGATGAACACAAGGGGAAGTAGCGGTTTTGAAGGAATTGTAATATATTATGAATAGCATACGATATGATTACCGTAAGATTGGATATTGGTGCCGGTCGTGGTGTGTGACTTGAAAATAGAGACAATCACAAAATAATGACAGAACCAGACAATAAACTACTAAAATCACTTCAAATCATCTTAAGTAGCGGACAAAGTCTACAGATCCCCAGCGCTGAACTTGTCGAATGAGATTGTAGAAGGTGAGACCATATCACTCACCCAACGTCTCCAAGGATGATAACCCATTTTGACGTAAAGAGGCAAGTTGACGCTCCAATTCGATAATGCGTATTTGGAGGCTTTGTAAGGCCGTATCTCGTTCAGCAACAGCCTTCTGGTAGGCCAGTAGCATCTCTTGTTGTTGAGCCCATCTTTTAGTTTCATCTTCCTCAACATTTCTCACATGTCCAGCCCGTCCATTTTCCTGCTCGAGGTTTTCACCATCTCTCGACTGACCACTCGACCGGGAAAGACAAGTGCATACCTCCACTGTAAAACATGACAAAAGACCATTTCAACAAACCAAGTGTGATTTGGTAGGGTGTAAGATTCTCTAAAATTTTTACACCAAGCATATCAGGACGCAACTAATCTCCTCAAGCATCAAGATCGTGGTAAGATCTTAAGACTTAACAGCAATTTTTAAGGTTGACAAGTGTTGACTTACACTCAATACTCCTGAAGAGTTCAGTAAAAAAACAATCAAATACTAAGTCAGCAGGTTTCACAATATCCATGAAAGAATGTGTGATAGCACGAATAAAATCCTCCGAACGGTAAATTTGGCCGATGCGTTTGACTAGATCGTCAACGCCAATGCGCTCATCGATCGTCTTCATAAGAGACTTGCTGAAGAATGGGAAGTGGCATAAGCCAAGGGTCAATAGAAGTAGAGGCCCACGTACCTGTCGTAGCCCTCAACCGCATCATTGTTATAACACACGCAGATGCCGATAAGAAGAGCGGAAAGGCAGCTCACAATATCGGTCTCCTCCCCCTCTCCTGTGACCACATCGGCGATTAAGTGGGAAAGAGCAACACCACTACCAAAACCGCTTCCGCCACCACTATTTTTGCTTGATGAGGCTGCGATCCCTTGTGTCTGATGGTTAGTAGAGTGCAAAGAGAGGAAAGCCTCCACCACGGGGGGACAGTGCGAAAGCCAAGCACAGAGAAATTGTAATAAACCAATCTTGGCCTGGACGCGACCCACCTATTTCGGGTGGAGAGAAAGGGAACATGGGTCAGTTCAGCGCCACCTCTTGAATTATCCTCATACGGATTGCAAAATCGACAAATAGCGTTTTGTAAAGAAAAACAATACCGGCAAAGACCCCAGTTCTTTTCTTGATCAGTCTAGAAATTTCGAAGGCATAACTTGCGGTCAATCCCAATAACTATTTATTGGTTCACAATCAACATATCGCTTTGATTCTGAAAAATACTTTAAGTTGACCGTAAAAACTAGGATACTCTCGGAAGTTGAGAAAATAGAGGTCATGTAAAAATAACGAATACGAGAAGTAATTGATGATTTCAGTCGCCATCGATCCCTTTCAACAGACTTAAATTCCTATACACTCGAATTAGGCCTCTCGTTAAAAATTTACAGGTCTATTGTATTTTCTTTGCGTTAAATTGATAATAAACCCAAGTGAACCAAAGTGGATAACTTTAAAAAACTAAAGTAAAAAAGGCCAAGTGCGGGTTGCTGGATGCAAAAACGGAAGTAGGAATCTTTTTATCTGGGGAGTACTTAACGGTAATTTCAGATGATGCCCAGTTTCGGTTATTTAAAACAAGTAAATCTTAGCTCATTTAAACTGTCACTCATTTAGACTCAGAGCGGTCTTATGCTATTTGCAATGGTAACGCAAACACAAACATCAGAGAATCTGGGAAGCGAGTCTTTTCTAATACAACCAAGAGGTTAAATGCCATTTCATTGTACTATCTTGTCGGAAAGCTGATGAGGCATAACGGAAAAAACGGATATTTAAGGTACACCCTTTCGTTAGGCGACTGTTACATCTGTAAGCTACTTATTGTTATTGACAATGATTCCAACGAGTTGATGGCAACGGAGCGCAGTCATCTAAATCTGTTTTTGGAAACGGGTAGATAAGCATTGATAAATTAGCGGATATTTCGGAGTGACTGCATGCAATAAACAACGCTTCAAAAATAAATCCACTTAGTTATCACCAGGGAGTTAAAATGAATACGCTAAGGTAACAAGGGAATCTAACATAACTTGAAAACTGATCGTCATCCGGAAAAGCGAAGGACACGGAGTAAAAAAATTCAACAGAGAAAAAAAATATAGTCAATAAATCGCTTTAAACGAATGCTTTCAAAGAAAGCTTTCAACTATACTAATTTAGGACGGTTTGTCGGTGAATCATTTCGGGTGTAAGTTGCTTTATAAAAGGAATGAAAACAAAGAAATCGCTATACCTGACACATGAGACGGAAACACTGTTGTAGGAGAGTGACTGGGGGACCACTGCCCGAGGAAGGTGCCATTCGAACTTGAAGGAGGCTCTGTTGCAACTTGCAATTTTGTTTAATAGAGTGAAATAGCGCAATCGCGGAGAACCAAGCAGTGAGTGAATCCTGTGAGAAGAGGCCGCCACAAAGCAATTGTCCTGCGCTCATCGCACACGCAGCTATGGAGGACAAAAAATATCTCACCAGTTTAATCTCCAATTTTCATCTGCTTTTGGGTGAAAATTGGCAGTAGGCACTGAATTTAGCCAGTCGAACACCATAAAAACGATATATTGTCAAGCAAAATCACAAGGTGTGACAGTAGATGTGATAAAAGAGGTGAAGTGGATGACAGCCACCTAGGGGATAAACAGAGAAACAAAAACTCCTAACATAGGCGTGAAGGGATGCGTTGGTGCAACTTCAAACTCATTAACGCATTCGTCCCAACCTTAACTTCCAAGATAACAGGGGGATTGCGCTGTGTACCATAATTTCGAGGAGAGGGGGCAGATGCAGAACAAGATTCAGGTATGAAATCCAATAATAAGCGGTAGTTTCGTTAAAAGAACATATTTAAAGAAAGGTCAAAGGGTAAGTTCGGCAAAAAGTGACTAATTATCAAACACACATAGAGAAACAAGGTGAAGGGTCTCGATCACTTCGTCCCACTAAAAATATTCCAATACTGGTCTCATTGCTCTAGAACATGCTAAACAAAATACATTGATTTAAACCTAAGCAACTAATCAGACGATTCAAAAAATATTATTCAACCAGGTTGTGTGATAATGTTATGCAGCTGAACAGTGTAGATATAGGGAAATTGGGGAGGGGGAGGGAATTTAGAAAAGATCTCTGGACTTCAGGTTAGACCAAGTACAACATTTAGTAAAGGTAATCATTTATCGCATTACCTTACTTTAACTTAACTTACTTTCCGACTGCTTAGGGAGGAGGGTTGAAACCACGGTACTTTGTATCTCACTGTTATCCGCAACCAAACATTGAAAACAGTAGAGCACAGCCGAACGAACAGCGAGCTGTTGACGCTCGTTAACCATTGTGACGAGAAGAACAGTGATGGCCGGCTGCGGTGGTTCGGAGGGAGCAATCATGTCAACCATTGTTGCCTGACTTGTCGGACAACCACGCACCAAATCGCCCAAGCTGTACAGGGTTTCCGTCAGCAGTTCTGCTGGCACTCCACCCGCCATAACAACCTTCCATAAAGTATTTAATAGACCGCATGCTTGCATTTCCTCTTGACAGGTTTTGACATTTTGACTTTTGTTAGTGGGGCTAACCAGTGTACGAAAAATCTGAAATCAATGGAACCAAGACGGAGGTTTCAGTGCAACACAAATATTATTCAGTAGAAAACCGGTAACACTCCTAAAAGTGGATTGGTATCTAATTGGTGTGGAGCTGGCTCTTCAACCTACACTTATTTTAAAATATGCGGTTTTGACGACCTTTTTTGAGTATGAGACTCAGACAAGTATCTAAACCTCATTAACTTGACCGGCCAAGGTGACACTCTGTAAAACAATTGACATGATGATCTAGTTTAAATAAAAATCTATCGTTAAATCAGGCTCATAATTAAAGCCTGCACCCCACTCTTTGGAATAATAATTCATATTGGAAGAGTTTGGACTATATCCTCGAACTGAAACCTAGGGGATACTACCTACATAACCCTAATTTAGAAATTTTCATTACTGTAGAAAAAATAAGGTCCACTCGATGGCTACACATAAAATTGCTCGAAACAACTTTCCTCCTTGATCACTTCCAATTTGAGAGGTAACAAAGGTTTTGAAATTAGATTTGGCAAATGATTTCTCCTATTCATGTGCATTCGCCTTGAGAATACATTAAATATTGATGGATTTTAGTTTTATTCAATCTAAATACTATTAGGCTACAATGCCGAACCTTTTTTGACAAAGCATGGTTCAGAATAGGCCCACCCGTAAAGATTTATGTGTGTGAAGCCGCAAGTACAATTTGTGGAACTTCTCCTGGGCCACCTCAGTCTTTTCAAAGTTCCTGAGGTATTTGTTCGAACACTTGGCCCAATACCGAACGAATTACCTCTTTGAAATCATAAGGATTATGCATTCTGTGGTGCCGTCAATAGCATTGATTGAGTATCGAACAGTCTTCAACCACAACACCCGTCACCATATCGTATACCCCTTCCACAACTCGACAGAAATACGTTCAAAGACGTTCTCAAAAGCTACGATCTTCGGATAGTACATTTTTTTCCGTGAGTTAAAGCAGAAGCAGGAGCCCCTACAGAAAGTTGACTTGTGAGTATTGCATTTCAGAAATGAGATGTATGATATTTCTAGTGAGCGGTTTCTCGACTTCATTGACGGACAAGTATTCTAAATGACATTATTCAATTGTGCAAACAGGTGCATACCGTTCCTGAAATTTAAAGCAAAGTAGAGCCAGCATTAATAATCTTAAGATTTATCCCATATAGTCTCCTGACTTATGATTTTTAAACATTGTAACATATCGAAATGAGGCCATAATAGATTTTATGCTCACAAACAACTTACCCTATGAACATGGCTTGACAGAGATAGTATTTTACCAAATCAATACTATTCTAGGCCGAAACAAACACTTGACATGAGCCTAAAAGTCTCTCTTAGAGTGTCGATCAAAGGCTAGGGATAACGCAACTTTAATAAATGAAAATAAACCGGTAAAACAATATGCACTTACAGGTGAACATTTTTTACCTGCATGCAAACAAACGGTATCCTCAAACCCAATAATCGGGAAAAAGGTTGCCCTCAATTATAATTTTTAAACATATTACTCCTGATAGCAGGAAAAGGTAAAAGGTTTAAAAGGTCAAATGATCGTGGAAAACACGGCTAGCGACAGAAGTT
This sequence comes from Dipylidium caninum, assembly GCA_017562135.1. Lineage (NCBI taxonomy): Eukaryota > Metazoa > Platyhelminthes > Cestoda > Cyclophyllidea > Dipylidiidae > Dipylidium > Dipylidium caninum. Next base: position 2,166 of record QEYB01000911.1, on the reverse strand, counting down.
AAACCAATGGCCTCAAGAATGAAACTCATGTTGACAAACGATTTGTTGAAAATATGAGAAATTTATGAAATATTTATACAGAGGACAATATATGAGGTTGAAATTGAGAGCCAGTGCAAATAAGCAAAATGAAGAGCGAATTCATTGTCTGAACAGGTAGCCAATTTGTTAGTATTTTAAGAATTAAACTTACATTCACTTACGGATGACTCCATAGGGTCACACAGTGTAGCCATAAACTTAGAAACAGCCATAGGAGAATGAGAAGCAAGTCCTGGAACCGCTTTCCGATTGTTCGTAGCAAAAGGATTCAAAAGTTGAAATAGATTTGCCTTCTAAGGTGCATATTCGAAGGAACTACGATGATTTTAACGAATATAATATCATCGTAATGTAAGCCAGAAATAGACTTCACCACTAGCCAATTTACCGAGATGAAGGCAGTAACACAGTTGGTGTTCCCAGGTCCTAACAAAGATTCGAGTGAACTTGCTTTCCCAGATCAGGGGAATATTGACTAACTCTTGTGGATCCATATCCCGTTCGGGCGTCATTCATTATATTACAAAGCGCATCAGAGACGTACCGAACTGTATCTAGAATTCTTCACTACAAAAAACACCGTCATTACGATAGATAGCTACTAAAAAGGTCTTAACGTGAGAGGATCACGAGATGCTATGAATAAATGAATCTACAAAGTTGGATGAGTACGGCGACAGAACCGTTTAAAGCTTACCACTTGTTAAGTAAACGCAGGTAAAATACTTAATGGGCTCAACATTTCAGAGCATTTTAAAAGATCCGCCATAAAAAAATATGCATTTGCAGAATGTTACTGAAAATGGTTATTTACCAGGCAAAATTAAATTTTTATATAGTGACCAATATGAGCCTGATGAGGTATATCGAATAAAAACCAAATATTTGCGGGAAAATATTTTATGTAAACAGAAATGTAACGGCCAAGATAAGACATTCAGTTAAAATCAAATCCATACACAATAAACCAACTGACTTATACACGCGAAAGCGGTCTCAATACATCGGATGGCTTGAGTACCCGACTTTCGAGACGATAGCGTATTAGAAAGGGCTTTGATGCCACGGCATAGAATCGCGCCTGTCTTCGGGAGAATAGCCGTTTGCAGACTTCCACAAGAGTCTCGATCTGAATTAGATGAAACGACATGGAATGACGAAATTAGTAAAGGATTTCTTCAAAGAGGAATTGAAGCCATGAACAACATTAGCCACCCTCATCCTACTGCATCTGTGATATGGACGAGGTATGTGTCAAAGATTTCATGCCTAGAGTAGTAAGAAACATTCTATTACAATGACTAAATTATATAAAAACGAGAGAGAGAGTGTGGCAGCAGAGTCAAGCATCAACCGTTTATCTCAACAATATCTCGCTTAGGTGGATCGGTGCACATATTTACGGGCTACATTGAGTAATTACATTAACTCAAAAAACTGATTTTAAAAATACTCAACAGTTCTGTGCTTCTTATTAGATAAAACTCAGCTAATACTATAATCGTTACTAAACACCTTTGTTTAACAATCATATACACTATCATGCCTCCTTTGCACTCTACTGAGTTTTTTGAAAAAAAAAGAAAGTCAAGACAGTATGAACTAGCAGATCTCTCACCTATATCTCAACAACAAAGTGATAGCGTGATATCAAATTATGTACGTGAGGCATGCATGCCCACTCCTATGTGCTTACATATCATTCACTCGGGTCGCCGAGGGTCATGATAATACTGTTTCTGAATGATTTCGCGAAATCTCTGGTGTGCTCTAGTTAACCCGTGAAAAAAAATAAAAACTAAGTACACATGTACGAGTGGATGAGATGATAAGGGAGAAGATTAGGGTATTCCCGCATCTTCTGTGTCCTCAGATGTGCCCAAACTTGTCCTCCCTCGATTCACGACACAATCATATTGGCGGGGATCTGCAGTAAATAGAGATGTCATACCCCAACCTTTGAGTGTAATTTTCGTTTTGGCCCGTGATCTTCTCGTGTCGTCGAACAGACCTCACTATCAGAAATGAAAAGGTGTCGGCAATTTAAACAAAAATGTAGGAAACTTCCCAGTCAGATTCAAAGGCACTGTAAAACAGCCACGGAGCTACCGCAACCCTCCAGCC